>CM077457.1:1392051-1992051 GCA_039654765.1 Mylopharyngodon piceus
AAACCAGGGACGTATGCAAGGATCCTGTTTGTGGACTTCAGTTCGGCTTTCAACACCTTAATCCCGGATACCCTCCTGAATAAACTGACCCAGCTCTCTGTACCCACCTCCATCTGTCAGTGGATCACCAGCTTCCTGACAGACAGGCAGCAGCTAGTGAGGCTAGGAAAACTCACATCCAGGACCCTCACCATCAGCACCGGCGCCCCTCAGGGCTGTGTCCTCACCCCACTGCTCTTCTCCCTCTACACAAATGACTGCACCTCTAAAGACCCCTCTGTCAAGCTCCTGAAGTTCGCAGACGACACCACAGTCATCGGCCTCATCCGGGACGGAGACAAGTCTGCTTACAGACTGGAGGTTGAACAGCTGGCTGTCTGGTGCAGTCACAATAACCTGGAGCTGAACACACTCAAAACAGTGGAGATGATAGTGGACTTTAGGAGAAACCCCCCTGCACTCCCCCCACTCAGCATCATGAACAGCACTGTGGAGGCAGTGGAGTCATTCCGGTTCCTGGGCACCACCATCTCTCAGGACCTGAAGTGGGACAATCTGGTGCTGCTGACACAGTTTTACTCAGCTGTTACTGAGTCAGTTCTGTGCACTTCTATAACTGTTTGGTTTGGGTCAGCCAGCAAATCAGATATAAGAAGACTGCAACGGATTGTTAGGACAGCTGAAAGGATAATTGGTGTGCACTTGCCCAACCTTCAGGACTTGTACAACACCAGAGTGAAGAAATGGGCAGGTAACATCATCACAGACCCCTCTCACCCTGCACTCAAAAAAATGATTTTTTGATGCTGTTCACTTTATTTAAACAACTTATTTTGATTCAACAACATTGTAATAGGTTTCTGGTTCAAATTTAATTGATTCATGTTAAATTGACTTGAAACGATTACTTTTTGACTTAACTTGATGTTTTCATATTAAAATAACATGTTTGTCAATCACTGATAAACTCATATACCAATGAACTCAATCAAACTAGAACTTCCTTTATCAAACTGCCTTTGCAAAGGGGCTGATCTAGGGGAGAGTAAATGTTTTGAAATAAAATATGTTGAAATAAGTATTCCCATTTGTAGCAACTCTTAACAACATGAGAAAACAGAGAATATTGTTAAATGTTATTACAATTTTAAATACTGCCTTTGTTCTATTTAAAAGTTTCTGTTTAAATGTTAATAGTTTTCTGTTATGTTAATTGTGGGTGAAGTTTGGGGTTACTCCATTGTACAATTTAAAATGCTTCAGAACATGTGCTTGGGTTGAGGACCTGCTAACAACAATTAAAGTTGTTTTAATAATGAAAACAACTATTTTGGCTATGCCATAGATGAAATAAAACCAGCTTCTGGCTAACACCTAACAATAAGAGTCTTTACAGAGTAAAGATTTTGTAAAAGTTGTGAAAATTGTTCTTGAATGCACCCACTAAATAAACTAATCAATTAAACTGGATTACTTGTTTTAATTTCTGTTTGATATTAATTTTAGGATAATTAAACTTAATGGTTTTGGACAAAATTAAGAATGTTAACCTGATTCAACTAAATGGCATTGAGCTAACCTTATGTAATAAATTTAAGTTAACTGAAATAAATATTGTTAATTAAATGCAACATAACCAAATTACGTGGAACCTGTTGACATAAAAAAATTAAGTAAATCCAACATATCATTTTTTTGAGTGTGGACACAACCTGTTTACACTTCTGCCCTCAGATCTCTGTGCACCAAGACATATAGGCATAAGAACATTTTTTTCCCCCACGCTATCTCCAGCTTAAACAATTAACATAGATTTACCCCTGTTTTTAGTATTCACTTTTAGTACTTGAGAGAGAGTAAAAAATTAGTTGTGTAAATACATATATATGTATATATATATTTTATTCATCCTGCTGTATATACAATACATATTGCACAAATCTGTATGTCTTCTGTTTCAGATGTATACCACATTATTATTACTATTTATTTTATTTTACTTATTTATTATTATTTTCTTAGTTTTACTTATTTAAATGTTCTTTCTGTTTTCATGTCATATGTATGTGTATATGTATGTACCAAGAGCTCCTGAAGAAAACCACAACAAATTCCTTGTGTGTTTGTGCACTCCTGGCGAATAAAAGCTCATTCTGATTCTGATTCTGATATGATATCATGTTTTTATGTTTATGTGTGAATTTCGGACAGCAGGATCTTTCAAAATTCTAATTTACGTGTTCATTTAGCCTAACTAAAATGGATGAAAAAGATGTTCATGTTCATTTTCTCTTAAAAGCAAAAGATAAATGATCCGCCTTTGATTGCATCGCAACCTGCTACTACGCAAACTACAAAATAAAAGTCCCCAAGGAAGGACTACTTAAAATTAGTGTGGATGCATGACGCTTTCTTAAGTACACTGAACAAAATTATAAACACAACACTTTTGTTTTTGCCCCCATTTTTCATGAGCTGAACTCAAAGATCTAAGACTTTTTCTATGTACACAAAAGGCCTATTTCTCTCAAATATTGTTCACAAATCTGTCTAAATCTGTGTTAGTGAGCACTTCTCCTTTGCCGAGATAATCCATCCACCTCACAGGTGTGGCATATCAAGATGCTGATTAGACAGCATGATTATTGCACAGGTGTGCCTTAGGCTGGCCACAATAAAAGGCCACTCTAAAATGTGCAGTTTTATTGTATTGGGGGGGTCCGGGGGGGTCCGAAAACCAGCCAGTATCTGGTGTGGCCAACATTTGCCTCACGCAGTGCAACACATCTCCTTCGCATAGAGTTGATCAGGTTGTTGATTGTGGCCTGTGGAATGTTGGTCCACTCCTCTTCAATGGCTGTGCGAAGTTGCTGGATATTGGCAGGAACTGGAACACGCTGTCGTATATATACCGATCCAGAGCATCCCAAACATGCTCAATGGGTGACATGTCCGGTGAGTATGCTGACCATGCAAGAACTGGGATGTTTTCAGCCAGGAATTGTGTACAGATCCTTGCAACATGGGGCCGTGCATTATCATGCTGCAACATGAGGTGATGGTCGTGGATGAATGGCACAACAATGGGCCTCAGGATCTCGTCACGGTATCTTTCAAAATGCCATCAATAAAATGCACCTGTGTTCGTTGTCCATAACATACGCCTGCCCATACCATAACCCCACCGCCACCATGGGCCACTCGATCCACAACGTTGACATCAGCAAACTGCTCACTCACACGACGCCATACACGCTGTCTGCCATCTGCCCTGTACAGTGAAAACTGGGATTCATCCATGAAGAGAACACCTCTCCAAAGTGCCAGACGTCGTCGAATGTGAGCATTTGCCCACTCAAGTCGGTTACGAGGACGAACTGCAGTCAGGTCGAGACCCCGATGAGGACGACGAGCATGCAGATGAGCTTCCCTGAGACGGTTTCTGACAGTTTGTTCAGAAATTCTTTGGTTATGCAAACCGATTGTTGCAGCAGCTGTCCGGGTGGCTGGTCTCAGACGATCTTGGAGGTGAAGATGCTGGATGTGGAGGTCCTGGGCTGGTGTGGTTACACGTGGTCTGCGGTTGTGAGGCTGGTTGGATGTACTGCCAAATTCTCTGAAACGCCTTTGGAGATGGCTTATGGTAGTGTAAGACTGAAAATATCTAAAGATATTTTAAGATGAACAAAGACATTTGCTTTACTGTTTCAACCCCCTCTCTCTTGCTACAAGGGCCATTTGGAAGACACAAATGTGTTGATAGTGATCAAGCCCTGTAGGCCAAGTTGTGTGTACATCAGGGGTCTACAAATGGTCACACCTTTAGTACAGTGGGGGAAGTTTTAATGTCCTGATTGGTCAGTTTGAATGTCTCATATTTGGCTTTCAGTCAAATGGTCAAGGAAGGGATAAAAGAAGATTGTAACTGTTGCTCTGTCTTTTTGATTCTTGGCTTTTCTTGGGCATTCTCTGGACCTCTCTCTCTCTCTCTCTCTCTCTCTCTCTTTCTCTTTCACTCTCTCTCTCTATCTCTCAGGTAACTTTTGACATACATGCTGGGTATGATTAATGGTATATGATTTTATCATCTCATACATCTATTTTGTAATTATTTTAAGTGTAACCATAATCAGATATTGTCATTAAACCCTTTCTATTACAAATGATGTGCTAACTAGTTTTGATTTAGTATTAACCGTCTCGGGTTACGTATGTAACCATAGTTCCCTGAGACTCTGCGTTTGATCACGCTATGGGGAACGTCACACGTGAGCCGATGTCTGAAAGCCAAGTATCAAAAAACTCCAATCATATTGGCCGGCGACAGCCTATTACGTCATCATAGCGCGACCCGGAAGTATATAAGGAGCGCCTAAAGAACCAATCAGTACCTTATCGTCTTGAGGGACTGTTCAGCAGGCAGCCCCGAAGCATGGCATGGCAACGCAGAGTCTCGTTCCCTGTTCTCAGGGAACTATGGTTACATACGTAACCTGAGATGTTCCCTTTCGAAGGGAACTTCAACTCTGCGTTTGATCACGCTATGGGGAATGATATACCCACGCCGCCATGCTTAAGGAGAGTGCATGCCAAAAGATGGCTAGACAAACGTCAAGCAGTTTCGAAGGAATCGCCAGAGCAACTCACCCTCGGGTCACACAAGGCTGTCAGTGACAGCATTCCCTACGGCCAAAAGCCCCAGCTAAGCCTCAAAGAGGCCTTCCGTAGAAAGCCTACCAAGGCTGCTCAGGCTTCTGGGACCAAATTTTCAGAGGAAAAGAGGTCCCTTAAAGGGAATGTGGCCAGGGAACCGAAAGGAGCCCCGGCCAGTCACTAGAGGGGAGCGAAGTAATTCTTCCAAACGTGCCGTCTGCTCCTGATATGATGAGCTCATGATCTGTGTCATTAATGTTTATTTGTGAAGGTCTTCTTCTTGTTCACAGAGGCGTAAAGTTCATCCTGCGGTTCATCTTCTGTTCATCTGATGGCAGCATAAGTCACTGTATCATTATGATCCTGAAAGAACAGATTCTGTCCATTAATATTGATTATTATTATTATTATTAGAGCACAAGCTTCATTTATCTGAGAGTCAAACTCATTTCAGCAGCGTATAGATGAGAGAAGATGAGTGATTTTCTCTGAATAGGACTGGTCAGTGGACAGTGATGAAGAACAAGGGAAAGTGCTGGTATCTACTCACATCCACTGATTTTACTGGCTTTTTATTGGAGGAAGTGACCTCAGAATAAGTCACATGATCATCTGTCTGCTCCTGAACATCAATGCAAATATGCAGGGAATCAAGTTTAATACACACAACAGACACATATCTCTCACTATAATATGTAGAATAACACTAAAGCGTTCAGTAAATCACATTATTGAACAGACAGTGAATGTAATGTTTGATGATTTAGTTGACTCACATTGGCTCTGGCAGCAGGAGGAATGGACGTGTTGATCGTCTCATACGTCCCTTTATGTTCATTCTCATCTTTGACCTTCAGACAACAAACAGTTCAACTGCATGAATGACACTTTATTGAGCTTTAAAGACAGTGATCAGATCTAAATCACTGCATTACTGAACTCACCGCAGAGTCGACTGTCCCTCTTTTATTATATGAGAATATATGATAAAAAAAACAAGAGAGACACAGAATTTAACAATAAGATTTTGGTGAACCATTAAAATGAATTATAAAAATCTGTTGTTTCACTTGATTATTCTTTGAGATTGACATTACAGGAATTCTCAGCGGTAATAAACTTCTCTTTGATAATTTGATATAATCCATAATAATGTTTCTATGATACACACAATCTGAACATGTGATTGTTTGCTCATCATTACAGTGAGATCTGAACTGTTTTTAATTGTTCTAAAGGAGTAAATCTGAAACTCACCAGCTGTTTTTCTGCAGATCAGCCAGAGAACAGCAAGAAGGAAAACAGCGACTGCAGCGACAGAAATCACTGCGACTGAAGAAGAGATCGAGCTCAGAGTCAGAGACGGACAGAGACGACTGGAGACAATTACAGACAAAGACAAAAGCGATTGGTCATGGGAATGTGATGATATCTTTAGTGACTTGTGTGTTTGTAGTTGAGAGATCCTCAGAGTTTGTGACTGCTGTTCTTGTATCATCTTGAGCTGTAAAGGATTCATCATTGTATCGCCAAGGATGAGGAGAAAGACGAGGTGAGGTGTATCAGATCTTTTAGCAGCTTAAAGTAATCCAGCACAAAAACAATGTAACAAAACTGTTTGCTGAGGCACATACAGTACAACACCAGACAATGAACTGAACTAAGTGAAGGAAATACACACTGAACTAATGAACTAGATCAGAACAGGTGAGTGATAACAATGAAACAATGAATAACCATGACAACCAATGAAAACATACTTAGTAACCATGACAACAAAAGGAAACACATGAACATTTGGAAAACAGTGAGAAACAAAGGTAAAGTACCTCTGTGAAGTTGGCACCCCATAAAACGAAATAATCCCCAAAACTATGCCGTTCGTTTGTGCTGGTTTGGTGTTCGAGATATTGAGCGTTATTTTTTTTGGTCGTGTGACGTCATTTTCCACCCCATATCGTTCAAATCGCTCCAAACCGGTGCCATTCGTTTGTGCTCGATTTGTGCTGGTTTGTGCCTTTAAAAGACACCCTGTAAGTGATTATCTTTTTTTAAAAAATGATGAAAAAACACAATCTCCACCCAAAGTCATCTAAATCGCTCCAAAACTGGCATCGTTCGTTTGTGCCCTTTTGTGCTTGATTTAGGAACAGTTACATCAGTCCTAAATCATTACCGGCGCTGTTGCTTTGTGACGGTTTTGTGGCCTTGAAATTACAATAATGTGTTTCCCCTTGACATAACAAGTCTCTGGGACAGTAATGCAGGCAAGCCATTAAAGTAATAAATACACAAAATATGTTTGACTTAAATAATTTACAGAGTTTATTTTTGTTGTGAGGCGCGGCGCTACACAAGTCGGGAAACCGAGATGAGAAGCGCATCCTGTAGTTTTATTTACGTTCTGTTTTCATAGTGAGCGCACACAAATAAAAGTAAACACTTTGTGGCTGTGAATATTGTCTTACTTTTATCTGTGTGATCAAAAATGATGGAGTAGACTATTTAACACTGTTCTATCTATCTATCTATCTATCTATCTATCTATCTATCTATCAGCAAACACCCAGAACACCCTAGCAACTGCATAGCAACACCCTAGCAACCACCCTAAGTACCTCAGCAACCACATAGCAACTACATAACAACACCCTAGCAACCACCCCGAGTACCTTAGCAACCGCATTGCAACACCTTAGCAATCACTTAGAATACGTTAGCAACTGCAGAGCAACCACCCCAAGTACCCTAGCAACCGCATAGCAACACCCTAACAACCACCCAGAATACCTTAGCAACCACATAGGAACACCTTTGCAACATTGTTTTGGTAACTAAAAGGTATTGTATTTTTCTTACATTCAGTATTTTTATGTTAAAGGAAGCCTGCATTACTGTCCCAGAGACTTGTTATGTCAAGGGGAAACACATTATTGTAATTTCAAGGCCACAAAACCGTCACAAAGCAACAGCGCCGGTAATGATTTAGGACTGATGTAACTGTTCCTAAATCAAGCACAAAAGGGCACAAACGAACGATGCCAGTTTTGGAGTGATTTAGATGACATCGGGTGGAGATTGGGTTTTTTCATTATTTTTTAAAAAAAGGTAATCACTTACATGGTTTCTTTTAACGGCACAAATCGAGCACAAACGAATGGCACCGGTTTCGAGCGATTTGAACGACATGGGGTGAAGAATGACGTCACACGACCAAAAAAAATAACGCTCAATATCTCGAATACCAAACCTGCACAAACGTTCTTTTTCGCGGCACAAATCAGCACAAACCAATGGCATAGTTTTGGGGATTATTTCGTTTTGTGGGGTGCCAACTTCACGGAGGTACTTTACCTTTGTTTCTCACTGTTTTCCAAATGTGATGAGAATTAATTATGCTGCAAAGCAGTGATGTGAGAGAGACAGTGATGATGTACCTGTAGTTTCTGGTGTGTTTCTAGTTGAGTTTGTGATGTGGACTGGAATCACTGCTGTCGTTGAATCATCTTCAGCTGTGAAGGATGAATGTTAGTTCAGATTAAACATTTTTTGCCGCCAGGTTTCAATTCCTTCAAAAGCTTTTGTGAGTGTGAGTTTAAAGGAGTTTTGTGAACATGTGGAATGGTGTCCTTTTAAATTGAACATATAATTCACAGAAACACTGACCATGAAGAACATGCAGAGAAACACGTGCATCGGGTTCTTGTTTTTGGTTTCTATTTGGACCTGTCCATTGTTGGCAGGTGTATAATCCAGAATCTTCTTCTGTGACGTCCTTGATGTTCAGAGAGCAGTCAGACCCCAGACTCAGTCTCTCATGACTCTCTGTTTTCTTCTTTATCCCTAAAGTAATCAGTTCAACTGTTGCTGAATGTCTGATACTGTTATAGTAGGTCCATGTAGTTGAGTTGCAGTCAGAAAGAGCATTATTACAGGGCAGACGGACATTTTTACCAGAACTGATGAACACATTAGCATCATTCACTCCACTGGAACCTGAAACACAATAGAGTGATCATTATGATATATATTAATAAATAAATACTCATTAATTCAAACAACACACTCTCCAGAATAAAGTATTTGTCTTGATCAGAGAGCTGTTGAAATCTCTGAATATGAAGATAATTGTTGATCATCAGATGTTTGAGTGACTCTATGTCCAGTATCAGGAATAATACAGTATGATCTGTATGTATCAATACACAACTCTGAGATCAAACGTGAATGTGCGCAAGAATAAACTGAGCATGTTCAAATCAACTCTTTCCAGACTAATTCCACTAAATGTCTTTAGAGAAAATCCAGATTTCTTTACCTGTGAGAAGTGAAGAGAGAATGATCAGTCCCAGCAGACACAGATCACGCTTATCAGCCATTTTCTGTTTCTGTCAGTCTTTCTCTTCATTATATATAGTTACAGCTCTTCCTCTAAACACTATTAGCTCCTCCTGTGGTTGTGAACTTCCTCTGATCTGAACTGAGTGTTTAAATCCAGCTAGAGTTGATATATAGTCACACGTTTGTGTGAAACTTGTTGTTCAGTGTGAGAAGTGTATATTGTAAACCACACTGGCTCAACACACATCTGATCTGAACACAATCTATAGACTTTTGCACACGAGTGCGTTACTGATACTTTCACTTCTTTCTTTTAGCAGTTTCCTACATGGCGTTAAAATCATTAAATTATTAGTGATAAACTTGTTCTGCTACTGAAAAGTTATCCACTATCCATAACTCACTTTTAGAAAATGAGTTATAAAACAGTTTTTAAAGTAATTATTAGCATCATCTCCAGTTTGGTCAAACAGAAAGTATTTTCACACACTACATGAGCGTCTCTAAAGCAGATATTAACTGTCTTCTGGGAAAGTTACCGCGTCAGGAGCTGAGAGGGTTTGCTGCTTAAAGCACTTGAGAGATGCTTTCTGCAGCCTATTAAAACTTTGAAAGTCACACGTATGTAAGGATTGCTGTGTTGTTGGACACCAGATGGACTCGAACTGAGCTTCATGACGTATTTCTAGTTTCCAGTTTATGTTTTCAGTCTGTATGGCCTAGTTTCAGAAACAGCACTTAAAACAAGCGTCCGCAAGAGGGTTCAGTCCAAGCCCATCTGAGACAGTCAAGTCAAGTCACCTTTATTTATATAGCGCTTTTTACAATGTAGATTGTGTCAAAGCAGCTTTACATTGATAACTGGTACATTATTTGGCTGCACAGCAGCTCTTAAAGAATAGTGTCAATGCAGGCAGATCAAAGCACTGTTGAATATCAAATGTCAAGTCAAATGTCAAGTGTCCCCAACTAAGCAAGCCAAAGGCGACAGCGGCAAGGAACCCAAACTCCATCAGGTGACATCAGGTGGCAGACAAGTGGCAAATAGGTGTTTAAATGGAGAAAAAATCCTTGGGTGAAACCAGGCTTAGTCGGGTGGCCAGTTCTCCTCTGGCCAACAGTGCTTTGTTACGATTCAGGTTGCTATCGTAAGTCCAATAGGATCGCAACATTCAAAGTATTTATTCCAGTTCCATCCAATTGAGGATCGTGTTCATCACGCCGGTATGGACGGTTTTTGAGGAACTGTGTCGTGTGTCGTGTGAAAGCAGTGGCAGGAATATATATATATATATATATATATATATAATTCGTTCCCTAAACAATTGTCACTTTTATTCAAGACCGAGGCTTCCCACAATCTTGGAAAACCTGGATACATGAGGGAATTTTAAAAGTGTGTTTTCTAATAAAATCTTAAAAAGTCATGGAAATTAAAATGTTGTATAGGGAAATTTCTATAATGTATATATTTTTTACTAGTTATGTCAAGCTCTAAAATACTTTATCATATTCATTATATATTTAGAAATTGCTGAAAAAGAATGTTTTTTGTAAGTAAAAATATTTAAAAAAAACAACAACAAAAAAAAAAACTTTGCATCAGATTTTTGCATGACAAATCACATTAGACTCATGATTGCTGTTTTCAAAGATGTATTGACAAGAAGAAAAAACAAACTCTACAGCAACTGAACAAATAAAAAAAGAAAGTGAATTATTGCCCAACCATAAAATAATGAGAGAACATATAAAGGTCATTGGTTTGTTGTATCTCTGATGATTATGGATCATCATATCATCATGCAGATTATTTCATATAATCACTATTAAACTCAGAGTCTGTATGAAGTTTTACAGTGATGTTTTGCATCTATTCCAGAGTCAAAACTTTCTTACAACATTGAAATAACAGCTGTTCCACATTTCTGTAACTAAAATAGCGAATTGCAGCAGTTCTGATGTTTTCAGAGCTGTGACTCAATGTTGAGGTTTGGAAACATGTTACTAGTGGGTGTGAGAACTCAGTTCTGAACCCAGTTTAGATGGGTGTGGATTCTCAATCATTCTGATGTCACTTCCTCTTTTCTCTCTATGTGGGATGCTGTGTGTCATTGAACGCTATCTTTTCAGTTAACAATAGCAAGTTTTGCCTCTTTAATAAACTGAACTTTAACCCAAAAGTGATGGGTCGATCATGAACGATTAGTTCATTTTGAACAAATCTTTAATATGACTCGGGAACAACGAGTTGTCTCAGAGCGATTTGTTCATATTTTGTGCAACATCCTATAGGTTCTGTACTGGATACAGAAATGATTAGGCTTGTTGGACTCGAAGCGGCGCTGCACAGACCGATCGCTGTATGACTTCAAAGTACCACGAGAGTGATTAAGAGAGCAAACTGTATGCTTTTTTAAGTATATCATTGAATTTTTATTTTGCCCCAGATGTAGCACAAATGCAGAGTGATCACAAGGGCTGTGTGAAGTGTGTGACTGCACGGGCCTCGTGCCAAAGTGACAGCTGAAAGTGACTTGATATGATATAAAGCCAATAGATAAGTTCATGTCTTTCGTCTGCGCAGTCACAAAAATTGGGCTGCACACGGCTGGGGAGTGCGAATGTCTGCGAACTCTCCTGATGACAAAAATTCTTTGTGCAGACGCGGATGGCTGAAGTATACTTCGAAGTACATGTTTTAAATGTTTTTAAATCTGAAAAAGCAATGAAATTGTCAGCGTTTTAGTGCATGTTCATTTATGAAAACAGAAAAACAGCGCTGTTTGTTCTCACGATACTGTCTGTTTGTTGTACTGACTGAAATCACTTCAGCTGATTGCCACTGGGAGAAAGAACAATTTAAGGGCCAGATTTACTAAACGGGGCAAATTAGCAAGAGAGCTCAATTCCACAAATGCGCCGATGGGAGTGGCAAGTTTTGTGCGTGATCTACTGCTGACGCAGTCAAATAATTTACATAATGACCAACGCAATCTAACAAGAGCAGCGCAAATTAGCATTGGGTCGCTAATAAGCAGAGCTGATGCTCATCATGCGGGTCGACACAGGTGCAACTTGTTACATGTAATCTGACAAACACGAACACATATATATGTTCGGATAACATCTTCCTCTGGCATCCCAAAGAAATTAAAACGAGTGGAAAATATTTTCTCCCTTCTACCACGCATTCTCTGTTCTCTGCGGTGTCTCCTTCTAGCAGCAACAACTGCAGCCATGTCGCAAAATGGGTTAAGACTTGTTTTTTGGGGGGCGTTAAATAATGGCGCAAATACCAGTAAATAGACGAGCGCAACCATTAGTAAATCGCGTTGCGTGATTCATTTAAATACTCTCCTCCCATAAATTTTGCATCTGAAAGGGAAACTCCTACAAATGCATATGCAATAAACTCAGCCGCAAAAACAAATCTGTCCACGCCTTTTCAGCGCTAATTTTGCACTGCGTGTCTTTAGTAAATCCTGACAGCAGTTTTTAACGCCAAAAGAGGGTTTGTGCTGACGCAAGCTGTTAGTAAATCTGGCCCTAAGTGTCTAGAATTATGTGTGCAGTTCAGTTACATAGTAATTGCATTGTGTTAAAATGACTTGAAACAGTTGCATTTTGGCTCAACTCAATATTTTCATTTTGAAAGAACATCTTTCAATTAATTATAGGCCAAAAATAACATTCGATGCTTGTTCAATTTACTTAAATAAATGTAGTTAATCCAACACGATTCTTGTTCAGTGTTGACCGCGACTGCTGCAGCCGTCATCCGGCAAACAGACTGCGAATCTTTTTAGCAGTTTGAGCACTGTCAAAGCCATATTGCGTGTTGCAATTTCTCCCATTCAAAACAATACGAGTGACGCGTCTTGTGTTATTCTATAGTCTTTGGTAAAACACACTGCATTCAAACTTGACAGAAACAAAATAAAACTCACGAAAACCATCTTGATTTGTCTTTTCATAGTTTCAACAATCACCAGGTCTGGTTTGGTCGAAATAAACCAGGTGTAATTCACAGAGTTAGACAAAAACGTTGGGACAAGCAGGAAACAGCGGGTAGACACCTAAGTTAACTCTGTAACGGTGTTTTTGCAACATTCGCTGGCTAAACTTCCACTGTCATTTCACACTAAAAGCTATGTACACTATAGCGTAAAATCCTAAAACCTAATTATAAAATTTAAAATGAACTTACTAAACTTCCAGTTGTCCACCGAGTGAGACACAGTTATCCGTGAGTGAGCTGCTGCAGTTGGGTTCTGACGCGCTGTTTACAGCAATCCTGTATTATTGCCTGGCATTTTACAGCCAAGTTACAGCAACACTAAAATATACTGTAAAATGTTCCCGCTCAAACAAAATTACCCAGAATGCAATGCAAATTACAGTATTGTACTGTGATATAAAATGCAGTATTGTACTGTAGGTTTTTACGGTAACGTGCTGCTAAATCTACAGTGACATTTAACAGTGTAGACCTTCCCATTTATCACCCCTTGGTCTGACCTGTGTGGCCTTCGAAGCTGTGCCTGTACTGTAGTGTTATACTGTATTAACACACAGTTTGTCAACACAATCTCCGATGTAGCAAATATCTTTACACTCAAACAAACTTTATTATTGGACAATATCTGTAAGTATTTCAAAAATAATTCCAATCCCAATAACTTGTAACCTTGCTTGTAACTTGTAAACTTGCTCTTGTAACCCGGCTGTGAGAGAATGTGAAGTGTGTTAAAGATATATTATCAGTTCATCATTCGTTTATCAAAGTGGATTTCTGAACTAACCACAATAAAGTTATATGAATCATTATGAACATGAATTAATCATTTCATTATTAGTTAATCTTTGCTGCTTTGCATCACAGTTTAACATCCTCACATTACGAGTTCATGTAACAAACATCTCAGGAAAGAGGTTTTATTAAGAAAATTAGTAGCAATCATCCAAAATAAAACGATGGAGAATCACCAAATCATCTTCAACACACAGAACAGAGAGATGATCACACAAACAGTCTGAGTCTGTCTATTGCTGTATTTAATATTATATTCAAAGCAGTTTATAAATGAACCACAAGAAAATGACATTCAACACTGTATGCAAATATCTTGCCTGTTATTTGCAAAAATATTTGAATCTAAACTTGATGGTATCACTATTTCTTCAGGGTGCTCAGATGATTTTTTCTGTTTTCTGAGAAGAATAAATAAATAAAACACTGAACAGTCCTCTGTAAGTCTTTGCTATTTTAATCAAAATAGCTGACTTAAGCTGAATAATGACATATTTGACAAACAATGCATTATTTTTCCATTATTTGAGGTGACTTGACTGTCTCCAAACTCAGCAGTATTTTATTGTAATATTGTAGGCATCTCTATTTCCTCTGGGTGCTGCGAGTCCTTCCTCCCTGCAAAATAAAAGCATGGACTGACCTCTCGTATGTGTTTTTACCATGATTGCAGATTGTTCCAGATCAGATGAGTGTGAATCATCAGATTGTGTGAAGCTCAAACTCACCAGCTCTTGTTGCACAGATGATCTGAAGAAGAATCACAGTAGGAGCAGCAAACACTGCCATCTCAACAATAATCACAATCACTGCAGGAAACATGTGTGGAAGAAGAAGAGAAACTGGACATGACTGAAGTCAAGGGGATTAAACTATGAACAGTTATTGATGAAGCATTTACAGACTGACTGATAGTTTAATGGTGTAAAGCTGTCAGTAGAAATGAACGTGTCATACCTCTGAATAATGATCCAGCAGTCACACTGACTTCAGTTTCTGATGCTGTGTCAGCTGGATCTGTGGATCACATCTGTTAGTTCACTTCAACACATAATGACTCATAGAAACATCATCATCATCATCATCACAGAAATGATGAATATGTGCTGGACTCTGTGTGAACTTCCACTGTTCCTCGAGTCTGTCATCTATTATCATTTTATTTCAATCTCAAGGTGTCAGTTTGGTATTATTTACCAAAAATAAATCTATTGACAAGTGACACTTCATTGAACAAATCTTTGTGTCTTTGATGTCAAGTTCAGCGGTTTCACATTTCTCTGACCATCTACCAGCATGTGTTGCTGAAATTACAATTGTCCTTCATTTAAGACTTTCATTGTGATGAGAATTGATTACACAGTAAAGCAGTGATGTGAGAGAGACAGTGATGATGTACCTGTAGTTTCTGGTGTGTTTCTAGTTGAGTTTGTGATGTGGACTGGAATCACTGCTGTCGTTGAATCATCTTCAGCTGTGAAGGATGAATGTTAGTTCAGATTAAAAGTTTTTTGCTGTCAAATTTCAATTCCTTCAAAAGCTTTTGTGAGTGTGAGTTTAAAGGAGTTTTGTGAACATGTGGAATGGTGTCCTTTTAAATTGAACATATAATTCACAGAAACACTGACCATGAAGAACATGCAGAGAAACATGTGCATCAGGTCCTTGTTTTTGGTCTCTTTTTGGACCTGTCCATTGTTGGCAGGTGTATAATCCAGAATCTTCTTCTGTGACGTCCTTGATGTTCAGAGAGCAGTCAGACCCCAGACTCAGTCTCTCATGACTCTCTGTGTGTTTATTCTTTATCCCTAAAGTAATCAGTTCAACTGCTGCTGAATGTCTGACACTGTTATAGTAGGTCCATACAGTTGATGTACAGTCAGAAAGATCATTATTACAGGGCAGACGGACATTTTCACCAGAACTGATGAACACATCAGCATCATTCACTCCAGTGGTACCTGAAACACAGTAGAGTGATCATAATGATACATATTAATAAATGAAAATATAAAACATGTCAGCATATTTTTTTGTTTTTTCTCACTTAATGCTGAAGGATCTAAGGGTTTTCAATAACAACCTGTTTTACTTTAAGAAAGCAACCATACATTGGCGTTTTATTTTCTTTATTAATTTAAAGATTACTTTAATTGTTTTTAATATTTAACTTCATAATAATTTATAATCATTAGTCATTTATATAGTTGTCATTTGATTGATCATTTAATCATTTTATTATTATTATTCATTTATGTAATTTATGTTTTCATATTTTATATGACTTATTATTTCTTTTCTATTATTGTTTAATTTTATGGTTGTGTGGTTTAAGGGATGTTTGTCTTCATACACAACTAAGATTATTCAATAAACTCGGCTCTTTTATTATCATCAGTTCGTCTCCTGCTCTTCTCTGGCTTTCTCAGTCAAACTCTCAGGCTGACAGAAGACTGTGTTTTCTGACACCTGGCATCCCGGGGTGTCAAAGTACTGCTGGGTAAATTGGCAGTGGATGGAATCACAGACCAAAACAAAAACAGACATTCCTACACAGAACACATATTTCAAAGTAGAATTGCTAATTGTGATATTGTGAAGCACTTTGGGCAATTGAAATTGCAGTAAAATGTGCTATATAAATGAATAAAGTTGAAGTTGAAGTTACGGAGGGACTGCGTTGAGAAGCGTGTGGATCCATATGCAAGCTTTATTTAAAAAACATAGTCAAAAACAGGCCAGAGTCTGACAATGGCAACCAGGTTTATAGAGGGCAAGACAAAAGAGTAATCCAAAACACAGGCAGAGGTCAAGACAGGCAGCAAACGATCATCAAACAAGGAAAACAGTCCAGGGTCAAAAACACAGGCTAGGCTAAGACAAGGAAACAAGGCAGGAGTACACAGAAAACCGGAATAATACTCAGCAATGTGTGTGTGAAGGAGTGCAACTTATAAAGGGAATCTGATGGGAAACAGGTGTGAGTGTGATCAGTGCCTAGCTGAGGGATTGTGGGAAATGTAGTCCAGAGTGAAGTGACTGCGCGTGTGCAATGAAAAAGTCTTAATGGTGAAACGGAGACCTCTGGTGGGGAGTGGAAGGAAGCAGCAGGCGGCGGAAACGTGACAAGAATAAATGGAGAAACAAGCATTTCCATTTAGCTTGTTTCCTAAATATCTGCAAACACATGGCATTTTTATGGTTTTAGTACAGTTAAAATTGCAGACAGCATCTTTAAACCTTTCAGAAATCTACGTTAATGATAATACATTCAGTCGGTCATATAATGTACATTTTGCTTAAAGGGTTAGTTCACCCAAAAATTAAAAAATTCTGTGATTAATCACTCACCATCATGTCGTTCCACACCTGTAAGACCTTCATTCATCTTCTGAACGCAAATTAAGATATTTTTGAGGTTTTTTTATTCTCCAGACAGCAATATAATCAACACTTTCGAGGTCCAGAAAAGTAGTAAAGACATCATTAAAACAGTCCACCCTACTGCAGTGGTTCAACCTTAATGTTATAAAGCGTCGAGAATACTTTTTGTGCGCAAAAAAACAAATGCAGTGGGCGGGACCGGGAATCATAATAACAATACACAAATATAAAGTTTATATAAATAAACTATATATTTTAATTTTGAACTCAATTCTAGTTGCCGTCTTTTTATGCTCTTCTGTTTGCTTTGGTGTGGGTAGAGATAAGTACCGAAACCCGGTATTAAATGGGCACCGTGGCTAAATTATGGTGTAGGCCTATTGATAAGCTCTGACGTTAAAGGAACACTCCACTTTTTTTGAAAATAGGCTCATTTTCCAACTCCCCTAGAGTTAAACAGTTGAGTTTTACCTTTTTCGAATCCATTCAGCCGATCTCCGGGTCTGGCGGTACCACTTTTAGCATAGCTTAGCATAGTTCATTGAATCTGATTAGACCGTTAGCATCTCGCACAAAAATGACCAAAGAGTTTCGATATTTTCCCTATTTAAAACTTGACTGTTCTGTAGTTACATCGTGTACTAAGACCGACGGAAAATGAAAAGTTGCGATTTTCTAGGCCGATATGGCTAGGAACTATACTCTTATTCCGGCGTAATAATCAAGGAACTTTGCTGCCGTACCATGGGTGATATTACGCAGCGCCTGTGACCCCCTGCTTGCACAGGGTGTGTGCCTTGCAACCATGGAGACATTTGTGAGATGCTAACGGTCTAATCGGATTCGATGAACTATGCTAAGCTATGCTAAAAGTGGTACCGCCAGACCCGGAGATCGGCTGAATGGATAAACCTCAACTGTTTAACTCTAGGGGAGTTGGAAAATGAGCCTATTTTCAAAAAAAGTGGAGTGTTCCTTTAACAGTTCTGCTATCGGTACTGGAGAATTTATGAAGAAAATACACATACATTTATTATTGCTATAAATACATTATCTTGCTAATTCTGTCTCGCCAGAGTCGCCAGCTGTTTCTATATGCAATAATATTAGCACATTTGTCGAGTCATTCTCTCGAATAGAGATCTGTCGCCCCCTGCCAGACACTCGGCGCTCATCAACGAAACTTCAAACTGGAAGAGAAAGCTATCTATACAGCGTTTTGTACATTACTGATTATTTCAAATCAGCTTCACAGTTCTTGAATTATGAAACAAACAAATTAAGCTGTAAAGCAGCTCTAAAATGGCAATAGCATCAGATTAATGTAATATCACAGACTGTTGGTTTGTCAGTGTCAGTGAGTTCATAAAAATTTAGGAGGAAATAGAATTTGTAATTGATATATTTTTTCTTCTCAGCTGTTCATTTTGTGCAGTTTGCAGCCAATAATAGTGTGGTGTTGTATGTCATATAGTTACTTTCATGTAGAGTTTCCATATGTAATCAGTGCTAATAAAGCTGCTTGTGTTTTTCTCTACACATGATCAGCTTTTCAAGTTTCCCTGTGGTTATGAACACAAGTCAAGCTTCTTTTAGCAAGGTCTCTGTTCACCAAAACCTCCGTCAGAAGTTCGGTGGTTATACACAATAAAGACTGTGTAAAAAAAAGGCTTTTCTCTGCCAAAAGAGAAGAATTTGTTCGGATTCATGCCACTGAAAAACGCTCCTCTCGGCCGAAATCACCTGTACATACCTGAAAACTACATCAGTTTCAAGTCAAACACACACAAAAAAGTGCAGCAGACATTATCATGAGCTGAAGACATGAAACACTCATGAGAAACACGTCAACTGCACAAACACAGCAGACAGAAGCAGAGACGCATCATGAGTTAAACTTTAGTCTGATATTTCTGACACAATGTTGAACTCTAATCATGTACAGAAAAGAATGAGCTTTCTCTCTCCACGTTCTAAGGAAATGCATGAAACTCTGAAATAAATTGTATTTAATAGTTAATATTTAAAACTAAAAAAATCCATGATATATCAAACAAAAGCAAGAAGAAAAGCAAACTGAAGTGACATTGGGATTTTGGCAAGCTTTTAATATGCATATCATTCTTGAAAGACATTCATAAATGATATTATATATTGTGCTCATGACTTTTGAATGGTTACAGAAATGACTTATGCAGCTTGACAGCACACGAAAAGAGTTGTTTTGATAAATTAATTTATTAATTTTTGTTCAAAGTTCAATGTGTGAATCTTGGTGTCCAAATCTGTGATTTCAGGGGAAAATATGTTGATGTTCTATAAATTCTCCTTGTCATTTTCTCTGAATATTAATGTCAGTGATGAACGGACAGTGAAATGTGACAGTATTTACTCACATTATTCTCTTTGACATGTTTTATGTCACATACATCAGCTCCTAAACATGGTGAACAAGATATGATACATGTGAGAGACGTCCGGCACTATGTTGTATATAAAGGTAATAATAAATTACCTTCCTAAATTGATCCTACCAAGAAATCCTTAATGAGGAAAAGATTTTGCATGTAAACAAATGTATTGATCAGATTTTCCACATAAAGGGAAGTGCTCTCGCTCATTTCTCAATCTACAGCTCTTCAGCGGTGGAAGAAACTGTGAGAACAGCAAACACTCCAGTCACATTCAAATCAAGGGATCGTTTATATTCAATACTGTTAGTAATCTGTGGTTCAGATGTTGTTCTTCAGAATTAAGGCCTGTCTTTATTGTCTGGTCTGCTTCATTGTCTGTGGTTCGTGCTTTTATTTAAAGAAACCATCTCATTTCCTCATCACCATCTTGACTGACCAAGTCATCCTATTTGCTCGATGTTTAGAATAACTATCTGCAGCTTCCTCAAGTCACTTCCTGAATGATTAGTACGTCTCTCACCATTATTACTGTTCACACAGCACTTTACAGATACAGAATTGCCAGACATGTGATCAATTGCAATTACATCAGAAGAGCTGATGCAATTAAGTAGTAAAATACTGCCTTTAAACGATGATCAAAAGATCTTACTTGTACTCTATTGCTCTACTGCTACTCACAAAAAGAAAAATATTTTTATCTTTGGCGGCACCTGCCGCGAAGAGTCGTGCTCATGAAAGCAGCAGGATTTTAGGTGCACAAGCGTGACGCCTCCTATAGCTTGCCGCCAGTGACAACATGGCGGATGTAGTACATTCGAATTTCAATCATAGGCCTACTAGGCTACCCATATTCATACTATATAGCACATATTTTTTAACGGTTGTGAAGTAAGATCAAATTCAATGTAGTACCTACTCAGACAGTCCATGTTTTTGGACATAGCAAATGTGCTTGAATTTTAAAGACACAAATTCACTGTGTGTGACCCTCTCAATGCGGAAACTTCTAAAGATGACAGCAAATATAATTTCTGTGTTTGCCTTTATTCTAATAGCAAAATAAAAATCTGTTACAGCATTATGACTTTCCAAAAGAAGAAAAAAAATATGAAGAGATTGATTACAGTAGTCAGAAGAGAGAAAGATGAAAGATTCACTGTCTCTTTGTTTTCACTGGGAGCCGTTCTAATAAATTCCTAAACCATTTTTATTACAGATTCAAACACACACAGTCTCTCACTCACTTGTTCCTCTCTGTGGTTTATGATGTCAGATCTGCATCTCTCAGCTGTCAGTCAGAGGAAATGCAGTATGAACTGAGGTTGTGCGTCATCCATTTAGGGTTGTCAGAGCACTAGATATCAGCTATTTAAACATCAACTTACATTTCCTGCCTTTTCTTTTTACTTAAATAAGGAGCCGACTGTTTTTGTTTGTTTGTTTGTTTCTACGCTAGCAGATATCAGGATATACAGTCAGTCAGGATATAGTAGGATGTCTGTTTGAAATCGTTCCTTTCATGAGGTTCCTTCATGCACAAACTGCCTGTAAAGTCATTGCCTGATCGGGCAGCAAGGCAGCTGTCACGGAGTCAGCAACACCATCTCCTCAGCCATCAGCACCAGATCCGCCCACTCGTTCATTCTGATCAGCTGCACCTGATCTTCATCATCAGATCACCCTTTATAAACCACCACTCCGTCACCTCAGTGTCTGGTCTCTTCACTCGTCTACTAACTCACCTGAGTGCTTCCCTGGTCATCCTGTTTGCCTGCCTACCTGCATCAGAAAGGCTGTATCACAATCCAGCTAAGTTCAAGCCAAACTATCCTGCTACAATTATCCGTACCTGTTGTGTTCCTGCTCTGCTCATATCCTGCAATAAAGAACTGTTTTACACCACTTGTCTGTCCTCTTCTGGTTGTGACAGCAGCAAGTCAACTGCTTAAAGGGTCAGTTCACCCAAAAATGAGAATAATCCCATGATTTACTCACTCTCATATGACTATCTTCTTTCAGACGAACACAATCGGAGATATATTTAAAAATATCCTGGCTCTCCAAAGATTTATAATGGGGGGGAAGTGTTTTGAAGCCCAAAATAAATGCATCTATCCATCATAAAAAAAATAATCCATACAGCTCCAGTGGGTTATTAAAGGCCTTCTGAAGCAAGGCGATCGGGTTTGTAGGAAAAATATCCATATTTAAAACTTCATAAAGTCGGCCGTACACATCGTTTTGCAGCATAAGAGTGAACTTTGACCTGACGCAGGACGTAATGACAAACGTAGAAGCTTAGAGGATAGAGCAAAACAAAACACTGGTCACGAATTGGAAGTCTAAAACAAGAAATTTTAAAGAGAAATGTCTGAGGATTTCGATATAAGAGAAGAGGAACTTGAGTTTGTTGCACAGCTCTATTTGTTTGAACTGCCAGAGGCGTCTAAGTTTACACTTCTCCTACATCCTGCGTCACACATCGCGTCACAGGTTACTCATTTGGCGACTTGTGTAGTGTGTGTACGGTCGTCTGCAGGAAGCTGGTTATTTTGTGAACTTTATTTCCAGCATCGTGACGGCCACCAGCAGAACACCACACAACAGCCCCAAACACAGAATTACACAAAAAAATTTTCACAGGTGTTTACCCATATATTTTAACTACTCATTGCATTGTTTTTTAGGGCTGAAGGACATTTTTGTAAACTTGACAGAAAAGGTACACATAATATATATATATATATATATTAGAATTAATAATAAAGAATATATGTGTATTCAGAACAAAGAGTTGTGTTAGTTTAAAGATATTTATTACAGAATAAACACAAAACGAACAGCTGTCCAATAATAGGCCAATTAATTATGCAAGTGTGTTTGTAACTATTCAGGTATTTATTGAAATATATGTAAATTTCATCAGCAATTCAAGAAATTATTGTAATGTTAAATTTGGATTTTAAAAAGCCGATGTTTCTAGGGCAGTACATTGGGTAAAATACTCTTCTCACAGATCCATCTATAAACACGATCACATAAATCATAATACCAGAGTGAGTAATAACTTCGAATACAGTTCTGTCCATCTGGAGACACCCAGGACCTGAAAATACAGATCAGAGTTAGATGCTGCTTTCTTTGTGAAACGATACTGGCTGTGAGAATCATTAGATAATAATCAGTTCAGTGATTTCTCACTCAGAGTTTGGTGCGCTGCCATCAACCCATTTCCATCTGCCGTCCACTTCACTCAGACCAATCCAGACTCCAGTATTACCAGAAATATTACCAGAAATCCTGTTCACAAACTCCTAAAAAGATTAAACAACAGTACATTTAATATCATAAACTGACAACAGACACATGATCAGCTCACGAACTCTCTCACACTCACTCCTTCTGTTGTGTTGTTGATGATGATCAGATCTGCTCCTCTGTCTCTACAGTATCTTCTGCTCTCATTCCAGCTCTTCAACTCAGAGGAAATGAAGTAAAGACTGGACTGATAGTAAATCCATCCATCTACAGTATAAACACAACCAGTTCAACTAGCTCTTTATTTCAGTCTTCTCTAAACTACAAGTTACAGAGTGTCTGTTTACACCAATGTCTGGTTGACAAAATTATAAAACAAACTAGTTGATGTTGTGGAATAACAGTGGAATCAACTTCTGATGTGATCGAACCAAGTTTGAATCCACCTTTTCTGCTCCCATTATTCTCCCTATTCAACACAACAGCACCTTTACATGCAGCTAGTAGGCTATATGGCAAGTTTACATTTTACACTTTAAATGTTTTTACATTAGGCTTTTCATGTGCTCCATATTATGTGTACCAGAATTACACTCGCTTATGAATACTAACCAGATCATATTCCTGCTATAAAATGACCAGAGAAAATTATTTTACCAAGACACCTCTGAAGATCGCTTTTCTCCTGTTTTAGCTGGTCTCTCTCTCTAGTCAGATTCTCATTCTTGGATATGAGCTGCTGTCTCTCTCGAGTGAACAGGACACACAGCACTATGACTGCGGTCAGCAGAAGAACACACAGCAGTATCAAACGCACTGCAGCTGCTCTGGAGATTCTGATCGTCACACCGTCAGCTCCTGAAAAACAAACACACTGTTATACTCTTATAAAAGAGCACAAAGTAACTGAAATCGTGAAAACTGAGTAAATGCTTGTATCTTTAAGTCATTATTGATGCCATTTTTGCTGTTATGTTGTGTGATGAAATGTGTATCTCAGTACCTGTGAGTTCAGATGACTGGATTCTCGTTGCGTTACAGTCCGTGGTCTCTTTTTCAAATGTACCTCTTGTAACATCATAATTTTCATAGATGTTATCAGTTGCTATTTCCATCTTCTCTGTATATTTCTCTGTACACTTCTCTATATATATAAGTTTTTCTATATTTACATTTACACTTTCGGAGAGTTTCAATGTTGTCAAGATCGAGATGCCAACAAACAGTTTCTCTCCTGCGTTGTGTTCCTCATCTGTTTGTGTGGCCAGTATTTATGCGGCCAGTATTTATGCAGAAAGGAACTGTTTTTGAGGAAAGTCTCAAATATTATGCATAAAGGAACTTTACAACTCACAGAAAATATTTGTTTCAACAGTGTGCATTGTGTTCATTTAAATGAGGTTCAAATGCATGTATTATCACACAATCACTCAGTATCTGTAGGAAGTCTTCAGGGGCTTGTTCATTTTCAATGTGGCTGGTGTTGGGAAACTTTTTGCTCTTTTATACTGAGCAAATTATTCAGTGATTTTCAAAAGGACAGATCTTTTGGGCCAAATCTGTTACTACTAGTACTATGTGTTTTGGCATCCCTAGCACAGTTAGCTATCCATCAACTTCAAAAGAGTGCATTTACATAACTTAATGAACAGCTAGTGTTACAGGCCCCGTGCAGAAGGCTGTGTTGGCAGATTAGAAAGTCCTGTAGAAACAGGGAAAAAATGAGGAGACTGGAGCAACTGTGTGTGTGTCGCACATAATCCCCAGCAATTGTTCATTCAATTGTTTTCACATTGTAAAACCAATAAAGCATTTTCAATAAAACATATTTCTTTTTTTTTCCTTATTAATGCACAAATGTAATTTTCTTTTTACTCTGTCAAACAATGCACATTTCACATTCATGTTTCTCCCTTTTTTTCACAAACATACATTTGAGCTTTTCTCTTTGCTTCTTTAACTCAAAAACCCAAAAGTTGTCTTATGCATATAATACAATATAACACCATCACATGAATGAACATGTAAGTAGATGTATGTAAACAATACACATTTAACATGTTACTGATTTTACAATCAGATCTGCCATGCCACTTCAGCATCAATCTCCCCTCTGCATTAGCAGGAAATATATGCATTAACGTTACATCCGTTTGCACTGAGATGTCTCTTTAAAAAAACTCAACTGGAGAAGTGCATTGTCATTTGACACACATGAGCTCTAAATAACCAAACAAATATAATAAGAATAAACAAATAATGAACATAACTTGGTAACTGGAGCCTGTATTAATCACATAAAATGCATTTTGCGAGCATCACAGCATCCACAAAATGGCGGATCATCTACGCATTTTTAATATCTTTATAAACTGGAACATTTATATACAATATTTTTTGCAAAATAACACATACACATAATTAACAAATGACTCGTGTGCATATTGCTTGGTTGTTGTACCAGTATTACCTGTAGAAACAGGGAAAAAATTAGGAGACCGGAGCAACTGCGTGTGTGTCGCACATAATCCCCAGCAATTGTGAGGGCGCCGGCGCACAATGCTCCTCTGCACGAGTCCACAGTTCCCTTTCAAAATAAGAGTCCCGCTCTCACTCAACAAAAGATAATTTGACATTTTCCAGTTTCCCGTTACATTTAACATATAAAACATAAGCAAAAATGAAAAAAATATATATGGAAAAACGTTTTCTTCCAAAACCACAATATTCAAAATGTGTACATACTTTAAGGTGTCACACTAGCGGTGGATTATCCCGTTTATACCACGGTCATTAACCAGCATTGACAATTTAAAGCTGTTGTTTGCAGCGCTGTATTTGAAGGGGGAAAATTACAGTTATTTTCATCAGCTACGAACTGTTATATCTATCATTCTGTCCACTCAGCCTGGGCTCATTTTTAATATCATTACATAATCATTCAATACGTAACATTTTCAGGTGCAAAATGCATTTTTGAACATTTGAATAGAAGCTGAAACGTAAGCATTATTACCTATTTACAGCTAAAGTAAAATATTTGCCTTTTTATTATCATAAAGATATTAGTATAATTTTATAGATAAATTGTAGATCCCTTCACCCTACCCCAAACCTAAACCTAACCATTTTATGGAGAATATAAAAAGAATATATAAAACTTGACGGACAGAAATGTGAAGTGACACTTTTAGTAACATTAAAAAGATATTCTGACCACTACATTTAAACATACACATAATCATCTCTTAAAATATGTAGTTATATTAAAAAAAAAAAAAAAAACGTAACAGACAGACGAGTGTAATCGCAATAATTTATTTATTGCAAAAATGTCAAAAGCGGTATGAAAAGCAGTCCGAATGATGATGTGCTGCAGTCGCAGTCCTCTCTGGCGGGATAGTTTTGTATGAGGTACAGAGCAGAATTTAAGGATTGGCCCACGCTGGGTAAAAGCTTTTCCAGTAACAGCGATAGCCGAGACTAACAAGAACCAGTTCAGGAATCAAAGTGTTTTTACAAATTAAAAGTCATGAAAATTGTCTTGGTGACTTATTGGTGAGACCACATGTGTTAAATTTAAGAACTAATTCGAAGTTGGTTATCGTGTCTGTTTTAACATGGAGTGGGATAATGCACAGCTTCACCAGTGTTTTTCACGATGTGATGGGGAAATCATCGGCTGGCAGCTCTCTTCTCACTGACCTGTACCGCAAGCTTAAATTTCTCCCTGCGTTACTCATCGTAATTGCATTTTTACTTGTAAGAATTAAATAAGAGACCTCTACAATTCAATTCCAACTAGTAGCAATTACAATTAGAGAGCTTTGTAATTCAGTTGTTACTAGTAAGAATGCAATTGCAGAGTCGTCACCTCAGAAGACTGGATGCTGACTGAATGAGGGATGCTGGAAAATGCGCCAAATCCTGTTCACATTATTAGGCGTTTAAAAGCTCTATTGAGAAAATTAAAAACATGTTGTCGTGTCCTTTCTCCTTAGCAAGCAATAATGACCACTGACGACTTGAATTAAAATAAAATGAACTGTTTATAAACTGTTTATATTTAAATTCTGCTCTGTACCTCATACAAAACTGTCCCGCCAGAGAGGACTGCGACTGCAACACATCATCATTCGGACTGCTCTTCATTAAACATAGATTAAACAGATTCAGCACACACACATTGAATCAGTCACATTTCTCTCTTTTTTTTCTGCTCGCTTAAGGGCCCGAGTGTGCTCGTTGTTAAGGAGTTCTCAAAGCACAAGTCTGGAGCAGGGGAGAAGTGAACCTCTCTCCAACACTGTTTCTTCTGCTCTCTTATATGGATGGGTCTCTGCAGCACACTCTCAATGATGAGCTTCAGCTCTGGATAGTTAGTGACTGCTGAACAAGCAGAGTGAGAGAGATACAGAGAGAAAGAAAAAAATAAACACACCTCAATCATGAATATTAATACATTACAGCCTCAGGACGTAATAATACAAGTCAAGTCATCTTCATTTATATAGCACTTTTTACAATACAGACTGTTTCAAAGCAGCTTCACAGTGATAATAGGACAGTTAATGGACAGAGATTGTTTTGGCTTTACAGCAGCTCTAGGAAAAAGTTATTATCCAGCTAAAGTAAGTTTTTGATTGAATCATTTTTTCTGTTGTAAAAAATGTTAATTATTAACTTAGGGGCCGCTTAAATGACACCTTTTTAACTGAAAACAGAAGACTTTTAATGCACTCTTTCCATTCATTTATGTGTTTAGTCTATAGGTATGTGCGTTTGAATGTGTATGTGTGCAGACGCTTAGTCTTTCTTTACAAAGTGACATCACCAAATTACTTGTCTCGCATAATAGAGAATTATAGATACATATTAAAAATACAAATGAACTGATGATGTGGTTTCTCCACTGAATGGATCTTCATGCGTATCTTCGGGTGACTTCAGAAACTCTTTCCACATTGATCACACGTGTGGCTTCTCTCTGCTGTGGATCCTCTCATGTCTTTTCAGATCTGTTGACTGCCTGAATCTCTTGTCACAGTGTGAACACTTGTAAGGTTTTTCTCCAGTGTGGATCCTCTCATGTTTTTTCAGATTTGATGACACACTGAATCTCTTGTCACAGTGTGAACACTTGTAAGGTTTTTCTCCAGTGTGAATTCTCTGGTGCAGTTTTAAATCACTCCCTGTAGTAAAAGTCTTCTCACACTCAAAGCACATGTACTCTCTCACACCAGTATGTATTTTCTGATGTACTTGTAAACTACACAGCTGTGAAAAACTCTTTCCACACACAGAACATGAATGTGGCTTCTCCTTCGTATGAACTCTCAGGTGTTTCTTCAGGTCTGATGCCCTGAGAAATGTTTTGCCACACTGATCACATGTGAATGGCTTCACTCCAGTGTGGATCTTCATGTGACTCTTAAGGTGTGATGGTCGTGTGAAACTCTTCCTACACTGATCACATGTGAACGGCTTCTCTCCAGTATGAATCCTCATGTGATTTTCAAGATCACGTTTTCTTGAGAAACTCTTTCCACACTGAGTGCAGGTTGTAGATTTCTTGGCTCTTTTCTTTAAAAATGTCTTTTTAGTCTTTGAGCGACTCAAAGGTTTTTCTCCAGGTTTGTCATGATGTTCCTCCTCCACTTCACTCAGTTCTTCACTCTCCTCGCTCACTTCCATTAGGTCTGAAATGAAAGAAGAAAAAACTTTAATTTAATTTTCAGTAAATAATTCAAAGAGAGAAATATGGAGTGAATAGAGATAAAAGTGAGCCCAGATGTAATAAACAACTGCTATAAAATAATGAATGAGGTACACTGATCTTTTAATTGTTGTTTTTAAAACATTATAGGCACAAATTTCATGTTTCTATAGTGAGAACTATTAAATATCTATACTAAAAACATTTTAATTATTAAGGGCCGGCCACACTAGACTTATTCTTCCACTGACTTCCATTCATACACATGTGAATGTGGGACATAAGAAACACAAGATCAAGCACATTTCGTGATTGTGTATTTTTACATTTTGGAATGATTATTACGCCACAGAGTCTGACATCATATCGCGACCGTTTCAGTGTCTGTAGAAATTTCACATGCTAAAAGTAGAGTAACCGCGGGTTTAACTTGTTCTAAATTAACGATTTTTACTAGCATTTTCAGTGTCCTACATGTTTCTCTCGACCCTGTTACTTCTGGTGTCATTTTCCTCATTTTTCAAAAACAGAGGGTTTCTTAAATTGTGAATAAGTAAAGTATATTTAAAAAATATCCTTATCCTCCAAGATTTATAATGGTCGTGAATAAATGCCTTCTAAAGCGAATTGATGCGTTTGTGTACGACAAATATCCTAGGATGGCTTGAGGGTGAGTAAATCATGGGATAATTTTCATTTTTGGGCGTACTATCCCTTTAAGTAAACAATGTTTGACAGCACCAGCTTTTCTCTGTCCGAGTCATGCAATAAATCTGATATATGCAACCAGTTAACAGATCAAAAATTCACACATCCCTGTGATCCCTATTAGTTTTAAAGTAACCAACATTTTAATGTTTAACAGTTGCGAATGACTCATATAATTGTATCCTAATTTATTTACTTGGTGTTTGGTAAAAAAAAGGGCCTACTTTGCATCAGCAACACTGACTCAATGACAAACAAGTCATTCATAAGAAGACAACTGATGGCTCCTGTATTCATAGCAACTAGTTTCTAAATTAATCATTTGATTGTTAATCATAAATATAGGGGGCTGCTGCTCGGTATAATACTTTTCAAGAACTTTATGTAAATTGGTAAACCATTTAGCCTAGGCTACTAAAACAAACACCAAAATTTTTAGAAATTTAGCCAAAAATTGATTTTGTACCTTAACCAACTTTATGGATCAATTTTCTGTTCTGATCTCAGTAAGTCTGGGCAAACTACTGAATAAGCACCAATCAGAGACTGCATTTTTATGATGTCATCATGTAGACTTTTTAAAAAGTATTTTATAGTATTTTAAAACTACAAAAATACACTAAAGTATTTTGATACAAAATATGAAGCCATTTTCATCAGCCATATCAAATACAAATTACAAAATACTATTTTATATTTGAAATGCGTATTTGAAATACATGCATCATAAATACTGTCCATCCCTGAATATTGGTGTTTACTGTTTATTCCTAAAAAAAAAAAAAAAAATCTAAATTCTGGTAACGTTGCAAATTGTGAACCAGATATAAAATAAATGTAAAATAAAACAGTTAAAATAATATTTAGATTAATCTGATGTTGACAATCAACATGAAAGTTTCTTGAACCTCCCTTTACTGACTGGAAAAAAAAAAAAAAAAAAATTGTACCCATAGTTTAACTATTTTTCATAGTTTAACTGTTTCTCTAAATGTGCAGAAGTGCTTGAATCTTTCTAACATGAATGTTGTTCAGCATCATGAATGAATGAAGAATAAACACCAACCTCTTTGTTCTTCAGTATCTTCAGTGTGTTTCATTCTGCAGGGTTCTGGATCACTCATGTTCTCACTGTCCTCTTTAATAAACTCAGTCTTTGCAGATTTCAGCTCTTCCTGATGCTTGTCTGATGGGAATATCCCAGCATTAATTGATGAACTGATGTGGGAGGAGCTTCACTGATGATATGAGAGATGTAGGAGGAGCTGATCTGCCAAAATAAAATATATATCAGCTACTGAGTTTGTTTTTATACTAATTGACACATCTAAGAATTATGTCTATCTGTTCTATTGTAAAGTAACTGATGCTAATTCACAAATTCATTTTATTGTTTACCCTAACATTATTCTGTTTCTTCATTTAAATATAGTCAGATATCTAAAATTTGGAAAATAAAATAATATAAATTCTTCTAAATGTAAATAAGGAAAACAGATGAAGCATAAAGACAGAAATAAAAGTGCATATTTGTAGTCATCAAATCCCCTCAGTCTGTTGACAGCAATGAAATGAGCTTTAAGTGTCAATTTACAGCAGATCTGAAGACATCAGCATAATAAATGAGGTGAAAACAGGAACGACTGACATGAAATAAAGAGTGTTTTCAGCAGCTCTGTTAATATTGATGATCCTCAGACTATCAACACTCATTCAACAAGACATTCAGATCATCTCACTTTATTCTGAGTGTTTGCTGTTAGAAACTGATTATTTGAGTCACGATATATGAGTAAAGACTATAAAACTGCTCTACTGAAAGACAATACATTCAAAAGACAACCTCTACAGCTACATAACTACAGCAGCATAATATGTACATATGAATCTAAATATAGTCTGATTTTGTGATAACTGCATTAATTTCAATAAAGTAATTAAATCATTAACATGTTGCAGTTTTGTATAGCAGAAACTAACAATGATCATAAAACCTTTAAAAATAAAGAGCAGCACAAAGCAATATTTCATCTTTCCAGTATCAATCTGTTCATATTTATCTCTATTAACATTGAAGTACAGATTTAAAATATCTCATGGCTCATTATAGGCTCAATGTAAAGTATTTAGCAGGATCATATATTTTAATAATATGAGACATTCAGTAACAGTTCTTCTCACTCCAAACATCGAAACAATGGTGAGTTGTGACTGAGCTTCAGCAGTTTCTGTGTTTTTTGTGTTGTCAGGATCAACAGTCTCTGTTTGGTCAGAGTCTCTAGGGTCATTCCATGGTCCCTGTTTCTCCTTTTAACACCTCCAGAATCCAGCTGGACACTGAAGGATCTCGAGTCGATGGGCTTCACCACTGTGCCCTTTCTCCAGATCTTTTGAGGCTCAAATGCTTGTATTCTCACAGAGTCACCTTGTTTTAGTGTGTCTGAGTCTTTGGCTGATCTGCTAAAGTATGTTTGTTGCAGTTGTTGGAGGCTGGTTTTCATGGGTAGTCGTGTCTTAGTGCCACTGTTGCTGGTTTTTCTGTGGTGACTATTCTGTCTATTGCAAGAATGTTCTCGTAACTCACTTTGATTAACTTAGAAATGCTGTGAGACCTTGAGAAGGATCTGGGAAACTTTGGGAAAGTTACATCTTGCATCAGTCAAGAAGATTAGAAGCTAAGAACAGTGATACATACAAAAACTGCCAACTGAGTCTTAATTTATAATATTTTAAGACTTTGAACAAGAACATACACAGGGAAGTATTCAGACCAAATTGTCAGTCATTTAAAATGCTTATAATTTAGGCCAGACTCGACTTACTTTACCTAACCTGAGAATAATACATAATACGGTTAAAGGTGTTCAAAGTACACACCGCAAAGCATCTGTCATATTAAAAAATTCACCCTTGATATCCAATAGCCTGTCATATATCAAAGAGTTTGTTCTAGTCAGTTTGATGTTCATTCACACCACGAGGCTTCATGAAGTCAGAACAATTACTATGAACTTTAAACAACACTTTTTCCAAAACAAACTGAAATGATCTCAACACAGTTTTACACAACCAGCAGAAAGAGAGCAGCTGAAATAGAGATGAGCAGCGTGTTATTTTTTATTTATTTTTTATTTTTTTTGAGTGATTATGTTATTTTTATAGATGTTTTGTCGTTTTGAACAGTATTTGGCGCGTCTTTGATCATCTACCGTTGGCGGCCGATGACGTCACCGCACGCGCCTTCCTCTCATTGAGTTTCAGCGTCGAGTCTTCTGAGGAGAGTCGAGCAGTTCACGGTATTTCTCATATTTACACGACCATCAAACACACTTTATACAGTTTGTTCAAGCGACAGGCTCATTTCTGTATTGTTTTCATCGAGCACAGCGATACTTGTGCGTCTTTTCTGTCGTCTTCCTACTGAAATAAACATTTAGTGCAGCAGCAGCAGCATGTGAGGAAAATATGTTGAATTCATTCAGACCTGAGCGATTTTGTGTTCGTTTGTGTGATTGTTTCGATGTTTTATAGTGAAAACTGCTTATGAATGTCAAGTCATAAGTCAAAGAGATCTGTGAGGGGAATTGATGGGAATCGATCTCTTGTTGTGCTGCTGCCGCCATTTTATTTCTACTCTTTTAACATATTTGGATCAACTTTATCACTTTACATTATTAAAACACACTGGAACAGAAAGTGCTAAATTCATTGAGCCTATAGCTAATGAGCCACATAAGATATTTTAAAATGATAAATAAATGTATAATTAATATAGATAAATATGAATAAAAGTTTGTCACTGGAAACATTAAATTGCATTGTGATGCTGTTTATTTTTTAAAGGTTTAATGATAATTGTAAGTTTTTTCATCTAATTACATTATTGCAATAAATACTAGAAAAGCAAAGTATTAGATTCATATGGACATTATGCTGCTGTAGTTATTTATCTTATGGTTGATGCCATTAGTGTTTGTTTTTGTGTTATTGTTTTATCCATGTCATATTGTGAGAAATAACAGTATTGTCTTTCAATAGAGCAGTTTAGGCTTTTAGCATATATCCTGATTAAAATAATGTGTTTCTAACAGCAAACACACAGAATAAAGTGAGATGATCTGAATGTCTTGTTGAATGAGTGTTGATAGTCTGAGGATCATCAATATTAACAGAGAAACTGCTGAAAACACTCTTTATTTCATGTCAATAGTTCCTGTTTTCACCTCATTTATTATGCTGATGTCTTCAGATCTGCTGTAAATTGACACTTAAAGCTCATTTCATTGGTGTCAACAGACTGAGGGGATTTGATGACTACAAATATGTGCATTTATTTGTCATTATGCTTCGTCTGTTTTTCTTATGATTATTTATACTTGGAAGAATTTACATTATTTTATTCTGTTGTTCAAGGACCATAAAAATAAACACTGTAACTGATATATTTTTTATTTTGGCAGATAAGCTTCTCCCACAGCAGTCACGTCATCAGTGAAGCTCCTCCCACAACAATCACATCATCCGTGAAGCTCCTCCCACAGCAGTTCTCCAATAAATGCTGGGATATTCCCATCAGATGAGCATCAGGAAGAGCTGAATTCTGCAAAGACTGAGTTTATTAAAGAGGACAGTGAGAACATGAGTGATCCAGAACCCTGCAGAATGAAACACACTGAAGATACTGAAGAACAAAGAGGTTGGTGTTTATTCTTCATTCATTCATGATGCTGAACAACATTCATGTTAGAAAGATTTAAGCACTATTTGTGCATATGGTGTGTGATATGTACTATAAACATAATAATCATGTTTATAGTAATCAATAATAATAATGTTTATCATAATTCACTGTCTTCTGTCCTATGTTCAAGCGCTTCTGGAGAAATAAAAAGCTTTGCTTAAAGTGGAGCGACAGTCAAAACATATGGGAGATTTATTATGTAATTCTCTCTCTCTCTCTCTAACTGCGTCAATAACTGTATCCATAGGTGTCGATTTATGTTTCTGCCGGTGGGTGCCCAGTGCATATCCACAGACCCCTGCTAAGTATTTGTATTCCCATGTGGTCTAGTGGTAGAACTTTTGCTATGCGAGTCAGACATTCCGGGTTCTAATTATCAGTGGTTCTAATCCGACCTCATTTAGTTTTTTTTTTTCTCAATAAGACCAAAGATGTTCATTAATGATTGTATATAACGAGCGCCAGATCGCTTCTTATTTAACACAAATTAACGTCAACTGGGTGTTTCATTTGCATTATAGGCTATCCGTGCAGCAAAATGTTTCAAAAATGAAATGACCTTTTGGAATTAGCAATGGAGGTTTGGGATGAGATGCGTAAGAAATTAATCCCACACACGAGTGTTTTAAGGATAAAAACCTGACAAATGTCTTGAAATACAACATCGGAACAGTGTCTTGAGGTGTGGTAACCATAGTATAAGCGGAATAATTGACGACGGGCCATTAAATTCTTAGAAAATAATGCACACCTGAGGTATAATGGCATTACCACCTCAGGTGTGCATTATTTTCTAAGAATTTAACGGCCTGTTTTCAATTATTCCTTACGTAATAATAGGGGTAGGCGCTATACCGGTATGAAAGTGACAACCGGTATGATGTTGTGCCATGATATAGATTTTGCTATACCGTGGATAGGATACCGTTAAATATTCATGAATTCTAATTTTGCATTTATATTGTTTTAATTTTGTACTCTTTACAACTTTTAACACTAGCAATGACGATACAGAGTCAAGGCTGAACGTTTAACTTTTTGTCCGCTACCGTGTCCGTGTTACTACACAGGCATTAGTAATCACACACAGAGAGCATTGTAACAGTCCAAATTAACAGAGCACAAACCGCCTACTCAAAAACACAACAGCAACAAATAAGCGTGCATCTAGACAATAGGGGTGGGAGAGAAAAAAAATCGATGCATACATGCAACGTGTTACGGAGGAACTGCAACGGGAGGCATGCGGATCCACGTGCAAAGCTTTATTCCAAAACATGGTCAAAACAGGCAAGGGTCTGACAATGGCATACAGGTATATAGAGGGCAAGACAGAAGAGTAATCCAGGGAGAAGCGTGGTCGTGCTGTGGCAAACAATATCCAGGAAGGCTAGGCTAAAGAATAATCCAGGGGAAACAGGCCAATAGTCCAATAGAGGTGCAAACACAATCCAAAGGGCAAGGCGAGAGAGAAGTCCAAGACAGGCAGGTAATCAGGAAACAGGCAATCAGAAAACAAGACAAGACTAGACTTAGGGCCAATCCCAATTCTATTTTATACCCCTTCGCCCTTGCCCCTTGAAACAGAGTGGCAAGGTGTAGGGGTGAAAATATTCCCCTAAGAAATGGGACACCACTACTACACCATTACACACGTCATCATACCTAGTTTCTTTTATTAGTGTCCTGTAACATTTAACCAGTATGAACAGCAATGAAGTGCGCATATCAACAGAAATCAGGCGCGAGCACGTTTAACAGATACTCACTCCCAACATTGTTTTGCGCTGTATTTCGGACAGCGCTCGGTTTCAGTTCGAAAACGTATGAGCCTTCGAGTTTGCCAAGACTGGTGAAGCCGCTTTTCCATCGGGCCAAGCTGTTTGTTTAACCGTTGAATTTTGTGCCGAGCCGGCCGGTACAGATATGGTTTTGTTTTCTACTGTGGTGCTGCGATAACGAAGCTCTTTGCAATGTATTACAAACGAGTCAGTTGTTGCCTTGGTAATGCAAGAGTTTACAGACGATATGAGATGCAAATAGCGACTGCGCTATGAAGGATGACCAGATATTTCTTTTAACTGTATCACTCATTTGTGTTCACATCATTCAAATAGCACTTTTAGCAAGCTACGGAGAAACTGGCAGCCGGGTAACACATAAGTGATCGATCCTGAGTGGAAATATCACTACCATGATCACTACACGCATTCTAGCAGCACGGTAGTCGGTGTATGCTGGGAAATTTCTCACACCCCTTCGTTCGAACTGTGGTCCCGAAAAATCTTTGTTTGAAGGGCTATCTGGCCCTTTCCCTTACCCCTACCACTCCAGCCAAAAGAGAATCGAGACACCCCTACCCCTTCACGTGAACGCGCAAAACGAAGGGGTAGGGGAAAGGGGAAGGGGTGAGGGGTAGAAATGGGATTGGGCCTTAGACTAGAACTTGAAACTCAAAACAAGGACTGGGAACTGGCTCTGTAAAGTACCTACGCAAAACAGCATAAACGCTAAACAATACTCAGCAGTGAGAGAGAGGAAGTGCATGGCTTATGTAGGGTGTGTGATTGGCTGCAGGTGTGTGTGTAATCAGTGCAGTGGATGATGGGAAATGTAGTCCTGGGTGAAGTGCAAAAGTTAGTGTGGTGCAAGAGTCCATATAAAAAAAAAAGCGTGTGCTTGGTGCGTGTCCACTGGCACGGAGCAGAGCGAGGGTTTAATTCCTAGTGAAGTTGAGCGTGAAGCTCGGAAAGTTCAGAAAAGCTGAAGCACATTACAGTACGAGCTTATATGCATGTCAACATTACAATTTAGAGAATGCAGTTAGCTAATAATGTAATAATCTAGGCAATTTAATTTACAATCACTGTTAGCAGTTTAATTGAAGGTAGAAGCAATGAGCTCCTGGAAATAATGAATTACATATTAACAATAATTAGGATATATAGAAATTTGAACAAATGACAGACGAAAGCATAGGCCTATGAAAACACAAGTGAACTGACTGACATTCACACTGGGCTCCAGTATAATTACCTGCTAATAAAGCAATGATTTTTTCTTCAGAGATCTTTTTTTCGTTAACCAGCTTACAGCAAACACTGAACCATATTATTTAAATATTGAGCAAGCATCTCATTGGCTGTGGAAACAGCAGCGGCCAATCAGCTTGTGTTGTGTAGGAAATTGTGATTGATTACAGACTACATGTCAAGCCTGCTCCATCTAGAGTTTCATGACCAAACTAGTGATTTATAACACAAATCATCTTCATGACATTAAAATAGATCATAATCGTGACACAGCAGTTGTCGACCAGATTTGATGGGATTAAAATGACTATTGAACTCATCAGTGATCTTGACTTTGAGCTTCACTTTTCATTTCACGTTTGTCTCTCATTTGAAATCTCACATGATTTAATGTTTCTTCTAGACCTGATGGACATGAACAAGAAAGGAAAAACAGAAGCTAAAAAATCTTACACCTGTGATCAATGTGGGAAGAGTTTCTCCGTTCTGAAATCACATCTGCCTTCTCATTCTGAAGAAGAGCACCAGAAAACTCACACTGATGAAAAACCTTTCAATCGTTCAGGAGCTGAAGAAGAGACCAGAACACTTTTAACAGAGACTTGAATCTGAAATTAATTTTAAGCTGTTCTTCATTGTTTTTCAGAGATCTGTCTCGTTTGTTTTCACTTTTACTTAATTTGTGTACTTCCAATAATAATTGATTAAACTCATTACACATTTTAACAACAGCTTGTTATTGTCCAATTTTATTTTCTGCTGATACGTCTTGCATCAGGAATAATTTCATAATTATCGGTTCTGAAAGCCAAGTATTGTGTTTGCTTTTGGGGCTTCCCAGCAAAGTCAAGTCAAGTCACCTTTATTTATATAGTGCTTTTTACAATGCAGATTGTGTCAAAGCAGCTTTACAGTGATAGAGGGAAAATAATTTGGCTGCACAGCAGCTCTAGAAGAAAATGAGGTCATTATCTAGCTTAAGTAAGTTAAGTATTGATTAAATTCTGTTGTAAAAGTCAGTTATTTTAGTTAAATTATATATACAGCAGCTCTGCACTTTGCAGATGTTTTTGTATAATGACCTGTGCAAAGCTCTGAAATAAGTTTAATTCAGCATTTAATAAAATATAGTGATCTTGAAAGATTTTCAAAGCAGAGTGATTAATTTGATTTAGTTCACATTATTCTTTGGCTATATTTCTTTCATGAAACAAGGACAAGCTGTTCATGTCCTCTGAATGGGTGAAACCCTCAGGCTCAGCTACCTCTCAGTGACATCATGACTATCATTATGTACACCAGTTTTAACATTCAGTGTATTTTTTTTCTAATTGCAGTTTCTAGGACTTCTGCATGGCAGCATCAGTTCTCTAGGACTGAGAGAGAGTTTTGACAGATAATTTCTTTTGAAATTGTCTAATTTCATTGCACTGTTTTGTCCAACTTCACATTTAAGACAGAGAGGATACCAGTGAGAGATTTTTTTCCTTGCTATTTTTTAGTTCAGGAGTGTCCAATCCTGCTCCTGGAGGGCCGCTGTCCTGCAGAGTTTAGCTCCAACCCCAGTTAAACACACCTGAACCAGCTAATCAAGGTCTTATAAGGCATACTAGAAACTTCCTGGCAGGTGTGTTGAGACAAGTTGGAGCTGTGTCCCTCCAGGACTGAGTTTGGACACCCCTGTTTTAGTTCATCTAATCACAAGATTTATTCACAAGTTAACATGACCATTTGCTTATTCCCAGTGTTGCAACTTTGTTGCAGCAAAGCAAATAAACCAATGTAACTTGACATTGTTTACATCAGCTTCTAGTCCATTTATGAATGTAAAACTGATCTTTGATTTTTGTTATCTTTAATTTATGCTCTAAAAATTGACAAAAACATGGTGCCTTTCAAGGTTATCATGCAATTTACAGAAATATGCGGAGATACCTTTTTTTGTCTACCTACTCTGAACAAAATTATAAATGCAACACTTCTTTCTTTAACATTATATCAGTTAATGAAATAGGTTTTTACTGTAAACTGAAGTTAAATTTGTAAAAACTAAAATACTGTATTTTTTACAGTAAATTTCTGGCAAAGCAGTTTTTTTTAAACTGTTTTAGAGGTGCATGACTGTACTCTTAATTCATTTATGTGTAAAGTAAAAGGTTTTATATAATGATATTTTTTTTGTAGAATTACAGTAATAAACAGTAATTAAAGGATAAGAATTACTGGGGGGGAATTACTAGGGGTTTTCTGACAGTATTACAGACATTTTCTGGTGCCCCTGCTGCCAGAAAATTACCGTTTTTTTTTTTTATTGTTTTGTTTTGGGTTTTTTTTTTTTTGGTACTTTTTTTTTTTTTTACAGTGTATGCTGATTCCCATTGACTTAATTTGTATTTCGTCCATAAAATAAATCAGTAGGAGATTATTATTGACAGAATGGATAAAGTTTTTCTTATGACTTATAGTGTACAAATGTTTCTTTGATTCTGTCTGCTGTTGTCTTGCTATAGACTTGTGTTTCTCATTTCTGTATTCAGTGTGTGAAGCTGGTTAGATCAGAAAGCATCAGTTTCTGTGTTTGATGTGAGATCATGTGTGAGATCATAAGGTGCCTGATCTAACCGGTAACAGCAGTGAGGAGAAACATGAGAAAGTGAAAGTAAAACTAAACTCCGCAGCTCGGGGTTTTCCAGAACCACGTGACATATAAATAGTTTGATTTATTAATGTTTACTGTATTTGTTTTCTAAAAATCTTTCTATTGAACACGTAAACTGTCTGGATTCTGAGTTGCTTTCACTAAAGATGGCAGAGGGACCTTCATCTCCTACAGGTAAGAATATCTTCACATGAACAGCGACTAAATTATGTCATTCTGTATTTGAACAAATATTGTCATAGCTAAATTGATTTTTCTCTCTGATATGATAGAGTTGTTACCTGCATGTTTCTTAGATTTTTCGGGACAAGTTTCTGTTGTCAGTCAGGAACAGTTTTAGAATGGCAGGCTATAGCTGGGAAAGCACATTTATCACATTGACGGTACATAAGTATAGTTATTCCTCCCGTCTCATTTACCCATCACCGTGTTCCCTTAGGGCTTCTGTAAGGATCAATTTAAGTTTTTACATTTTACTTCTAAGTATATTGTTACGTCCCCTGGCGTTATTAAGGGATATGGCGGAGAATAACATTAAATGTCGGGGTCTGACTTCGGTCCGATGCCAGTGCAAGCAAATGAAACCAAAGCCTAAAGGCAAAAACAACAAGTGTTTATTTACAATGATACAATGGGAAAACTCATACACCAAAAGAAAAAAAGACTTATGTGGTATCGGAAATTTCGTACTTCCCACATCTGAAGTCGTGATACGAGCTCATCACATTCGCATTTTGACCTGAGAGGGTGTTTATGTCTGATTTTTTAAAACTAGGAAACTATTAGCCCATTTACGATTCCAAGAGCACATGAAGGCTGACAGTTATCTTTCCCTGAACGAGTGAGCATCAGTAGGGAATAGCCATGAGTCGCACTGGATTGACATCAACTCCCCTCTTCCATTGATGACGTCATCGCCTCCAAATATGATTGACGGGGATCAGAACCAATGGCGCAGAGCTAAGAAAGTGAGAGTAAAAGTGAACAAGAAAAGGAGCAAACAAACAACAACACAAAACGACATCAGCCATAACAATATTGTGTAGATAGTACCTGCCACCTTTCCTGTTTACGTAACATTTCACTTGTAAAAATTAGTATAAAGAATATATAAATCAAATTTATTATGAAACAAAAGGGGGAAATCTATTGTGTACATATTTTAGTCCTATTCAGCGTTTCCTCTGTGCATCTTGGCTTGTTTATTGTGTTCATTAAATTGAGCATCTATTGTCACTGTCCAGCAGTAGTCTGTATGATGCAATACTGCTTCTGATTGCATCATTCATTGCTTTGGCTAAAAAGCAGGTACTGTCCAAACCCAGTCATAGATTTATTGATAGATCCAGTCAAATTTGTATTTCAGTCATTTCTGTTTTAAATAGAGATCTCTTCCCTTTATTACGCACATCCTCTGCCAATCCCAAGTTAAGGGTCTAATACTGACCAATATATCTTGAAAACTACAGTCAACCATCAGTTTTGGTTCTCAGTGACCCAGAGTTAGTAAAGTTGGACCACATTTATTTCAGAAGCATCTTGGCTGTAGTGTTATCAGACATGTTATGCCACACTAATGGTGTAGTAGTCTCAAATTAAACTGGGATTTTTTCCCATGAAGACACAAAGTAACTTTTTTGAAGGATTACAATAGTGTTCATTCCAGTAGAAATAAAGTTCACGTACACCTCCTTTAAGACTCATTTACACACTTAGCAAAACAATATTAATGTTTGCTTGTGACACATAGGCGTTTGTTCTCTCCTTACTCTTGACCTGCAATGACCTGATCTTATTTCATATTTTTATTTCAGAGATGTCAGAGATCAGCTCTAGTCCAGATGATCCAGTGATCCGGATTCTTCTGATAGGCAGAAAGGCTTCTGGGAAAAGCTTGTCAGGAAACACTATATTGGGAGAAACAAGGTTTAAAGAGCACAAATCTGAAGTGTGTGAGGGTAAAACACAGATTGGAGAGAAGCAGGTGTGTGTGATTGATTGTCCAGATCTACTGGATCCAGATCTGAATAAAGAGAAGCTGGAGATGATGAAAGAGCAGCTGGTCTCTGGATGTTCAGCAGGTCTCAGTTCAGTTCTGCTCACCGTTCCTCTAGAGGAACCTGTGGGAAATGAGGAAGAGATCCTGGATTTCATGAAGTTTTTATTTGGTCCTGAAGTTCAGAAGTACATCATGATTCTGTTCACACATGGAGATGAGCTGGAGGATCTGAAACAGACCACTGATGAACATCTAAAACAGAAAGATCGTGCTGATCTCCAGCGACTGTTGACTGAATGTGGAGGAAGATTTTACTGTTTCAATATCAAGAGTAAATCAGATGGTCAGATACAAGGACTACTGCAGAAGATCAAAGGAATAATGATGGAGAACGGAGGGAAATTTATTATGAAACGAATGAAGAGGAGCAACAGCAAAGTCAATATTGTCAATTGTAAGTTGTTTTTTGTTGTAAATTACTTTAATAATACAAACTTATGGCAGATACATTTACATTTAATCATTTAGCAGACGCTTTTATCCAAAGTGACTTACAAATGAGGAGAGCAATAGAAGAAATCAAACCAACAGTAGGGCAACAATACGCAAGTGCTGTGACCAGTCCCAGTTTGTCCAGCACAGCACATGTAGCAAGTTTTTTTTTTTTTAATAGATATATCTTCAGTTTCTTGAAAATGGCTAAAGTCTCAGCAGCTTGGGTTGAGTTAGGCAGGTGATTCCACCACAGTACAGGTAAAGTCACAAGCATGTCACACTAATTTTCAATGAAGAATCCAGAGATTTATTTGATATTTCTAATGTAGTTTCAGAAGAGTCTCCAGCTGAAGATCCAGATTCATCAGGTTCCTGAGAGGAAAGATCAGATCAGGCTGGTTCTGTTGGGAAAACAGGATCTGGAATAAGAGCCACTGGAAACACCATGATCGGCAGAAACGTGTTTGAATTCTCCATCATTCTCCATCTCTGCAGAAATTACAGCTAAATGTCACAAACAAATGCCTAATTAAACACTTCAAAATACTGGAATGAACTAAACTCATCTGAACTAAAGTATCTGTTTGAAGAGAAAAACATAAACTGTATATTTTCTGAGTATTGAGAATCACAAACTCTTTGATGACCCATCAAGACAAAAGCCCAGCTATAAAGTAAAAACTATTAAATAAATGCTGTTACATACTATTAATCCAACATCAGATTTAAGACGGGCATTTTTTCATTACCATGACAGTTTTGTTTAGTTTAATGTTCTGTGGTTCAAGTAAAATATTATTAATGTGTTTTTAAAAGTCCAACAGCTATAAACCTGGAAATGTTTCTTGCTTCTTAACAGTTTCAAATGAAATGAAATAAAAAAAAAAATAATAATACCACATGGAACAATAAAATATTGTGTCACCCTGTCATGGGTGATCTGGGTTTGTTTTGGATTTGGGTGGGTTTATCACTTTTTTTTAGTTCTGTGACCTAATTTTCAGTTTGTTTTCTTGGTTAATTTTACACCTGTTGTTCATTTCATTGATTATGTAAGGAATAATTGACGACGGCCACGACACAAAGCGTCCATGTATGCATTATTTTCTAAAAATTGAACGTCCTGGAGTCAATTATTCCACTTATACTGTGGTTACCACACCTCAAGACACTGTTCTGATGTTGAATTTCAAGACATTTGTCAGGTTTTTGTCCTTAAAACGCTCTTGTGTGTGGGACTAATTTCTTACACATCTCATCCCAAGCCTCTGTTGCTAATTCCAAAACGTCATTTCAGAACTAGTAACAGAGGCTTGAGCCTTGATAGCAGAATAATACAGTTATTAACGTAGTTATGAGAGAGAGAGAGAGAGAGAGAGAGAGAGAGAATTATGTGAATTAGCCTACCTGAGTCTGTGCGTCTCTCAAGGCAGCAGTGTCTCTACCAATAGCGAAACTGTAAGTTTATCTTACCTTTGCGTTTCTTTGCGAGTGTGTGTCCATACAGTATGTGTGTGCTTTTGAGTGAGAGAGAGAGTATGCGATTTCAGAACACAATAAAAAATATTTTGTGGCAAAAACCAGGACAATAATTTGTCGTTTTCATCCTATTGTTTACTATATTTATTTGATTGGTCAGTGTCATTGTGGGTTTTGTTTCTTTTGCGGTTGTAGGCTGTAAGGACCTATTGAGATAACTGAAATCATTTGGCAAAGTGATATGGAACTGCAACGCAGTCAAGACCTGCTAGAACTACTTTAAACTTATTTTCCCTGAAAATAATTGCACACCTTAGAATGTTCGTCAACCAATCAGATCCGAGCATTCGACAGCCCCGTAGTATAATTTGGTTTAGTATTTAAGCTCTGTGTTTTGTTTGCTTCACTTCTCAATTACTGTCACATTTTGCGTGGTGCACAGTAAAAAACGTTGAGTTGTTTTTTTAACCCAACTGTTAGGTTAAACATATTGGGTCACTGTGTTGGGTTATTTTCCAAAAATGTTGGGTCATTTTTAGTAATAAACCAACTGTTGGGTTAAATACAGTTTCTGCAGTGACGGTTCAAAATTTAACGGTCCAGTGACAGTCAACAGAAAGGTAGCAGTGATAATGTAATTAAATAAAACATTATACTAGCGAAACCGATTAGAGATGTATTACCTTACGACGGTGATAAACTAAGTAGGCCTAGTCTGAAATCACTATCTAGCATCACACTTGTTTTACGGTATTCGTGATAGTCTTTCACAGCTGAGGCCGTGCACACGACACCACAACAGTGCTGTGAGATCCAGTGTGTTTGAATTAGCTGAAATCTCTGTTGGAAGATGAAAGAGTGCAGATATTATCAACAGCACTGATGTGGAAAACAGGAGAAACATTGTGCAACCAATTAATGATTAGTTCACAATTAGTTAACGACAGTTAGAATGTTTTCCAGTCCACAAATTACCTAGATTTACTGTAGTAACACAAACTGCAACTATGGTATTTTGGCAGAAATGTGGTATATTCATAATGAATGTTGTTACATGAATATAGTCATGCGTGTAACTGTATTAAATGTATTACAGGACAGCTGAAGCATCTAATTATAGTAATTTTTCTTATTTAGTACAACACATTTAAAAGCTTCATATGTTATACTTATGTTTTAGACAAATAGATTAATTTGTGAAGCTAAGATACAACAATTGAACCTCTGCCATTTAATTGAAACATTTCAAGGTGAGTAAGCTATTGAAATAAGTGTTATGCAAAAAGGGGTTTAAAAAACGTTTTTTAAAGACTAATTTACTTTTCTGAAAATATTTCTTTTTTCTACTTCACTCTAGCACAGAGGAAGGAGTGGTTGAAAGTTTTATGCGGCTAGGTGATGGTAGTTCTCAACTCTGGTTCTGGAGTATCCCAAATATTACACATTTTGGTTGTCTTCCTTATTTAAATTAATTTCAATAGAGTCTGAGTTGTCTGATGACTGACAATGATTGAGTGGCAAAAGAACATAAGAAGCCCTCACGCCAAGTCGAGGAGTTCATGAGACATACAGCACCTCAACAAACTGCAGTGAGTGGATTTGATCCTCTTTTGAAGTACATGAGTGCTTTGTTTGTGCCAAAAAACATAATTGTTGTATTCACGCAACAACGTCTGTTCTCGCATCAACACAACGTGCGTGCAACGAGGTGCTCTTCTGAACATGCGTTGGAGATTAATATTTTGTAAATAAAGTGGTAAATTATGGTTAAGGGATAAAATGTACTCACGTCGCTTCATAAAATTGAGGTTAAACCACTGGAGTCACATGTATTACTTTAGTCAAGTCATCTTCATTTCTATAGTGCTTCTTACAATACAGATTGTTTCAAAGCAGCTTCACAGTGATAATAGGAAAATTAATGGACAGAGATTGTTTTGGCTTCACAGCAGCTCTAGGAAAAAGTTATTATCGAGCTAAAGTAAGTTTTGGATTGAATCACTTTCGTTGCACAAATCGTATGAACTTAAAGGGATAGTTCACCCAAAAATGAAAATTATCCCATGATTTACTCACCCTCAAGCCATCCTAGGTGTATATGACTATCTTCTTTCAGATGAACACAATCCAAGATATATTTATATATTGACTTGCACCAAATGAGTAATCCTCATGTATGACGCAGGATGTAGGAGTATCGTAAGCTTAGACGTTTCTCAAGGTTCAAACAAACTCAAGGGCAACAAACTCAAGCTCCTCTTCTCTTATATCGAAATCCTCTTTTAAATTCCTCATTTTAAACTTCTAATTCATGACCGGTGTTTTGTTTTGCTCTCTCCTCTGCACCTCCGCGCTCGTCATTGCGTCATTACGTGGGGTCAGAGGTTGCTCTTCCGCCCAAATTGATGTGCGCAGTATGCGTACGGTCGTCCGCCGGAAGCTACTTATTTAAATTTCAAAATAAAGTTTTAAATATTGAAATAAAATAAATAAAAAGTTATTTTTCTTACAAAAACGCATCGCTTCACTTCAGAAGGCCTTTATTAACCACCGGGAGTCGTATGGATTACTTTTTTTAGGCATGAATGCATTTTTTTGTCTTCAGAATTTGGCCTACCATTTACAACCATTATAAACCTTGGAGGACTAAGGATATTTTTAAATATAACTCTAATTGTGTTTGTCTGAAAGAAGACATACACCTAGGATGGCTGAGGGTGAGTAAATCATGGGATAATTTTTAATTTAATCATTTTTGGGTGAATTAACCCTTTAAATGACACCTTTTTAACTGAAAACAGAAGATATTTAATGCGTTCTTGCCATTCATTTACGTGTTTAGTCTATAGACCTTATTCGCCAGAGAAACAAGTGCGCTGCCATCTTTATAATATTGTCTTTGAACTTCTGTTTTTGCGGTTGCTCTGTATATGTCTATGGCAATGCTGTCAACGAATAACTAGCTGGTGAAGTAAATTTACTTGTTGTAGAGTTAACAAAAGTTATTATGAGCATTGTATGTTTGAAGCAGATGTCTTAACAAATGTCAGTAGACAGGGAAGATTTTAAAACGATCAGTTGATTCACAAATATGTAAGATCGGTGTGGAAATACAAACCGGAAGACAAAAGACAACGAGCACAGTGGAAAAGGGGCGGAGCTACATATGGTCTATAGAGGGTTTGCACGTGACGTCGCCGTCGACCGTTATGACTGTGGTTACGCCCACTGAGTGGCACAAAGACTGAGCGGCAGCATTGGTTTTTAGCGTGAATGCAGCGAAAAACACACAAAACACATCCAAAACGGGAAAGAGCTTTGTGATTGACTGTACAAATAGCTTTGACACTCACCTTGCTCGGTGCAATGAGATCTCTTAGCAGAGCAAACGTTTTAGGACCAACAACAGACAAAAATAACGCTCGCTGTCGGTTCAATCTTGTTGGCCACCAGAAACTGCATAAGTCTTTCTTCATAATTCTCAAACATTTCCGACGTTTCATCGAACATCAATCCCGTTTTTGTACTGTAAAGTGCCATGCTGCCCCCAGTTTCTGTCCTTTCTCTGCAGTTTTTTTTTTTTTTTAGCTAATCAAGGCAGGATCGACCCGCTGCAAAATACGACACATCAATCCCATCCTCGTTGCCAAACTTGTCATATTTACTAGAAAAAACAAATACAATGACGGATTTACTTTGATTGATGAATATTTATTTGCTGATTAACTAAAAGAATTACCAATAAAGAACTTGTGTACCATACACATGAAGGACTCTCTTATTCTGCGCACCACACTAAGGGCACGCCCCTTTTTATATCATGCTCTCACAGCCAATCACAAACAAGGTCAAAAGTCAACTCAAACAAGTTAACAGTATTATTCAGTTATACCATTTAGTTACAACAAAGCTTAGACAATAATGTTAATACACAACACTTCTCAGTAACAAAATAAACACAACGAAAATGAGAAAACAGCAAGCAGTTTTTTAATAGAAAGCATAAGAAAACCGTATGATCATAACATGGGTATGTTAGCAAGAGCTCTGCAATTTATATAGCATATAGAATAGATGTTTATTAAATAGATTGCTTAAAAGCAAGCAGCTTTACAGTATCAAACATGAAAAACAGCGTCAGTGCCTCATTTCATCAGAAGCACAACTTCATTTTGTACTATAAAGCGGCTATCCAGCGTGTTCATGTTTTCATCCGCGGAGATCTTACCTCAACGAACTCTACAGACGAAATGAGTCAGAAAAGAGCTCCACGCGAATGAAGGCGGAGCCTCAGCGCACAACTCCTATAGGCCTATTTCACACTTCCGGGTTTTTGGCTTCCGGAATGATCCACGCCGGGTAAAAGTTTTTCCGGTTACAGTGATAGATAGCCTCGATCAGAACCATGTCATGAAAATGTTTGAACGGTCTTGGTGAATTATTGGTGAGACTACAGAGCTCTCATTAAGAGCTAAATTTAATAAATAATTCAAAGTGATGGCGGTTAAACTGGTTATATTCTTTGTGTCTGTTTGGCGCGGCTGTGCATTATCGCGCTCCATGTGCTGTAAAGACAATGGCTGGTCGGCCTCTTCTCCCTACAAAAAGAAAAAGTCAACTAAGTTTAAGTGTTTAAGCAGCATTGGACTGTTTATTTTTTGTAATTTATAGTATATATCATCATACCAATTCTCATACATGCATTGAAATTGCATATTGTTAATGAATAGGCCAGTAGGCTACACTGGAAATGGAGAGACTTGTGGAATTGCAAAAATACAGTATTTATTGCTGTGACCAGTGGACATAACAGTGGTGTAAGACCAATACATTTAATGATTGCACAAATAAGCACATGTTAATAAATATAAAGAATTATTGCTAATTAGTATAGCCATAAATGCGCAGCACCGTTGTTTTATCCATTAAGCACAAATAAATGACTGACAACGCCAAATGTTTAGTTTTCTGATAATATAATTCACATATATAAGTGTGGCAATACATTATATAACAATTATATTAATACTAATTATAAAAATAACAATAGAGTTGCTTAATGCAAGTAAATGGTGGTCTAATTATTTTATGGTATCTATACTGTTTATGGCAGAAGAATATATGATCATTTAACATGGGCTATGCTTATTTATATAAAAAAAAGTTAGTAAATGGACTTAAACTTAAAAAAAACCTGTAGAGTAGTGGTCTAGGTTTAAACATTCCGCGCAAAGTGAAGCATTCACGTGACTGGAAAGAAAGTGAGGCTTCTTTTTTCGAATTACGTGTTTCTCTGAAAACTATACGCACTCCTGCACGGAGCTTCATGAGAAACTGTGATGCGTACTCGATACGCGCTTTGAAGCTTCAGTGTCATATGTAACTAGCTAGCCATAGCTAGCCGGCTAGGTCGGATCATTTTTTGTCGGTTTTTTTTTGCTTCCTACAGCTCCCGCGGTGAACCCTTCTACTGTCTATGGGTGAGCCGAGAACACCATAGATGTTAAAAACGGCCGGATTTCCCCTTTAACGTTAATGCATATGATAATACATGAATACAGTGATAAACAGACTCACCTGAACTAATGCGCCTGACAGAGAAACGTCTGTCTTCCCCAGCATGGAAATTTGCGTCTATTAGAGTTTTCAGTTGAGCCAAACTGCTTTTGAGTTCATTGTTTGTGTCTGGTGATAGCAAATGCTCAATTCTTCCGAGATTTCTTTCACAGTTTTCAATAGAACGACGTTCTCTCTCTCCACAAATCCCCTGTGTGAGGGCTCGTTGAATTTCATGCCATTTTCTGGTGTTTTTTTTTCGATTACAGCCAACGCCATGACTGCTTCTTTCTTCTTCTATTCATAGAAATAAGGAAATGATCCCCTTCCCAGGGAAGGGAAATTACGTATTTACGGATATCTAAAATAGAGCAACGTCATGCACAATAATTTGCACTAGTCATAATGACGTTTGAGATATCTTTAACTTTCATTCTGCCTAGGCAAAACTGAATTACAGATATCTGCAATTGTCATTTAAGATGTGTGACGAGTTGAATGTCGTTTTCAATGACGTCATTGCAGATATCTGTAATTCAGTTTTGCCTAGTCAAAACTGCATTACAGATATCTCTATCTGTCGTTTCGACTAGTCACAATTACGTTACAGATATCTTGAATGACAATTCCAACTATCCAAAATGTAATTACGACTAGTCAGAAAGACGTTGGTGATATCTACAATATTAATTCCGGATAGTCAAACTTAACTTTTAAATGTTAAAATGGCTTGCCATAGAGATTCGCCTGTTTTTCACGCATTAGATTTACATATGAAAGAGGAAACAATAGTGTTTGAGACTCACTGTATGTCATTTTCATGTACAGAACTCTAATTATTTAACTATGCCAAGGTAAATTCAATTTTCAATTCTAGGGCACCTTTAACATCTTTAATACGCATTAATTCACTCTAGTAATAAGTTATGTGCCGGTCTTATACGTTAAATATTATATATTGTGTCTATGTATTTGAATCATTTGAATGGAAGGGCCCTTTGAAGTGGCCAGTTTCAAGCACTTCAGTTTGGAACGACTCTTCAATATGGCGGCCATGATTGTTTTCACTCCGAAGTGCCCTTCAGAGGGCGATATATCCCATTTGGAACGCACCGTCAGCCAGATGTGTTGAAAACTGGTTCATTTCTCGAGGCTTCAAATGAACGCAGCGACACCTGCTGGTCAAAGCAAATATGGTGCAGGAAAAAACTGTCAGGAGTTCATGATACATTAACATACACACACATAAACATGTATAAATAAATAAATAATAGTTGTGTGAAGTATTTATGCTCAGTGCTGTTTCATAATGTTTCATAATTTTGTAACTGGGCAGTGCTTTTGTTGACCATACAGAAATGAAGTTCTTTAGACTGGATAAAGAAGGTGAAAGTGATGAAGGTGGACTGGACAGAGAGAAGTGGAAGAGCTTGTGTAACATGAGAGGGAAAAACTGTGTCTATATGAGCCCAATCTACAGAGAGTAAAATGAGTCTGAGTCAGTGTCACTATATATTAACTCTAGCAGGATTTCAACACTCAGTCGGTCAGACTATAGGAAGTTCACAACCACAGGAGGAGCTGATGATGATTAAAGGAAGAGCTGTAACTATATAATGAAGAGAAAGACTGACAGAAACAGAAAATGGCTGATAAGTGTGATCTGTGTCTGCTGGGACTGATCATTCTCTCCTCACTTCTCACAGGTAAAGAAATCTGGATTTTCTCTAAAGACATTTAGTGGAATTAGTCTGGAAAGAGTTGATTTGAACATGCTTAGTTTATTCTCGCACACATTCACGTTGTGATCTCAGAGTTGTGTATTGATACATACAGATCATACTGTATTATTCCTGATACTGGACATAGAGTCACTCAAACATCTGATGATCAACAATTATCTTCATATTAAGAGATTTCAACAGCTCTCTGATCAAGAAAAATACTTTATTCTGGAAAGTGTGATGTTTGAGTTCAAGTGAGGAAAAAAATTCAGTTCAATTCACATTTATTTGTATAGCGCTTTTCACAATACATATCGTTTAAAAGCAGTGAAGTGTTGAAGTGAACTAAAAGACGTGATCCACAGATCCAGCTGACACAGCATCAGAAACTGAAGTCAGTGTGACTGCTGGATCATTATTCAGAGATACGACACGTTCATTTCTACTGACAGCTTTACACCATTAAACTATCAGTCAGTCTGTAAATGCTTCATCAATAACTGTTCATAGTTTAATCCCTTTGACTTCAGTCATGTCCAGTTTCTCTTCTTCTTCCACACGTTTCCTGCAGTGATTGTGATTATTGTTGAGATGGCAGTGTTTGCTGCTCCTACTGTGATTCTTCTTCAGATCATCTGTGCAAGAAGAGCTGGTGAGTTTGAGCTTCACACAATCTGATGATTCACACTCATCTGATCTGGAACAATCTGCAATCATGGTAAAAACCCATACGAGAGGTCAGTCCATGCTTTTATTTTGCAGGGAGGAAGGACTCGCAGCACCCAGAGGAAATAGAGATGCCTACAATATTACAATAAAATACTGCTGAGTTTGGAGATAATCTGAAACAAGATTTAAAACAGCAAAAACTCACAGAGGATTGTTCATTGTTTCTTCTTCTCAGAAAACAGAGAAAAAACTCCCTGAAGAAATAGTGACACCAAGTTTAGATTAAAATATCTTTTACAAATAAAAGGTCGGATTTATATGGGTTTTACGGGTATTTTCCTACATCGTTGAATGTCATTTTCTTGTGGTTCATATATAAACTGCTTTGAATATAATATTAATACAGTAATGGACAGTCTGTTTGTAAAATCCTCTCTCTGTTCTGTGTGATGAAGATGATTTGGTGATTCTCATATCTTGTCTTTTCATTCCTGTTTTTAGCATCTTTTTTCATTTTGAATGATTTCTACTAATTTTCTTAATTAAACCTCTGTAATTGTTTATGTCTCCTTTCCTGAGATGTTTGTTACAACTATGGTGATTCGTGAGCTTGTAATGTGAGGATGAACAGCAGCAAAAATAAACTAATAATGAAATGATTCATTCATGTTCATAATAATTCTAATGACTTTAACACACTTCACCTTTTGTCACAGCCGGGTTACAAGAGCACAGTTATTGGTTTAGACTTGTTAACTGAAAAAATAGAGATGAGTGTCATGTAGCAGCACATAAAGAAAGAAGAGGAAGTGACATCAGAATGATTGAGAATCCACACCCATCATCAGTCTAAACTTGTTCAGAGATGACCACTGTTCGATGTGGTTAAACTGAGTTCTCACACTCAACATGTTTCGGTAACACTTTACAGTAACAGTACATGAATAATCATGAACTTATACCTGAATTAATAGTTACTTCAACATGAGCTCATGATTAGTGAAGATATGAACTAATCATTACCTAATGAAGAGCAATTCGTAACTTCTAAAACTGCTATACTTAATTTATTATTTTAGTTACAGAAGTGTAGGATGGATATCAACCATCTTAATATTGTAAGAAAGTCTTGACTCTGGAATAGATGAAACATCTCTGTAAAACTTCATACAGACTCTGAGTTTGAAACTAACAGTAATGATCTCATGAGCAAAAGAATATCCTATAAACCCTGTTTAGAGCAGATGTGTGTTGAGCCAGTGTGGTTTACAATATTCACTTCTCACCCTGAACAACACGTTTCACACAGATGTAAAGCAACACTTCACTGTGGTATAGTGTCAATAAATAGCAACTCGATGTCATCACTCAGATCAGAGGAAGTTCACAACCACAGGAGGAGCTGATGATGATTAAATGAAGAGCTGTAACTATATAATGAAGAGAAAGACTGACAGAAACAGAAAATGAGTGTGATCTGTGTCTGCTGGGACTGATCATTCTCTCTTCACTTCTCTCTGTTCTCCTCTGATAGTTCTGTCTGTCGTGTCGTAGTTCAGTGTCTCTTTGTTTGTGTTGTGCTGGATCACATGACTCTGTCTTTGTTTGTGTTGGCCATGTGATCCTCTACATTTGAACCCATAGTGTACTACAAGTGGCATCTAAATATATATTTTTAAATACAGAGATAGTATATTAAAAGCACATTTAAGTTCATATTTCATGCTGTCTCAAAATAGCACACTTGAGTACACTTAGATGTTCATAAGATTATCTTAAGAAGTACTAAAGAAGTGTACTAAGTACATTAAAGAAGTGTACTTTTTTTCATCTGAGTTTCTAAGGACCTCAGAAAAAAAGAGTTGCTGTTGCTCATCAGACTGTTACAGAAGTATACTCACTTTATCGACAACTACGTAAATCAGCAGGAAATCAGGTGAGTAAACTGTGCAAAGATACTTTAGCATAGAGGATGAAGATATTAATGCAAGTCTTCTTCTTGCAGGACCAGGAGATCATGGATGAGAAGGGTGGAGAACAGAAGATAGCTGAGATACAGAGGTGTGTGCTAAGTAAGATGCACACAAAGACTTGGGAGGAGACACTTACTGGAGAAACCCTGGAAAAACTCTGGAGAAACTTGCTTGGAGAATTCATAGGAGAAACAAGGAAAGAGTCCTTAACGTGTAAACAGCCCAGACACTGGAGGTGGAAAGGTGATGGTGAAGTGTGTGCAGGTGAAAGCCAGGGAAGATGATGGGAGATGTAGTGTGGATATGGTGGATCTGTGACTTGGACTCCACAAACCCACATTCAGACAGATTGTGTACAAATGTGTACCCTCCCCAGGAGTGGTCAACCAACAAAGGTCACTCCAAAAGCAAGACATGTAATAGTCTTCGATGTCACAAAGGATCCCAGGGTAACTTCTAAACTACTAAAGGTCTCTCAAAGTAAAAAAAAAAAAATGCCAAAGAAGTGCTGATTGAGGTCAGGACTTTGACTAGGCCACTCCAAAGTCTTCATTTTGTTTTTCTTCAGCCATTCAGAGGTGGACTTGCTGGTGTGTTTTGGATCATTGTCCTGCTGCAGAACCCAAGTTCGCTTCAGCTTGAGGTCATGAACAGATGGCCGGACATTGTCCCTCAGGATTTTTTGGTAGACAGCAGAATTCATGGTTCTATTTATCACAGCAAGTTTTCCAGGTCCTGAAGCAGCAAAACAGCCCCAGACCATCACACTACCACCACCATATTTTACTGTTGGTATGATGTTCTTTTTCTGAAATGCTGTGTTACTTTTACGCCAGACGTAATGGGACACACACCTTCCAAAAAGTTCAGCTTGTGTCTCGTCAGTCCACAGAGTATTTTCCCAAAAGTCCTGGGGATCATCAAGATGTTTTCTGGCAAAACTGAGACGAGCCTTTATGTTCTTTTTGCTCAGCAGCCATTTTCGTCTTGTAACTCTGTCATGCAGGCCATTTTTGCCCAGTCTCTTTCTTATGGTGGAGTCATGAACACTGACCTTAACTGAGGCAAATGAGGCCTGCAGTTCTTTGGATGTTGTTGTGGGGTCTTTGTGACCTCTTGGATGAGTCTTCGCTGCGCTCTTGGGGTAATTTTGGTCGGCCAGCCACTCCTGGGAAGGTTCACCACTGTTCCATGTTTTCGCCATTTGTGGATAATGGCTCTCACTGTGGTTCGCTGGAGTCCCAAAGCTTTAGAAATGGCTTTATAACCTTTTCCAGACTGATAGATCTCAATTACTTTCTTTCTCATTTGTTCCTGAATTTCTTTGGATCTCAACATGATGTGTAGCTTTTGAGGATCTTTTAGTCTACTTCACTTTGTCAGGCAGGTCCTATTTAAGTGATTTCTTGATTGCGAACAGGTGTGGCAGTAATCAGGCCTGGGTCTGGCTAAAGAAACTGAACTCAGGTGTGATAAACCACAGTTATGTTTTAACGGGGGCCAAGCACTTTTCACACAGGGCCATGTGGGTTTGGATTTTATTTTCCCTTCATAATAAAAACCTGCATGTTGTGTTTACTTGTTATCTTTGATTCATATTTAAATTTGTTTGATGATCTGAAACATTAAAGTGTGACAAACATGCCAAAAAAATAAAAAATCAGCACTTTTTCACACCACTGGGTATATATATATATATATATATATATATATAGACCATAGTAGACTTGAACTAAAACGTTGACCTGACTGCACTCACCTACCGTGGTAAACAAAAACAAAGAACAATGGTAACATGAGGACTATTTATAGTTAAAGACTAGAAGGGATACAGCTATGGCCACTGGGCATGCACACATCAATATTGTGTCATTTAATTACTGTATTTGCATTATTGTAAGGGAAGGTTAAGGGTTGGGGTAGATGTAAACGTTAATAAAACACAATCTTATAAGTAGCAAATTTAATTTATCGTTATTTTATCGTGATGTATCTCTTCTAGCCACAACCCTATTTATACTAACAGACTAATGATTAATAAGAAACACCTGACAACAATTTTCAGATACACAACATATTTAAACAGTTTTTCTAGTTTAATAAATACACATTCTTTTGTGTGTCTTTGTATTAAAATCATACAACTTTAAGTAAAACATTAAGGCAACCCGTTTCCACATATTTCTCCAGTAATGTGAACAAGCTTGTTAAGAAAACAGGTTCAGGTATGAACATGGTAAAATAATCTCCGTCATTGACTATGGTGGGGTTGTTTTTTCTTCAGTGCACAGGAAATGTCAGGAATGTTTCACTTATTTCTGCAGCTGAACAGGAACTTTTTCATGAATGACACAAAGGTGCATCACTGTGTGCTCAATAATGTGACGCTGACCTTAATTACGTATATTTTGTCTTCATTGTAGATTATGTTTTTGAAAATGCAATGATTAGATCATTCTTCTAATCTCCTCACATTCTTTCTCTTGGTCATAGTCACATTTGGCTAGATAGGGTCATTAGGGGATGATATTTGTCTGCCCATGTATGAATCACATCAATATTCATGATTGTTAATGCCTCCTTGCATACTGCTTTCCAACCTCAAAATGTGTCTCACAAAAGTTATATCAATATATTATTTTATGTAGGGCTGCCACCTAATAGTCGACGAGAAGAGTCTTTGTCAACTTGTAGTGTTCTGATGTTCAGATATAGCCCAATCACATGTCAGAATCGATGTATGCCTTGTTCCTATTGGCTATGCCATATGTCAATCTAGCTATGCAAATTGGGGCTAGAGGATTGGACAGTGTGTTTGTTACTGTAAAGTTTACATGCCTGAGAAGTAATAATTAAAGCTTCATGTTCAACATGACTTATGCATACATCATGAGCCTCTATCTGCACCACATCACAGCATAAACAAAACACAATAACAAATGTTATTAGTCGTTTTGTCGCAGAAAAAAACTCCACAGGAAGTGGTGAATTCACACAGTCTGTAACGGACAGATCTTTAACAGCTGGTCTTTGTGTTCATTACAGTATGTTAGGCAGTAAATCTCTAGGCTACCAAATCCAGTTCTCAAAAGTCTTGTGAACATTGGTTCAGTATGTGTATTATGGCCTAATTTCTGTGCTCAACTAAAGAAAACACTTCTCACTATAATGGTGACTTCAACCAAAAAAAAAGTAAATAAAAAATCAGCATGAATTAGAGCTAAACCTCTGTTGATTCTCAGAAACAACTTATGAAAGAAATAAAGTCAAACTGGTCTGTAATAAGTGAAGCTGCTAAAGCTGTTTCTGGAGTTTAATCATCCTCTGCTCAGATCTTGAGAAATGTAAATGATTTTATTTGCAGTTCATGTTTCAGTGGCTGAAATCAGATCAGTTATTATTTGCTGTAAAAAAATCTATTTAATTGGGAATAAAGTTTTAATAACTCAATTTGTCAAGTTGAAAATACTTAATATTCTAAGTAATTAAAAATTATTAAGTCAGTGGAAATACCTCAAAAAGTTAAGTTGAGTGAACAAAAAACAACAACAACAACAAAAAACATTTTACAGGGAACGTTTGTACTGAAAACTTAAGTTCACCTTACTTTCATAAAGTTAATACAACTAAATTTTATAAGTTCAAACAACATTAAATTTGTCAAGTTGACCATGCTTAATATTCCACGCAAATACAACTTAACTGAGTCAGTGCAAATAGAAAACTCAAGAAGTTGAGTGAATGTTTTTTTTTTTTACAGTGAATATTGAAAGCAATGTAAAGCTATAACGAGAACAACCACTTACCTAAATGTCTTTATCTCACTTTGGATGCCCTAGGGACAACTGTCAATAAAATTCACACATTTGATTAACACAAGGGTGTTGCATAAAAACAAATTATTTTTTTAACACTAGAATAATGTTTTACCTTTGAAGTTCACAAAAGTTTTTTCTTCTTGGTGAAAGAACAGCCTTATATATAAACCGATTCCTCAGCCACACCTTCAAACATGCTTGAATCTCACACACCCACTACAGCTTTGATGTACTGGGGTAACAATAATATGCTCTTTACAAAAGTTTTTGTTTTTTAATTAATGATGCTACTCGTTTGTGCAGATCAAGATCACGTGTCGCCTTAGCCTTCGATAGCAATTCACACACCAGATCTGTTTGCTCATTGTTTCATGATTCAGTTGTCACCATAGTCATAATCAATCTAAGCACTTTAAGTCTCTAGAAAAAATATCATTCAGTTTACAATCTACAGACGTATACAGACGTGGACAAAATTGTTGGTACCCTTGGTAAATATGAACAAAACAGCCTGTGAAAATAAATGTGCATTGTTAATCCTTTAGATCTTTTATTTAAAAAAAAATTCACAAAAGTCTAACATTTTCCCTGAAGTATAAGAATTTAAAATGGGGGGTAAATTTCATTATGAAATAAATGTTTTTCTCGAATACACGTTGGACACAATTAATGGTACCCTTAGAAATTCTTATGTGTAAAATATCTCTGAAGTATATTCTCATTCATATTTACATTTTTAGCACACCAGGGTGACTAGGAGCATGAAACTGTCCAGCCATGACTTCCTGTTCCACAGGAGTACAAACATGAGGAAACACAAAGGCCAAATTCCCTTAATCATTCATCACAATGAGGAAAAACCAAAGAATATAGTTCTGATGTGCGGCAAAAGATTGTTGAGCTTCACAAAATAGAAAGTGGCTGTAAGAAAATAGCTAAAGCATTGAAAATCCCCATTTCCACTATCAGAGCAATAATTAAGAATTTCCAATCAACTAAAGATGGTACAAATCTTCCTGGAAGAGGACGTGTGTCTAAATCGTCCTAATTCGCGGTGAGGAGGAAAGTTTGAGTGGCCAAAGACTCTCCAAGGATCACAGCTGGAGAATTGCAGAGATTAGTTGAGTCTTGAGTCTCAGAAAGCCTTAAAAACTTATCAAACAGCACCTACATCCCCACAAGTTGTTCGGGAGGGTTTCAAGAAAAATCCTCTGCTCTCATCCAGAAACAATCTCCAGCATATTCAGTTGTCAGACACGACTGGAACTTCAAACGGGACTGGCTTTTGTGGACAGATGAAACAAAAAAAGAGCCTTTTGGCAGCAAACCCACCAGATGGGTTTGGTGCACACATGGATAAAAAGTACCCCACGCCCACGGTTAAATATACTGATGGATCTTTAATGATGTGGGCCTATTTTTCTGCTGGACATCTTGTTCAGATACATGGTATCATGGATTCTATCAAATACCAACAGATAAAAAAATCCAAACCTGACCGCTTCTGCTAGAAATCCTATAATGGGCCGTGGTTTGATCTTCCATCAGGACAATGATCCAAAACAAACATCAAAGCCAACACAAAAATGTGTCACTGAGAACAAAATGAAGCTTCTGCCATGGCCGTCACCTGACCTGAATCCTAAAGGTTGTTTTTCTACCCCCTCTGTTACTACCTGAATCTGTCTGCTCACCAACATCAAAAAAAAAAATATTTTCCAGAGCGGTAGCCGAACACTCACTCTCAGTGGTGGGGGGGTGGGCACGGCTCATCTCCATCCCGTCCCGTCATACTCCACAAGGACTCCCTCAGCGATGGATGAAGATGCCGGCTCATACACCTGGTCAGGCACGCATTGCTCAGGGTCCGTGGCGATATTAAGCTCGGTCGCTCTTGTGTGCGCTGGCTCGTACGTCGCGGCGAAGACCCTCTCACGGCCTGCGGTGAGCTCGGGCTGCCGGTCCCCGCAGTCTGAGTGTTGTTGGCTGGGCACTGGGTAGCTAGTGGGGCTGGTGTCGTCGTCGTCGACGATGTCCACTGTGAGCAGCGATTCACAGGACACCAGCACCCACTCTACATAATCAGTGAAGCTCCCTCGAGGACCTTCCCCGGACAGCTGCTCCTTGGTGGCGGTGTTGAGGAACAGGAAGCTGCAGAGACAGTTGTCCGGGAAAGTGGTAGATGGACGAGGTGGAGAAAATCTTCCTAATGTGCCTTGAGGGAGCGGTCCTTCTGCTCAAGGCATAGCAGTTCGACGGCTGCAAAGTGGTCCATGGTGCAGGAAGGAAACCAAAAACACGTAGTCACAAAAAATAAAACAAAAACACTAACAACAAAACACGCCGCTTATCTTTTCTAGGTCTGGTCTTCTGTAACGCCGCAATATTTAGCGACACTGGTTTTCTTTATCCAACTGAGAGATGTAGTTTGCGTAAACTATGTTACTTAAGTGTTTGGGTGTTTTAAGCCGTTCAGTCTGTATTTCACACAGCGCGATGAGAAACGGCGTGGGCTGCTCCGCAACAATCACAGAATATGCAGAGAGGTTTGTGTAGCCAGCTGACTGAGACATCTGTTTAATTTGATATTTTTTCATGTCCAAGGAGAAACCCATACTGTAAAAAAATATATATTTTCAAATATATAAAAAATGGCCAAAAAATATATTCGCTAAAATATATTTTCAAATAATTTTATTTTCTAAAAATATATTTTTTGGCCATTTGTTGTATATTTTTTAAATATATTTACATAAATATATTTTCTAAAATATATATTTTTTGGCCATTTTTTTTTTTGTATATTTTTAAAAAATATATATTTTCAAAATATATTTTTCAAAAGCATTTAAAAATATATTTTGCCCTACATATATATCAACCCAAGAAAATACATTCACATGTCACGTTTGAAAAACTTTTATTTGTTGAACATTTGAATAAAAATCAGCAAGGAATATACTTTACAATGTTCAAAAAATATGCAATATTACAATATATTCAAACAAATATAACTTTTTTGCTTTCAAGAAGTCTCAGTTTCCCCAGATCAAATCCTTAAAGCCTCTTTGGACACATTTGGAAATCTCTTCTTGACTGTGAGACAAAAATCAGTTATTTTTTAACTAAATGTTTCAAGTAAATTTTTCTTTCACCAAGTATTGACTTACCGTATATGGCTGCCATGGTTTCCTCGTCAAGGGCACTTCTTCTCTCTCCACCACTGTCAGTTTTGCTCTTTGCTCCTACAAAAGACAAAACACAATAACTGAACATCTGTACAGGTATAAAGGGCATGCACTTTGTCTTCTGACCAGTTTTGGATTTCCTGATATTTTTGTTTATACTGGAACTGAAACAGTTACAGGTATACTGGATTTTAAAGAGATTTAATGGGCATATTTTTGGACAGTACAGTAAAGAAACTGATGATTGAGGAGAGGTCGGATTAGCCTTTCTTTACACTTCTGCATTGCATTTTCACTTTTACAAATGAAGGGATAGTGGAATATCACAAAGGCACATTCATTTAAGCTAACTTAACTCAAAGGGATAATCCACCCAAAAACAGAAATTATCTCATCATTTACTTAATCTCATGCTGTTCCAGATGATTATGACATTCTCTTTTTCTGTGGAATACAAACAGAGATATTAAGAAAAATAATCCATCTCTGTGAGTTCACGCAAGAAGGTCAAAAACCAAACAAAGTGAACATGATGGTAATCCACATGACCTCAGTTGACGAATCAATGTCTTCTGAAGTGAAACAATAGGTGTGTTTGAGCAAAATACTATTATGGTAAATTTGTTACACTACAAATTTGCCAACTGTCTAATATGGGCTCAAAGTCTGCATGTTGTAATTTGTGATGTGTGTTTTAAAGCTTGAGGAGTCATTTGGAAGCACAGACTTTAAAATATTAGCATTTTTCTAACACACACCTAGTGTTTCACTTCAACTAGGGTCATATTGACTACTGTTGTTTTTTACTCTGGTTGTTGAAGCGTCAACCTTACACTTGCACTCACAGGGATAGATTATTTTCTAAAAATCATCATTTGAAAGAAAGTCATATTCTGAGAGTATTTTCATTTTTGGGTGGAGTATCCCTTTTTATAGTATTATCAAAAACAAAAACTTTATTTTCTTAGCCAAAAAAAAAAAAAATATCTGTAATTTGGCCTTTGTATTTAAATTCAACTTTTGAATTTTGAATTCTGTTACTTTCATGTTTATTACTGTGCAGCTGTTTTGTATGAAGTGTTACAGAAATGAAGATGACTTGAACATTATCCTGTACCTATGACTTGTGGTCAGAGGCTCTCCAGCACAATCGTTGGGCTGGTGGGGCGGACAGCATGTGGACAAAGAAGCGTCTTGACAGATGGGTTTGGACCCGCGCCTGTTCCAGACAGACAGAAACAGATATGAACAAAGACACAAGTGCAGAGAACATATCAATTCATAAATTACACAAATTAAATAATTAAAAAAATATATTCTACTTCTTAGTGTCTCATGATCATTATCACCTTGTTGCTGCTGCACAAACTGTCTGCGCTTCTGCTACTGAAAATAAAAAGTAGATTTTTTACAGTAATGAATGACACATGTAAACAGTGTTGTGCAAGTTACTTCCAAACTGTAATACATTATAGATTACTTGTTACTATTATTTAAAAGTAATTCTTTACCTTACAATATTACTGTCTCAGAATTGTAATGCGTTACATTACTCCTGTATTACTTTTGAGTTACTTTCACCAAAATAACTACAGAAGTAGAACTTAACATTCTAAAATGACAAAATGTACTGCAGAGCATTTTACATCCAGTAGAGGGCGATATGATGTATCATAATGACTGTGGGCTATCCAGGCTACTAACAATATAGCTTATAATTGGCAAAGTGAAGGCTCAAGACAATGCAAGAAAGGATGACAGACAGAATCACAAACGATCCAAGTCTGTTATAAGTATGGTAGAGGTAAAGTGATTATCTGACAAACTCGAAGTAATGCGCATACGTCCATCTCGCGAATGTACAGTCTTCTTCTGCCATCTTCACCCATTAGCCGCTTTTCCACTGGCCAGCGCGAGCACAGAGGCCGAAATCATGCCGCGTTTCCACTGTCGGGCCAGTAGCCTCGCGGCCCTCCTGTAAAACCCGCCCTAAACACACCTTCACTGGACTACGTCACACAATACAAAGTTACACCAGCGAGAGGGAGATGAATGAAATAAATCGCTAAACAAATATATCAGAAGCTGTCATTTAGTCTTTATTTACAAACTTGGACACCACACGTGGCTATTGACTGACCACAAACAGGTAATATAACTTGCAGCATTTTTCATTCGTTAAAGTCCACTTTCTAATAAAAATTTCCTGATAATTTACTCACCCCCATGTCATCCAAGATGTCCATGTCCTTATAGTACGAGCCACATCACCCGCGATGAGGATCATCGTGTCCGGTCCGCTTCCGACGTACTGACGTGGACATGAAAGGTTTAGCAGATTATTTGCTTTAAATGAATGGTTAATGTCTTGGTGTAATGAACAGAAGCTGCTCTTTATAAATAATTGGAATCTTTTCTGGGAGCGACCTAGGCTCTTCCGTGCTGATGGCCTGCACCCCAGCTGATCTTCTGTCGGAGAACATCTCCAAGACGCTTCGCACCATATGACTAGTCAAACCTCAAATCACAGTCTGTGTTCTGCCCACTTATTTGATAGAAATGTGAGTGTAGTACAGTCTATAGAAACTGTCTATTCCACGAATAGTGAGGTTTAACAATAAAAATAAAGGATGTAGAAAAAATCTGATTGTGATCAAACCAGAAACTCGCAAAAACAATTCTAAAACTAGGGCTACTAAACATTAGATCGCTGACACCTAAGGCAGTTATTATAAATGAAATGATCACAGATAATAGTCTTGATGTAATTTGCCTTACTGAAACATGGCTTAAACCAAATTATTATTTCGGTCTTAATGAGTCTTGTCCACCTGGATACTGTTATAAAATAAATGCCGTCCGGTTGGCCGTGGCGGTGGTGTTGCAACAATCTACAGAGATATTCTTAACGTTACTCAGAAAACAAACTACAGGTTTAATTCATTTGAAATTCTTGTGCTAAACATTACACTCTCAGATATAAGTAAAAAGTCGCTACTATCTCGTGCTTTGGCTACCGTTTACAGACCTCCAGGGCCTTATGTTGATTTCCTAAAAGAGTTTGCAGACTTTCTCTCAGACCTATTGGTCAACGTCGATAAAGCGCTGATTGTTGGGGATTTTAACATTCATGTAGACAATACAAATGATGCGTTAGGGGCTGCGTTTACAGATTTACTAAACTCCTTTGGGGTCAAACAAAACGTCACTGGACCCACTCACCGTTTTAATCATACACTAGATTTAATTATATCACATGGATCCAATCCTACCGATGTAGAAATTCTACCGCAAAGTGATGATGTTACTGATCACTACCTTGTAACTTGCGTACTGCATACTGCTGATATTTGTCAAATTGCGCCGCGATATCGACTAGGCAGAACAATTCTCCCGACAACTATAGATAAATTCACAAATAAACTGCCTGATCTGTCTCAGCTGCTCATCGTACCCAAACACACAAATGAACTTGAGGAAATGACTAGCAGTATGGGCACCATTTTCTCAAGTACATTAGATACTGTTGCACCGATGAGATTAAAAAAGGTTAGAGAAAAAAATACTGTATCATGGTACAACAGTATTACGCTATCAAAAGAGAAACTCGTAATCTAGAACACAAATGGAGACAAACTCGTTTAGAGGTCTTCAGAATCGCGTGGAAAGACAACTCGTCCCGTTATAGAAAGACTCTAAAAGCAGCCAGGGCTGAACATCTCCGCAAACTTATAGAAAATAACCAAAACAATCCAAGGTTCTTGTTTAGTACAGTGGCTAGATTAACAAATAAACAGACATCACCAGAACAAAACATTTCATTACAGTTTAGTAGCGATGACTTTATGAATTTCTTTACTGAGAAAATCGAAAGCATCAGAAATACAATTGTAAATGTACAACCTTTGACAGAGTTTTATGATTCAGCCTCAATTATCGCCCCTCAAGAACAGTTGCAGTGCTTTACAACTATAGGACAGGAAGAGCTAAATAAACTTATCATTGCGTCTAAACCAACAACATGTTTATTAGATCCAATACCCACTAAACTACTGAAAGATTTGTTACCTGTAGCAGAAGAGCCTCTTCTCAATATTATTAACTTGTCTTTATCTCTAGGTCATGTCCCAAGACCGTTCAAGCTAGCAGTTATTAAGCCTCTCATTAAGAAACCTCAATTAGATCCAAATCTATTGGCAAATTACAGACCCATTTTAAATCTTCCATTTATGTCTAAAATACTAGAAAAAGTTGTATCTACTCAATTGTGCTTCTTCTTGCAAAAAAAACGCTATCTATAAAAAATTTCAGTCAGGATTCAGGTCTCATCATAGCACAGAAACTGCGCTCTTTAAAATTACAAATGACTTACTTCTAGCTTCTGACCAAAGCTGTATCTCAATACTAGTGTTACTTGATCTCAGTGCTGCGTTCGACACTATAGATCATAAAATACTCCTAGACCGACTACAAAATTATATTGGTAGTGGTTTAGGTTGTACCTATCAGACCGTCACAATTTTGTTTATTTAAACGGGGAAAAATCTAAGATAACAATAGTAAATTATGGAGTGCCACAAGGATCTGTGTTAGGCCCTCTGCTATTTTCAATATACATGCTGCCACTCGGCAATATTATAATAAAACATGGAATTAGTTTCGACGAGGGAGGGAGGAGCCAAGATGTTGCTGGATTGGCTGACGACATCTGAGGGATGACCAACGGAGACAGAGCCGATGAATCCAATGGCGCAGACCGAGGGAGCTGAGTGACATCGCTGGTGCAGGAGACCTAGGCGATGTCCCAGCGATGAGCCTCGTAGGTGGAGCCAGAGTACCGACGGTGTGACCGAGGACAGAGGCGATGCCGATGGGAAGGAGGAACCTGCTGCAGCCACTAGACTGAGGGTCTCTGGCGGAGCTGAAGGTGAGAGGAGCCAAGACAAGGCAGTTGACGAGTCCCTACCAAAGTCTATCAGCCAGTCCTCCGTCTCAGTTCCCTCGGCCGCTGGTGTCTCAGGCTCACACCCCTGGTCAGATCCACGCTGGGGCACTGGGCCGATGGTAAGCTCTGACCTCTCATCCCCAGGCTCTGGCTCACTCGTCGCGGCAGGTGGGGCCTGCAGGAGGCTCATGTAACTTCTCCACGGTCGATGGTGGTGAAACAGGCTCTGGGTCTGGCTGTGCTCTGAATCGGGGTGCGACACTCTCCAGACACCTGATGATGGTCTCTCTCCAGTCCAGCCCTGTGGTGTCTGGGAGGTCGATTGGGTGGTGGAAGGTTGCCCTGATCCAGAACAAGGTCTTCAGGGTCTTGTCGTCGAGGGGGCAGGTGATAGCCAAACTACAAATGTCCATAACAAAAGAAAGAAAATCAAGGATCTCCTGAGCCAGGACGACAAACTTAGCCCATTCGTCCATTTTGGGCGGTTCGATCTTCTGTCATAGGTGGTTGCAGGAAGGTAGAAAACGAATATAGTTCCAAACGATAATGACTATACATAACGAAGATTGGACCAGGAATGCAGGAGAAGGAACAACTTAAGTAGTGAACACAAACGATGATAATTAACAGAACACAGCTGACACATATGAACTAATAATGACAATAACCCAGGACACGTGACGAATCTGAAAGTCCAGAAGACTACTATGGAGCCAGATTAGATTCATAAATAATTCACGCAAAAAACATGATGCACACATGCGTAGCCAGTTTCACATGCACGAAATCTAATTCACATGCACAAAAAAACAATTCAAATGCGCGAAAAAAAAAAAAACATTCACGTGCCCAAAATAAAATTATATATTCATAAAATACATTTCACAAATGCAAAACATAATTCATAGATATACAACTGTGCACAAAAAGTTTTGAATGTTTAAAATTTACGAGTTTATCCTCACATTCGCATGTGAATGACCTTGGATTCGTGTGTGTGTATTTTTGAGACTTCCCTGGCAGCACTCTGCTCCCACCTGGGTCATTCGTACTCTTTAGCCAATCAGATTGAAGCTTATCAATGGACCAATCATTATCACGTGAGGGCGTGCCTACCTGGGTGTTACGTCATCAGCTTTCGACCAGTTCAAGGATGAGGAGTGGGGTAGTGGTTAGAGTCAAGTCAAGTCAAGTCACCTTTATTTATATAGCGCTTTTTACAATGTAGATTGTGTCAAAGCAGCTTTACATTGATAACTGGTACATTATTTGGCTGCACAGCAGCTCTTAAAGAATAGTGTCAATGCAGTCTCTGGATCGAGTTTACAGTAGGTGGTGGTAATGGGCGAAATTGGTGCGATCTGCCAAACAAAGGGAAGAAGAAGAAGAAGTCACGCAGAGAAGTATGTGCAGTTTGATCGGTGCATTTCTGTGTTTACTGAAGTAAACAAAGTTAGAGATCAGTTAAAGCTATAGTTTATTAACTGCTGTTTAGTCCACGTGTGAACAAAAACATTTATTTTAAGTATTGATGGATTCTTGTTTACTTCATAAAGAATTATTCATGTACATACCATACAACGTTAAGATTTTAGATTAATAAACTCCATAGAAAGCATAACAATGGTTTGACTGATAAGAGATGTTGTATATAAATAGGCGATTATAAAAATATAACCTTTTTGGATATTTTTCACACGGTCTCTTGTAGTATTATTAAATAATGATAGGAAAGAGCAGTCACAGCATTGTGTTTGTACCTGTATGTCATGTCCTGTCCAGCACACATTCAACTGATGATAATAAGGTATGTAATGACATGCATACATTGGAGACCATTTACGTTTCATCTTTTTTGTTTTAAGCTGCATATATGTAGTTTTGTTTCAGATTTCCTTGACCTTACCATTTCTACTGTAGTTCTTTCAAAACAGTCATGTTGCACACTATCCATTTTGACAGTTGTTGAAAATGGTTGAAAGTCATGCGTTGTTACTGTATTCATTTGTAACCCGGTTGACTATACACACTCAAGGAATAAAGCCCTGCTATGCATTATTAAATTTCTTGTTTTATGTCAGAATTAAAATATACAAAGACATTTGCTAGTTGATGTACAAGTTTTATTTATTTGAAACTTTCTGAATCCTTTGGGAATAAAATATGTATAAAATGACTTGGCCATTATTAATTATATTGTTCCTGTTACATATGAAGATCATGAACTGAACAGTGACAAATAAGACAATAATAGGCTACCAATAGCCCACACGCCCTGACCATATGTTTTGTGCGTACGATGGGAATAAAAACCTTGCAATGGTGAAAAAATACATCTTTACATTTATTTTGTATGCAAAGATGTATTTTGATTATTTTCTTTTCTTTTACTAAAACAGATGTTATGTTGATCTATAGCAAATATTATTTATGTGCTCAAATGCATATTTAAGTAGTTCATTTCACTTCTCTGCTGAGTATTTTTTATATTGCACGGATTTACAGCTCCACATGATTTTTGTTTGTAGTTATGTAGCTATATAGCTATACAGTAAGTGTTAATATTTGAAACTATTTTCATCCCGTGCATATGCAGATTATAACACAATTCAGAGGAGGATAAATAAATAATTGGATTTTTAATACCCAATGTCACAGTCGTACATGTTAACCCGTCGACACTTATTTAGGCCTACTATAAAATAGAAACCTTTAAAAACTATAACATAGGCCTACAGAACCAATAGGCCTATATAGGCCCACATAAAACAAGTAAACAAGAAAACGCGAGTTTGCCATTTTTCCTATAAAACGGTTGTGCTTTAAATGTAAAATCAGCCGTCTGCGTTCGTGTTTGTCCGATAGGCCTATCTAAATACATATGGAAATAATATGAAGAAGTCAAATAAATGAAGCGCTAAGTGTAAAACAGCTCTATTAAGCCTGGAGGTGCCGTCACCAAGCGTTCGTTTGTAAACAATAACTTTATCTATTCTGTGTCTTAAGTACAATGAAACATTAGCCAATAGATCCTAAGTAAAATACTAAACAGTTATAGTTAGCACTTAATATTTCTGTATATGGCCAAATCATTCACAAAATCGTACATAAAAGAATGCGCATGCTCAGGCTCGAAGCGTTTACGCCAATAAGATTTGCTGGATTATAAACCAATAAAATTGTGCCCCGCCCCTTCGTCCAGACTGCCTGGCTTGGAATGCGTTGCACGTTTTTGTGACGTCACAGTGCGCACAGACGCTACATAAACTGAGTCAGTTCAGCTCAGCTGTTGTCGGAGTTAGAAGCTGCTATCTATGGTCACTAGCGATCGATCTGTACTAAAGTGTTACAAGTCTACCGCTATAACCAATAGGCAAATACAGTGTTCACACAGCTCGTTGAGATGCAGAATCTGGCGACTACACTGGACATTATGTTTGCAAACTTTCCACTGGAGCTGGAAAGTTGCAGCAGCTTCGACTCGTTTGAGGACGCTGAAGTTGAGCCGTTGAGTGGCGCTGTGATGCCGGCTGACAGAAAGCCCAGCAGTAGCAGCTGCCGCCCGACAGAGGCGCCTCAACCGCCGCCTCTCCCTAGAGTCGTTTGGGAGGGCGACACAACCGGTAACTGACAACGAAAATGACATTATATATGAAAAATAAACCGCGGGAGACAATTACTTTGTGACTTCTGTGTAACACAGCATCAGCACTGTGTTTGTAATTTTTCAAGTGTTCTTGGAAATTTGCTGAGCCCAGAAACAATGCAAAACCTGCTAATTATTCACATGAACTCACAGCATTAGGAAAGTTTTACTTCATTTAGCTGTGATCTGTGCTAAAAAAAAACAGATGTCTCTAATAAATATTCATACATGTACTGTCTATTTTTGTATATTCTGTATTTTTAAAATATTAATTTTTTTGTATATTGTTATTTCCTATTTACTTATTCTATTTTATTATCTGTCTCGAATGTGTAAACATACCTGGCATTAAAGCTCTTCCTGATTCTGATTGTTTGCAGAAAAGCACACACGAGGGTGGAAAGTCTTTGCTGGCCTCCGGAGAACGTGGAAGTCTATAAAAGATTCCTTCCACACCCAGGAGGAAACCCAAGTGTGTGCTTTTGTGCCTGAGGATCCCTCACAGGAGCTTCCACACACATCCAGTGTGGATCCGACAGGCACAGATCCGCTGGAGTCTGAGCCAACAGACGGTGAGTCTCCAGATAATACCACTCTGATTCATGTCTATGTCAGCCTGATGTTTCTGGGTTTAGTTTTAATTTTTCCTTCTCTTCTGCTGGTTCCTCACCTGAAAGACCACCAAAAGATCTGTAAGGTCATTTTTTTTAGTCTGTGGAAAAAGTGCCAATTACTAAAAACTGAACTAGCCAATCAGATTTATTTTTACCCATCCCTCACCCATGCACACACACATACACATTTGACTTTACAACACACAAACGCACACATTTATTTGTTCTCATTCTCTCTTGCTTTCTTAGTATGTCATGAGTGTACACAGATTAATAATCAGTTTGGAAAAACAAATCTGGCATTAGGTTAGTGCCCTCTCATGGTACGCACAATTAGGATAATTATGACGTGACTTCTATGTAAAACAGCATCAGCACTGTGTTTGTAATTTTTCTAGTGTTGTTGGAAATTGGCTGAGCCCAGAAACTCACATTCACATGAACTTGCAACATAAAGCAGCTCTACATTAGGAGAGTTTTACTAGTGAATCATTCGGCTGTAATCTGTGCTAATAAAAACAGATGTTTCTAATCAATATTCATACATGTACTGTCTATTTTTGTATATTGTGTTTTTTTTTTTTAAATATATTTTTTGTATGTTGTTATTTCCTATTTACTTATTCTATTTTATTATCTGTCTTGTCACTGTCATTCTGTCTCGAATGTGTAAACATACCTGGCAATAAAGCTCTTTCTGATTCTGATTGTTTGCAGAAAAGCACACACAAGGGTGGAAAATCTTTGCTGGCCTCCGGAAAGCGTGGAAGCCTAAGAAAAATTCCTTCCAAACCCAGGAAGAAACCCAAGTGTGTGCTTTTGTGCCTGAGGATTCATCACAGGAGCTTCCACACACATCCAGTGTGGATCCGACAGGCACAGATCCACTGGAGTCTGAGCCAACAGACGGTGAGTCTCCAGATATTACCACTCTGATTCATGTCCATGTCAGCCTGATGTTTCTGGGTTTAGTTTTTAGTTTTAGTTTTCTGCTGGTTCCTCACCTGATCTGCACAGGTGTATTTCGTCATAAGCAGCTGCTGCTGGAGTTCGTTCTCATGCTGTATATTAACATGTTGTGCATTTTTCAGGATCCTTTGAATCTCTTTATGATGTGGGAAAGAAACTGAAGTCGAGACGCGGTGTCAGTTATCATGTAGGATTTCGAAACTCCGATGACAAACGAGTATGTTGCTCTTTCTGTATACACCAAACCTTTTGCCTCTTGTTTCCTTCTGTCTTTCAGTCCTGATGTAAACATCTGTGTTTGCAGTTTTGATCAAAAATGTACAGATTGTTAGATTACCATGTTCACAAACAAAAATAAATCAGTTTACTTATGTTTGTCAAAAATTTCCTCATTTTTCAGGTGATCATCAAATTTATTAAGAAGAACCGGCCTGAGAAACTGGTGGAATTGGTAAGTTGAACAGACTTTATTCTTCATAAAATGTTTTATTAAATTCTAATTTGATAAATCTGTATGTAGACAGTATAAAATATAATTGAAATAGCCTAGAAACATCAGTTGTAAAGTACATTGCTTCCATCTTCGGCAGCCCTAGAGTATACTTTGAAAGGAGCTAACCCTGGTAAATGAAGTGTACTCGGGCCTTTAGTTAGGAGATTTGAGATTAGTAACCTTTTGTCAATCTCTTTTCTTTAGCCTGGGTATTCCAAACCTTTAAGTCAAGAGGCAGCTGCAATGTTGATGGTGCAAAAGCCTCCAACTAGCGAGCATCTCGTACAATTATATGATCACTTTGTCATGGAAGATCAAGACATCTTGATTATGGAGTATCCACGTTCCTACATCACCCTGTTTGAGTATGTCCAACGAAACAGAGGTAACCTGACTGAAACCGTGGTGAAACACATCATTCGGGAGCTCATTGTTGCTCTTCAGCACTGCATGGGTCGTGGTGTTTATCATGAGACGCATATGAAAAACATACTTGTCTGCACAAAAACCCTGCAAGTAAAGCTGATGGACTTTGAAGGCGCACTGCTCGTCGAAGAAAGACGTGAGTTGGCTTTTTAAGCACAGTTCACTGATGACTTATTTACTACAGTTCACTGATGATGTTTTACTGAACACTGAGCATGTATTGCTTACAGGAGAAGACGAACCTATACTAATCAGGGCAATCAGAAAGTACGCTGAATGGGCAACAACTGACGACATATGCAAACTGCTGGATGTGCTGGTCCCAAGAATAAGTCGTTGGTTTTGGATAAGACCACGTGTGTCCAAAGGTGAGACCAATAACAAGTATGAAATGGAAATGACATTGCTTGAAAAACATATAAAGCCCTGACATGAGTGACAGTAAAATTATTAGCGGGCATCCAGAGAAAGTAACAAATGCAGTGTGTTTCATGGTAACATTACCTTACATGAACTACATATCTCAATCAAACATGACTAATCAGATCTCTTCTAAAAAACTATTACAGAATGCCGGGATCTTTTTAAGCGCCTTCATGACGGAGAGTCACGGATGATGTTACAGGCTATGTTGGATCATGACTGGTTTAAAAGTAAAACCAAAGCATAAGAAAAAGATGTTTTTTGTTTGTTGATAGATTCAGAGGCCTTCTTGGCACCTCGACCTTAATATCATGCTCTCATTATTTGCCAGGTTCCCCTGCATCGGCAGCTCCTCCACGGGGCCTATAGCTCAGCTGCAGGGTCATCAAGCCAGGGACCCCGGGACGTGGATAAGACCATGCGTGCCCAAAGGTGAGCCCAATAACAAGTACGAAATGGAAATGACATTGCTTGAAAAACATATAAAGCCCTGACATGAGTGACAGTAAAATAGTGTCAAACCTTGATGAGTGTAAAACACAGGAGATTGACAATGAATGTTTAGCAATGAATAAATGTTCATGGGCATCCAGAGAATGTCATAGTAACAGCAACAAATGCAGTGTATTTCATGGTAACATTACCTTACATGAACTACATATCTCAATCAAACATGACTAATCAGATCTCTTCTAAAAAACGTTTACAGAATGCCTGGATCTTCTTGAGCGCCTTCATGACGGAGAGTCACGAATGACGTTACAGGCCATTTTGGATCATGACTGGTTTAAAAGAAAAACCGAAGCATAAGAAATGTAAGCATAAGAAAAAGAGATTTTTTTTATTGATAGATCCAGGCCTTCTTGGCACCTCTTGACCTTAATATCATGCTCTCATAATTTGGCAGGTTCCCCTGCTTCGGCAGCTATAGCCTATGGCCATGGCCTATAGCTCAGCTGCAGGGTTATCAGCCAGGGACCCCGGGGAGAGTTTACGGCTTTAACCCTGGGACGTCTCTCTTCCACCCCTGCATGATGACACTGATGGCAACTGTCCTCTACTTGTATCCTGTCTGTGTGCCTCCAACATCTCCACCAACCTACTCAGAACATTATTACGTCCCACTGATAGCGGCCTTGTGCGAGCCCCACCTTGCAGCTTGACAGGATGTGCTGGAGGCTTACATTTGGACTGCGTTCTTCCAGGCCAGACCATCGTGTTTCAGACAAGCATCGTGGAATTACTGTGGACAGTGGATTTCACACAGCTTCAATGTCCACACAATTGGCATCATTGTGTGTTTTTTCCAATGCAATAAAGTTATCTCTATAAATAATGGCACAGCTTAGGAATTTGCCTTATACTGATATTTTACAGACACAAAAGCCCAAATATGACAAGACCCTTATTCCTTTCCACCCAAGACCTTTCCACCCAGTGAACCCCACTGAAGTCCACTATATGGAGAAGAATCCTGGAATGTTTTCCTCAAAAACCTTAATTTATTTTTGACTGAAGAAAGAAAGACATGAACATCTTGGATGACATGGGGTGAGTAAATTATCAGTAAATTTTCATTCAGAAGTGATCTAATCCTTTTATGCCAATTAGCAGTTGTAATGACATAGGCAGATTCGGCACATTCGTGAAACAGATTTCAGTAACATGTTATGGTGTTACAAACAAAAATACACATTCTAAAACATGAAATTAACCCTCTACTGCACACATGTTGATGGCACATAAAAAAAAAAATATATTCCACATCATTTTTTGGTTCATTTGGGAACATTTTATTGATAAAAAAAAAAAAATTGACCCCCCACCCCAAAATATTTTTTCGTTACTTAAGAAATCATTAAGTAAAAAGGGAAAAACACCTGTTTTGAAGCCCAAAATAAATGCATCTATCCATCATAAAAAATAATCCATACGGCTCCAGTGGGTTATTAAAGGCCTTCTGAAGCAAGGCGATCGGGTTTGTAGGAAAAATATCCATATTTAAAACTTTATAAAGTTGGCCATACGCGCAGCAAGCCCAAGTCTCTGTCCTGGAATCCAGCCGCTACCCAAGCCTTCGAGACTCTGAAGAAAGCCTTCACCACCGCTCCCCTCCTGGTGCATCCGGACCCCAAGAAGCCCTTCGTCGTGGAGGTCGACGCCTCGACCACCGGAGTGGTAGCGGTATTGTCACAGCAGCAGGGGAATCCAAGTAGACTACACCCATGCACCTTCTTCTCCCGCAAACTCAACCCGGCGGAAATCAACTATGACATCGGGAACAGGGAGCTTCTTGCCATCAAGCTTGCCCTCGAGGAGTGGAGGCATTGGCTCGAAGGAGCCAAACATCCATTTGTTGTGTTAACTGACCACAGGAACCTGGAATATCTTCGAGATGAAAAACGACTAAATCCCCGCCAAGCACGGTGGACCAACCTCTGGTCTGAGGAGACACTTCCCGAGCCCAATGCCTCCACCAATGCTCTGCCGGGTTGCCCCCCAGGTTTGCTCTACATCACCCGGACACGGCGCACTCCCCTCATTCACGCATCTCACACATCACTGGGCACTGGCCACCCAGGGGTCAATGAAACCCTCTCGTTGCTTAAAGAACGCTTCTGGTGGCCAAACATGGCATCGGATGTCAGGAGGTATGTGCAGGGATGCAAGGAATGCGCCATCTCAAAGAGTCCACGGCATCTTCCCTCCGATAAACTCCAGCCTCTGCCCGTTCCCAGCTGTCCTTGGTCACACCTAGGAGTTGATTTTATTTCTGACCTCCCTGCCTCAGATAATTGTATCTGCATACTAGTGGTTGTTGACAGATTTTCTAAGTCATGTCGTCTGATTCCTTTAAGGGGACTGCCCACGGCCATGGAGACTGCTGAACTTATGTTTAACCATATCTTCAGATATTATGGAATTCCTGAGGACATCGTATCAGATAGAGGGCCACAGTTCATCTCCAGGGTCTGGAGGGCCTTTTTTGCACTCCTAGGTGTGACCATCAGCCTCTCCTCAGGTTACCACCCCCAAACGAACGGGCAGACGGAGCGGAAGATTCAAGAGATCGGCCGCTTCCTTCGTACCTTCTGCCACGGCCACCAGGACTCTTGGAACCAGTTCCTGGGTTGGGCCGAGTACGCCCAAAACTCCCTGCGACAGCCTACCACCAGACTCCGTTCCAGTGCGTACTCGGCTACCAACCCCCACTGTTCCCCTGGTCAGGGGAACCTTCGGACGTGCCAGCGGTCGACTACTGGTTCCGAGAGAGCGAGAGGGTCTGGGACTCCGCGCACCATCAGCTCCAACGAGCCCTACGCAGGCGCAGAATGACAGCCAACCTTCGACGCTCCAACGCTCCCAACTACCAGCCGGGACAGAAGGTTTGGCTGACAACGAGGGACATCAGGATGCACCTGCCCTGTAGGAAACTGAGTCCCAGATTCATTGGCCCCTTCACCATCCTGCGGCAGATCAACCCCGTCACCTACCAGCTCCAGCTCCAGCTCCCACCTGAGTATAAAATTCACCCTACAGTCCACGTCTCTTTGTTAAAACCTTACCATCCTTCCGTTTCTGTTCCCACAGAGCCTGGCGCAGCCAAGGAACCCCCCCTTCCTCTCATCGTAGACGATGGAGCTGCTTACCTGGTACGAGACATCTTGGACTCCCGGCGTCATGGTGGTCTTCTTGAGTACCTCGTGGACTGGGAGGGCTACGGTCCCGAGGAGCGCTCATGGGTCCCCAGGAATGATATACTTGACCCCAGCCTACTTGACACCTTCCATGCCACTCACCCAGAGAGACCAGCACCCCGTGGCAGAGGCCGACCACCACGACGTCGGGGTCCATGGCCCTCAGGAGTGGGCCGTGGAGGGGGGGGTAATGTCACAGACACGCCAGGCTCTACACTCACACAGACACAGCGCACGTCATCACCAGAGTTCTAATCACCCACACCTGCAGCCCATCAGCACCCTCATTAACAGCAGCACAAAAGACTCACGCTCTCACTCAGTCACTGTCCGGTCTCGTTTGCACATGGTCTTACCTGTTTGCTTACCTCAAGGACTCCCCCGAAGATACTTACCTGTCTCCTGTGTGTTCCCTCGTGTCCTCGTTGTCTCCTCGTCTCCCGTGAGTTCATCTGTGTCTGCTCAAGCTCCAAGTCTGTCATCCGTCTGCCAATCCTGCAAAAATCAAGACAAGTATCAGTTCTTCTACAATATCTGCCAACGTGTTAACCTGCCTTCACTCACCTGCACTCTGTCATCATTCTGGTTGTTCAATAAAACATCTGCACCTCTATTCCTGTGTCGCTGTCCCCTTCTGTGTTGTAACACACACACAGTCAGATACATGATTATAAGAGTAGAATAACATGTTCACACAAATGGCTTTTATATTTAAAGAATTTATATTCAAATTAATACAAATTTCTACAGGTGAACACAACTAGAACATTTTTCATCTTTGATCAGTGTCTGTGCTATTTTTCTCCAGATGTTGACCAATAAAAATGATTTGTAATCTTTTAAATTAAAGTTGTGGCTATCTCATAACCCCCTCACACAAGCACTGGTTAATGTGGGCATCTGTTGTTGTTGTTCTGTCTCTTTAGTTTAGTTTTCTACTGTGAAACAATGGCCCGGGCCAGCGGTGCCACCTTGTGGAACAACTGATTAGTGCAAAACTCATTCAGTGCACATGTGTGACCTGTGTGGCAAGGTTAAATCAGACGGCATGCGTACTGTTCTAGAGACAAAATTTAGAGCTTGAGAACTATGAGGATGATTAGAAGACCATGACTGATAAGGGCCAATGGAGGGAATTTGGCCAGGACACCGGGTTACACTCCTACTCTTTACAAGAAGTGCCATGGGATTTTTACTGATACAGAGAGTCAGGACCTCAGCTTAAGGTCTCATCCGAAGGACGGTGTTTGTTACACTATACTGGGGCGTTGGGCCCCTGCTTAGCTTCAGTTGCTGACCAGTCTTGGGCTACAGGGTGATTTGACTGTGACTAATTTAGAAAGAAGAGATTTTGTTGCTCAGCACATACTGTTATGATCCTCTCCCAGTCTAGGGTTGGGAGAGGGAGTAACAGGCTCAATTATATTGAAAATGATAACATTAGTAAAAATAAATGTGGAGGAATCACTTCAGTCCTCTTGCCAACTCAAGCAATTGTTGTATTTCTGGGGCAAAGGAAACAGTTTATTGAATTTCATAAAAAAAAAAACAAAAAACAAAAAAACAAAAAGACAAACAAGAAAAGGGAAGCATTAAATGTCTTCAGGAGAAAGCCAGACCAAAACAACAAACAAAACATCAGCTTACTAATAGAGGGAGTAGTAAATAACCTATTCAGGTAAACGAAAAGAAATAAACAACACAAGCTTTCCTCAACTCCCTTACTAACTAAAAACAGGGATAAACATTAGATACAAAAGAAATTGGCACCCTCTTCCTACAGCTTCCAAGCATTAAACATGAAGATACAATGGCTTAATATACTGTAACAAAGAAATAGACTTGGGTAGAAATTCACTAGCTGTATCACAGCAGACAACAGAGAATTCAGAGTTTACTTTTAACAAGAAAACACAAGTTTCAACAGGATTAAAGATCTCTCAAGACTGGCAATCAACATGAATACTGGGTAACACTTAACTCACAGCAGAAGAACACACAAGTTCTCAATTTCAACAGAATTAAGTCAAGTCACATTTATTTATATAGCGCTTTTACAATGCAGATTGTGTCAAAGCAGCTTTATATAATTTTATATAAATTATATATAATTATATATAATTTTGGCTGCACAGCAGCTCTTAGAGAAAATGGTGTCAGCATCCATCTTAAGTAAATTCAGTATTGATTCATTCCGTTGTAAGAATGAATAGTTATTAATTTAGTTAATTTATCTATATATCAGCACTGGAGTAAACAGTGATGTCATCATCCAGCTCAGTTCAGTTCTCATACAATGGTGTCGATGCAGGCAGATCAAAACATTGCATTGTTCCATCCAGTTGAGGATCATATTCATCATGCCGGTATGGATGATTTGTTCCGGCTGACTACAGTAAACCTCGGGATAAACAGAGAGACTAATATTAGCGTAGACGGCATTCTTCAATGCTAGGACGCCCGAACAATGCTAGGAAGATTGTTCCAGAGTTTAGGTGCTAAATAGGAGAAGGATCTACCGCCTGCGGTTGATTTTGGTATTCTAGGTATTATCAGCTGGCCTGAATTCTGAGATTGCAATAGACGTGAAGGACTATAATGCATTAAGAGCTCGCTCAGGTACTGGGGAGCTAAACCATTTAGTGCTTTGTAAGTAATTAGCATGTACAGAGTGAAAAGCAATGGTCCTAGTACTGAGCCTTGTGGTACTCCATATTGAACTTGTGATCAATATGACCTCTCTTCGTTTACAACTACAAACTGATAACGGTCAGATAAGTAAGATTTGAACAATGTCAAGGCAATTTCACTAATGCCAACATAATTTTTGAGTCTATTTAAAAGAATATTGTGGTCAATAGTGTCAAATGCAGCACTAAGATCCAGTAACACTAATAGAGAGATACAACCACAATCAAATTATTTGTAACTCTAATGAGAGCAGTCTCAGTACTATGGTACGATCTGAATCCTGACTGAAAATTCTCAGTTATATGAAAAATATGACTGCACACTCACTTGCAAACAGTTTATTCACCAACGTTTCGGCAAAAAGCCTTTGTCAAGGTGTAATTTCACTTGGAGTAAAGAGAGCGTAAATATACAATCATCAACAGGTGCATACAATCAATCCCAATTAAATATACAATCAATTAATTAATCATTCTAAAAAACTTTGTCAAATATACATGACAAGAATAAATACACATCATTCAACATTTGTCTATAGAAACATCACCAACATCAAAAAGTAGAAAAACACTTATAGAAAACAGCTTAGATCAAAGTCGACATTCAGAAAGTAAGGAGCAAGAGTTCCTAATTGATATATCCAGTAAGCTTCACGTTTGAGTAAAATACGATCAAGATCGCCACCTCTCCTCGGTAGGGGAACTCTCTCAATACCTACATAACGTAGAGAGGCAATGGGATGGTAAGACTCAACAAAATGTGCAGCCAATGGATAGTTCATGTTTCTACATCGAATTGTGCTACGATGCTCAGCAATGCGCATTTTCAACTCACGAGTTGTTTTACCAACATATGATTTCCCACAAGGGTATGTTATAAGGTAGATAACTGCTTTAGTTTTACAGCTTATTATTCCTTTGATAGGAATTGGTTTCCCAGTGTGCGGACGTTTAAAAGAAGTACACCGGTAAGTATAACTACATTGGCTACATGTACCACATCGATAATTACCTTCAGGAATTGGTGTTAATATAGTTTGTGTTGTGACAGGTGGGGGGAGGTAAATACGATCTCACCAGATGATCTTTCAAGTTACGTCCACGCCTGAACACCGTGAGAGGAGGATCCTGAAAAGAGTATATATAAGAAGAGGGCACAAAATAAAATTACGCCCAGACCCGGTCAGGGTCGTAATGTAGAACCATAGTAGATACTGCAGGGAAGCTTATGCAGAAAGGACCTGTGACTGAAGTGCAGGGACCTCCAGATTATAAAACCTGACAAATGTGGACTGAGAGGCCCAGCTGGCCGCCGCACAGATGTTGGCAATGGAAACACCACAAGACCACGCCCACGAGGAGGCCATACCTCTCGTGGAATGCGCTCTCACACCTAAGGGGCATTGAAGGCCTAAGGAGGAGTAAGCGAGTGCTATAGCGTCGACTATCCATCGGGAAAGTCTGGGCTTCGAGACCGGAAGACCTTTTGAACGGCTCCCGAAGCAGACAAAAAGCTGTTCTGCCTGACAAAAGGAGGCGTGCTGTACACCAGGCGGCAAAGACAGCCCATTTCAGGGAGTAGAGACGTCTTGTAGACGGAGCTCTGGCCTGAGAGATAGTGTTTAAGACGTTCTCTGGGAGGCTAGCAGGCTCCCGTTGAGAAACCACACATGGAGATCCCACAGCTCGAGTCTGGGGTGCCAAATTGCCGGGGAGAGGAGGTCCCGTCTCAGGGACCTTCAGCTGTCTGAGATCGAGGATGGGCCGGAGGCCGCCATCCTTTTTGGGGACGGGGAAGTACCTGCTGTAGAACCCCGACTCGCTCAGTGCTGGAGGGACCACTTCTATGGCCCCTTTCGCCAGCATGGCATTTACCTCGGAACGCAGGACATGCGCATCCTTGCTTTCCACAGAGGTCTAGACCACACTGTTGAAAAACGGGGCCCTTTGAGCGAATTGGAGTACATAACCTCGTTTTATTATGTTCAAAACCCAAGCTGACACTCCGGGGATGGCCTGCCAGGCCTCGGCCCGTGTGGCGAGGGGCTGAATTAGTTCTGGCACTAAGTCGCTGTGAGGGACTGTGGTGCATATGTAGGGTGGAAGAGGAAATATGCTCTCTTTTTGAGTATGTTTGTTTTTTGTTTTTGTCGCTATAACAGCGGTGCACTGCCAGGGCATTTGAACAGGCTCTGTGCAGGCAACAAACATTTTTTCTTGAGCACCCGGAACTGAACGGGATGACAGAAAAACTGAGCGAGGCGTTTTGGAGGGTGGTCCGGCTGTGGCGGGACTTAGCCTCCTCCTCTTCCTTTCTTGGACATCAGGCCGACTTCTGAGGCGCAGGGTCCAACGCTATCTTGGGCCGGGGTCCCTGTCGCGCCGGAGGAGGGTGGCGCCTATCAGAGCGCGAGCGTCGTCTATGCTCAGATCGTGGCGCGGGCTTAGTGGCTGGCGGCTTGTCTTTGGGTGGCTGCTGCTGAGCTGGCGCAGACTTGGGGCAGCTCGAAGCAGAGGAGCTGGAGCGTTTAGGCAAAAAGTGTCGCATGGCCTGGGACGACTTTTGTGCCGCTGTGAAGCGCTCGGCAAAACCATCGACAGCGGGCCCAAAGAGGCCAGTTGGGGAGATCGGCGAGTCAAGGAAAACGGCCTTATCCGCGTCCTTGATCTCCTTCAGGTTGAGCCATAAGTGGCGCTCCAGCACCACCAGGCTGGCCATCGAACGCCCAATAGCCTGAGCCGTGGTCTTTGTGGCACGCAAAGCCAAGTCCGTGGCGCTATGCAGCTCCTTAAAGGTGGCTGAGTTGTGTCCAGCCTCATCCAGGTCCCTGAGTAGCTTTGCTTGGTACACCTGGAGTACCGCCATGGAGTGCAAAGCGGAAGCTGTTTGGCCAGCCGAGGTGTACGCCCATCCAGCGAGGGCTGAGGTGGTACGGCAGGGCTTGGATGGGTGGGCGGCCTTTGTCTTCCATCCAATGGTGGTGGGCGGACACAGGTGTGCGGCCACAGCTTTGTCCAAGGGAGGCAGCTTGTCATATCCTTTCTGCCCGGCGCCGTCCACAGAGGTGAGAGCGTGAGAGGCAGAAGGATGCAGGTGGGCAGAGTAGGGAGCACGCCATGACTTTGTGAGCTCGTCATGCACCTCAGGAAAGAAGGGCGCTGACCGCTGAGGAGGCGCTTGACGACGTCCAGGCAGGAACCACTCGTCTAAACGGCTGCGTGTGGGTTCCTCAGGCGCAGACCACTCCAAGCCGAGCTGCTCAACTGCCTTTGACAGCACCCGGGTGAGCTCTGAATCGATTGACGCTCTGGTGTCAATCGGCTCCAAAGACGGCAAGGGGGCGGGGTCAGGAAGCGAGCCCAACCACTCCTCGGCATCCAAAGCCACCCCCGACCACTCCTCGGCATCCAAAGCCGCCAGGGACATGCTGTCGTCTTGCGGCTCGTCATCAGATCCCCCGAACGAGACCAAGTCGCTCGCGATGGCAGAGGGGCGTTGGTCTGGGCGGGAGAAACAGACGGGGGAAACCTCTCCTTGTGGAGAGAGTGAGGCACGCGGGACCTGAGCCGACGTGAGCTCACTCTCATCCGAGCGCTGGGATCCTCTGCCCCGCTGTTTTTTCCTCACAGGTTCCTGGGAGGAAGAAAATGGGAGGGTGCGAGGGGTGGAGTCGCGTTCTAAAAAGAACGCTATCCGCAAGCGCAAGGAGGCCAGAGTAATGCTCTTGCAATGAGAGCAGGTCGATCCAGTGAGCGCGACTTCTGCGTGGGACTGGCCCAGACATTGCATGCACTCACTGTGCCCGTCATCAGCGTGCAGAGGGGCTCTGCACGTGCCACAATCGTGGCGCGACATTTGAAGCAACGTCGCAGAAATTTGCTCTTTAGAAAAAAAGCTCTTTTATATGTAAAGGATACGCCATGCACTCGCACGAACAGCAGGCGGCTCGGGGGCGGAGCGCTGACCAAGCTGCTCTGAAGCGGCGCGTGAACAGAGCTGCTAGAGAGCGGCGAGCAGAGAGGCGAGCTGATAAACTGCTGCAGAGCGGCGAGTCAATCAGTGGCGAATCCAGCTGCTTGCAGAGAAGGTGGCTTCAAGTCTCGTAGATCAGCGAAGAGATGATATCTGCGTCGCTGAAGGAGAATGAATTGATTTGCCACGGTGAGACAGCCGTTTATATAGCCCGAGACCCCGCCCCTTTTGGCGGGCTCGAGCAGGCTCGCTCACCATTGGCTCGCGCGTTTCGTGCCGTCATTGGTTAGTTTTCTTAAACTTTATGAACCAATGCACGAGCAGTTCACACTGCGTGATTGTATAAAGGCTTCAGAATCTGAGAAAAAGGGGTTTTCCCCATAGCGTCTTGTCTTATTAATAAACTATATTGATCAATAAGACGAACGACGCAGTACTCGTGTAGTATTGCAAGGGAACTAAAGCAGTCATCTACCTTATAACATGCCCATGTGGGAAATCATATGTTGGTAAAACAGCTCACGAGTTGAAAACGCGCATTGCTGAGCATCGCAGCACAATTTGATGTAGAAACATGATGTAATAAAATAGATGTAATAAACAACTGCTATAAAATAATGAATGAGGTACACTGATCTTTCAATTATTGTTTTTAAAACATTATAAATTTCATGTTTCTATAGTAAGAACTATTAAATATCTATACTAAAAACATTTTAATTATTAAGGGCTGGTCACACTAGACTTATTCTTCCACTGACTTCCATTCATACTCATGTGAATGTGGGACACCAGAAACACAAGATCAAGTAAATTTCGTGATTGTATATTTTTACATTTTGGAATGATTATTACGCCACACTGGTAGTCTGAGTTCTGTTCTGTTTAGGGTGGGATTTGTGTGTTATTTCACTTCACTGTCAGAAAAAAAAGGTACAACGCTTGTCACTGGGGCAGTACCCCAAGGTACAAAAATGCAAAGGTACTAATATGTACTTTTAAAGTACCAATATGTACATTTGAGGTCTTAATATGCACATTTAAGGTGCTAATCTGTACCATTTAGGGGTAAGTAAGGTACAAAGATATCTTTTCACTAGGCTACCTTTTCACTTTTGTAGCTTGAGAGTGTTCTGTGTCTGTTTTAGTAATTTTCCTGTGTTCAACAGTTACCTGGTTTTTCATTGTTTGATTTGTTTGGTCAGGTTTGTCAGTGTATTTCTACGGTGACTGGGAGGGGACATGTTCGGTTCACTTAGTTTTGTCGTGGCCACGACATATAAACTCGTGGGAACGTGATAATAACTCGAGGCCACGAGATCATTTTGTCGAGTTAACGACATCCTTATGTTGTGGCCACGTGATGGTGAGGAAACGAGTTAAATGTGTAAACAACCTGCGTGACCATGGCAACCTGGAATTATCAGAAATGGATAAGTAAATATTTATTTTTGATTTAGAAAAAGAAAGGAATTAAGAAATTATTATATTAATATAGTGCGTATTATATGTTGCTTAGACAGCATTCGAATTAATTTTATCAATAAATGTTTAAATGTTGTACATTTTAATCGCACAGTCTTTTAAATCGATTCACTGATCGTTTATTTTTTATTTAATATTTTTATATTATTATTAGTTACATTTGTACATTTATTTGATTCATTTTCCCCTTCATTTCCCATATCTCTTTATCTAATTAACATTCTGTACTTTGTTACTTAAAGTTTGTATTCTGTAAATACTGTAAATGCCCTGTCATGCCAATAAAGTTTTGACTTTATGACTGTATTTCTGTAGCATATTTCTGACTACAGTAGCTTAAATGAGCATCTGTTTTCACTTGTAGCCCCTCGTGCCTGTGACAGCATTCGAATTAAGTTAAAAAAAATGTGTTAGCATTAATAGGCTATAGCCTATGTTAAAAGAATATTTTGTTTATTACTTGTACATAACCTATGAAAGATTTATTTATGATTTTATTTTATTTCTGTAAGCGCACAGGGATTTTAAATGGAGTTCATTTATGGGAATTTAACACACACACACACACACACACACATATATATATATATATATATATATATATATAAAATCATTCCTTAATTCCACCCTTATTTTTCATTCTTAATTAAAAATAAATATTATTATAGTTAACCATTTTTGATAATTCCAGGTTGCTATGGTCACGCAGGTTGTTTACGCGTTTAACTCGTGGTCATGAGAAATAATGTCGTTCCCTCAAAATAATGAAGTCGTGGCCACGAGAAAAAATATATCGTTCCCTCAACATATGATCTCGAGGCCACGACTTTACATCACGTGGCCACGACATAAGGATGTCGTTACCTCGACAAAATCATCTAGTGGCCACGAGTTATTATCACGTTCCCACAAATTAATATCTCATGGCCACGACATATTATCACGTTCCCACGAGTTTATATGTTGTGGCCACGACAAAACTAAATGAACCAAACATGTCCCCTCCCGGTCACCATATATTTCAGCCCTGTGTTTTTTTCAGTTCTTTGTCAGTCCTTGTCATGCTTGAACTTTTACCTGCACCAAAATGTTGTCAGACAAGCTTTGAATCATTCAATGCATTCAGTTTTCTGGAGAGCAGCTTATTTCCCTAACTTTGTGTAATGAGGAAATAACCACATTCAGAAGTGTTTACTTCACAAATATTTTTGTAAGAATGTTAACCAGTTATCCGACCGTAACAATTTGTTCCACATTTTTCAGAGTTGAGGAATGTAGGTTTTACTTTATTGCATTAATGATAACTAAAGAAAGAGAGGAGAAACCCTAATAAAACTAACAAAATAATTAGCCCTAAAAAACTGAGAGTAACATTCCTGAAAGATTCTGATGTCAGAGAAAAAGACACTATTTCATTCTTGGTATGACCGAAATTTCACAAAATATATCTGTGACTTCATATTTATGAGAATAACATGAATATTATATCATTTTATAACATGAGTATAGTATCAATTAATTAAGTGACAGTAATCAGAAGAAAAACATTCGTTGAGATTTAAAGATCCATTTTGTCACATAAATTACGTCCGTGAAATATCGGGTTTAGAACGGGGATTTGATGAGGAAATGCATAAAAACAGACATAATTTATATGTTGGTGAATTCAATTAAATGGCCAACAGTGTAGAGTTGAAACATTATTCTGACAGTGTTTGAGCATTTTTGTAAAAGAGAAAAAGAGATAGGGCACTGTGTATCCAAAATGTTTAAAGATATCATTTAAATATATGTTCAATGTTTAAGTCAAGTCATCTTTATTTATATAGCGCTTTTTACAATACAGATTGTTTCAAAGCAGCTTCAAAGTGACAATAGGAAAATTAATCGACAGAGATTGTTTTGGCTTTACAGCAGATGATTGTGGATGAATCAAAGGGAGGACAGATAGACCCACACACCTTGATAGTACAGGTAAGTATGATTGACACGGAGACTTGGATGGAGACAGACGCTGGTGTGTAGAACAGGAGAATACGCTAGAGTGGAGAACTGGAGAACACACTGGAGAAGGCACAGGAGGTAAGCACACGAGGGACACTGGAGAAAAATGGAGAGAGTCCTCTTCGTAGAAGACCAGACAATGAACTGAGGTGAGGTGTGTGCTTATGAAGCCAGTGTGATGAGGGTGCAGACTAGGTGCAGGTGTGTGTGATTAGTACTCTGGTGATGGTGATTGAGCCTGGCAGATCTGTGACAAAAGAAAGTTTTTGATTGAATCACTTCCATTCTAAAAATCATTAATTATTAACTTACTGCTGAAAACAGAAGACTTCTTGCCGTTCATTTACGTGTTTAGTCTATAGTTATGTGCATTTGAGTGTGTATGTGCGCAGACGCTTGGTCTTTTTTTACAAAGTGATATTGCCAAAATTACTTGTCTGGCCTGCATAATACAGAATTACTAGTCGTTTCTGCAGATCTATGCAAACTGGAATCATTTTGATAACATTTTTATCTATACATAGAGAAAGGGAAGGAGGCCTTTGCAGGGGATAGTTTAGTTGACACTTCAGGGCTGTGTTGTCGTCGTGTCTAGGCGCAGGTCCTTCATCTCATCTGGCTACAGCCTGGATCTGGCAGACTACGGCAAACCTCAGGATAAACAGAGAGAGACTAATATTAGCGTAGACGCCATTCTTCTTATGATGTAGCGAGTACATCAGGTGTTATGGGAAGTGTTCCCGGTTCCGGCTGACCTAAAGGCCTTTGCACACTGAGTCCGAAATTCACATGCAAAATTTTCGCATGTTAAAAAATAAATACGACCTCACGTTATGTCAATCACGTTTACACACTGCCTCCGAAACTTTCGTCCGTCATAAAAATATTCAAATAAGGTTTGATTTTCTGCGTTTTTCGCATCCATGGCACGCATTTTGAGAGACGTTTTGACAATTCAGAGCCACCGTACGCGAACGCCAAAATCCAGAATGCTATCTGACAAGTTGATCCACGTCGTCTAGAGCACAAAGCAGCAGCACTGTATGAAAACAAAGTGCGGAATACAAAGAGACAGAATGTAAAGACAGATTGTGCCAGTAGCAAAGCATCAAACTGAGCCACTGACATCCTGAAGTAAACTTTGAAACGCTCAGGATAATCACGCAGCTCCTTGATGAGGTGAACTCTCCTTTCTCTCTATGCAATCTCGGGATTGGATGACCCAATATTTCCTCTTTTTCTCTTTTTAAGAAGAGAGAGGACAACTAAATCCTGCTCACTGCTTGAAGACTTAATTTTGTATTGTTTTGCAAATTTTTTTTTCCCCAACGGATTCATTAATACGCATCGGACTCAGTGTGCAAGATCTCTGTGCGTGACGAATTTTTAGGATCACGAATACGAAAAAACGCATACAAAAATTTCGGACTCAGTGTGCAAAGGCCTTAACAATTTACTTGATTTGAATTATAGAAGTAGATAATGTGTTATGTGTATGCCGGGTTAAAGAGATGTGTTTTTAGTCTAGATTTAAACTGACAGAGTGGGTCTGCTTCCCGAACAATGCTAGAAAGACTGTTTCAAAGTTTAGGTGCTAAAAAGGAAAAGGATCTACCGCCAGCAGTCAATTTTGATATTCCAAGTATTATCAACTGGCCAGAATTTTAAGATCGCAATAGACGTGAAGAACTATAATGTGTTAAGAACTTGCTCAAGTACTGGGGAGCTAAACTATTCCCTACGGGCAGGATGTGGCTTCCACAGCGTTCCTTTTCCAATAGAAAGGGCACACTTTCCAGTGTTATCCAATTGTCTTACTGAGTGGGTCATGCAGAATAGCAGTGATTGACCTTCTCTGCGTAAGGGCGCTAGAAGGGGCAGCAACAGTGGTGCTTTGGTAGGGAACCCAATTCATCGGTTCAGTTCCGACATAGCGCTGAACGTGACTGACAGAAAGGGAATGTCTCGGTTGCGTATGTAACCCTCGTTACCTGAAGGAGGGAACGGAGATGTTACGTCCCCTCGCAACAGTTGCTGTACCACCACTTAGTGGTCAGGTCACCAGCTTGGCTCCTCAGCGAAAACCTGAATATGTGAGGCATCCGCTTCCGTATTTATACCTGTGCTGCGGGGCGGAGCGTGGGATGCAAACCTCGCCTGCCAATGTGCATTCGCTCGTTTAATTACATTGAAAGTGGATTGGCCTCTGAAGCGAGATCACAGTTCGTCAATTCAGTTCCAACCTAACAAGGGTTACATCCGTAACAAAGACGTTTGTAATTGTTTTGGAATTTAGGAACTCTGTTTACAGGATAAAACTAACCACTATGGTCACTATGAGGTGAAGACATTATTACCCCTTTTCCACCAGTACGAACCGGGTGCTAGTTCAGAGCTAGTGCTATTGCCAGTTCGGAGTTGGTTCAACTGATGGACCTTCTATGAACCATTTTGTCTTTCCATGGGCTAGAGACTCAGCACAGATCCGGATCTTACATCAGTGTATACGTCTCCCATCTTATCTTTCACAGCAACGCTAGCTCGGCAGCGCCAAACACAAACACACCAAGCTTGTTCGAGATGCATCGGCTTCTCTCAGATAGATCGGCGCATGATATCAAAGCACCGCAAGAGCGATCCAAAAGCACAAGGAGTCGTATGCTCTACAAACATTCCCGTGGACCCGTGGCACTCCTTGCAGCTCCGATGCATCTCTGATGCATCTCAAACAAGCCTTCCATCAACAATGGCGGACGTTGCGTTACTATTGATGTTCATGGATTTGTGAACCTACATCGGCATCCAAACACGGCGAATCCAATGCATTTGTGCAGCTCACCGTAAATTGTATAGATGGAGATTACAATCGAGCTGCTATTAGCAATATTAGCTGCTATTTCAAAAATGGCGTTTACAAGTTACTTGTTGGTCACGGTAACCCGCCCCCAACCCCTGACGCAAGCAGTTCTTACTTCTATACCAGTAATGTTTTGGTGCTACTTAAGAACAACTTTTCCTGGTTCAAAGCTGTTGCTTTGGGTGTCGAAAGACAAAGACTGAAAGTATTTAACTGAAAGTTCTTTAATAGAAACAAATAGACAGATTTTACTCCATCTGTATCAATTTATATTTTTTGGTCAGCTGCTGTTTTATTTGTCTTTTGTTCACATTCTGCCTCATTCTCACAGGAACTGTAGCTTGAACTTTTACCTGCACCAAAATGTTGTCAGACAAGCTTTGAATCATTCAATGCATTCAGTTTTCTGGAGAGCAGCTTATTTCCATAACTTTGTGTAATGAGGAAATAACCACATTCAGAAGTGTTTACTTCACAAATATTTTTGTAAGAATGTTAACCAGTTATCCGACCGTAACAATTTGTTCCACAACTTGTTCACTTGCGGCATCCATGAAAATGTCCTCCAGCAAGAAGAGCAATGTATGGAATGAACTATTTAATTATTTTTCAGAGTTGAGGAATGTATGTTTTACTTTATTGCATTAATGATAACTAAAGAAAGAGAGGAGAAACCCTAATAAAACTAACAAAATAATTAGCCCTAAAAAACTGAGAGTAACATTCCTGAAAAGATTCTGATGTCAGAGAAAAAGACACTATTTCATTCTTGGTATGACCAAAATTTCACAAAATATATCTGTGACTTCGTATTTATGAGAATAACATGAATATTATATCATTTTATAACATGAGTATAGTATTAATTAAGTGACAGTAATCAGAAGAAAAACATTCGTTGAGATTTAAAGATCCATTTTGTCACATAAATTACGTCCGTGAAATATCGGGTTTAGAACGGGGATTTGATGAGGAAATGCATAAAAACAGACATAATTTATATGTTGGTGAATTCAATTAAATGGCCAACAGTGTAGAGTTGAAACATTATTCTGACAGTGTTTGAGCATTTTTGTAAAAGAGAAAAAGAGATAGGGCACTGTGTATCCAAAATGTTTAAAGATATCATTTAAATATATGTTCAATGTTTAAGTCAAGTCATCTTTATTTATATAGCGCTTTTTACAATACAGATTGTTTTAAAGCAGCTTCAAAGTGACAATAGGAAAATTAATGTACAGAGATTGTTTTGGCAACCAGTGGTTGACAACTCAAACCTCCGAGGGCTCACCCGACCAAGGGAAGAGAGGTGGTTGATAGCTCAGGATACATTGGAATGGGGTGAGCCCAGTAGTGGTCTGCCGGAGGGAATTCTGGGCGTACTCCGCCCAGGGTAGAAACTGGCTCCAGCTGTCCTGGTTCCAGTGGCAGTACAACCTCAGGAATCTCCCGATTTCCTGGATTTTGCGCTCAGTCTGGCCGTTGGTCTGTGGGTGGTATCCAGATGATAGGCTGACAGACACTCCTAGGAGCTTGTAGAAGGCTTGCGACACACGGGAAATGAATTGAGGTCCATGGTCAGAGATGATATCCTCTAGAAGGCCGAAATGTCTGAATTGTGGAACAGGGCTTCGGCAGCTTCAAATGCAGTGGGAAGGCCCTTGAGGGGAATAAGTTTGCATGCCTTGGAGAAACGGTCCACGAAGACCAGCACACAGTTGAAGCCGTTAGAAGGAGGTAAGTCTGTCATGAAGTCAATTCCAAGGTGTGACCACGGTCTGCGTGGTATGGGTAAGGGAACCAGTTTTCCTTCAGGGAGCTTCCTAGGAGTGTTGGCAACGGCACAGACTGAGCATTCTCTGATGTAGCGGGAGATATCCTGAGTCATGGAGGGCCACCAGTAATGTTGCAGCAAGAGCGAGAGGGTATGTGAACTGCCTGGGTGTCCAGAGCCCAGTGAGGTGTGAGCTAAGTCCATGAGGGGCTGACGGTAAACCAGTGGAACTGGTGGAATTGCGTGCTGCTCGCGCATCCACTTTATGCACTTCCCCCGGGCGCGAGTCATACCCTCTCAGCTGCTGTGTGTCTTTTTCTGCCGTCTCCATACTCAATGCGATCTCAAACGCACGTGCAAACGTCAGATTCGATTCTGACAACAGCCGTCATTGGCAGGCTTCGTTGCGGATTCCACTTACAAAACGGTCACGCAATGCCTCGTCCAACGTTGCACCGAACTCACAGCACATTGTTTCAGCTCCGCTGCATATTCCGTCACAGATTCATCAGCTCTTTGGTTGCAATGATTACAACGAAATCTTTCAGCAATCAGCAAAGGCTTTGGCTCGAAATGGCTCTTTAAAATGTCCACAATGTTTTTGTACGACTTATCTTTTGGCTTTTCTGGTTGTACCAAGTTCCTCAGTAAACCGTAGGTTGTTGCTCCCATCACACTCAACAGGGTCGCAACCTGTTTCTCCTGGCTTATGTCGTTCGCCACGAAGAACTGCTCCAGCCGTTCAATATAAGCCGACCAAGACTCCGCTTTCGGAACAAACTCGCCTATGTTTCCAAGAAGCGCCATTATGTAGACTTTATCCTCGTCGCCAAATTTTACTGTGATGTATCTATTTGAATTAACACACGTGAGACCGCATGGCTGATTTCTCTGGTCACCTTTTTACTGACTCAATCTTCAAACACCAGCGCCACGCGCCTCCCAAAAAGACCCCGCCCCTTAGCTACGGAATCTGTACTGTCAAATGCAAAACTTGCAAGCATTCAATACATCACAATGCTTGTCTATTTTTTTTGGTCTATGACTCCCCCTTGTGCCATATAATAGAGCGCAATGATCAAATAACCATGATAAGACTGTTATTTAATTATCGCGACAGGCCTAGTCGTAGTTACATTTGAATATGGTAGTGAGGAGCCATGGTTTTACCTGCGGTTACCAACTCAGTCACACTGTCAAAATACTTTATTTATTTGTAAAAATACAATAGCCTAATAATATCATTATTATGAGTTTCTGTGTTTTAATTTTTAATTTTATAGACCCCCAGGAAAGAAATTAGGACAACCCTCCACCCCCACCTCAAATTTTCAATTTGATAATTCGGCCCTTAAATGAAGCTAATTGAATAGCCCTATTTATATTTCTACTTATATTTCTTGAGAAAATTGTAAGTGAAAAATGACACTGAATAGTGATTAAAACATTTAAATTACTAAAGGGGTAAGAATCCGTTCTTTAAGGCAGGTATTGCATTCATTCAACACTGAGAGATACAAACATATCAGACAGTTCCTGATGTAAATTTAAGGCCTTTTAAGGGAAATCCCACAGCTCTTAGCTGTGATTGGATGGGAGGGCAGGGAGAGGGAGAGGGGGGATGGGTTTTTATTACTTTTGGGCATTTTAAGTCCAAGCAACCTTGAAGCTGTCTGACAGAAGCTGCAGTTCTGAAGGACCAAAGTACAGCTCTTGCAACATGAACTCAGACCCATTTGACTTTGACTGGCAACACCCAGAAATGCCTGAAAACCAAGAATTAAGACACCGTGAACATGAAGGTAAGTTAATTTTAATAGCTGGTCTAACATAGCAAAAACTTCCCTAGTGAAAAATAAATATACTAAAATGTATTTGAAATACATTTATTTTATGATAAATATACTACAAATACATGTTTATGTACATAATATAAAGACCCTGCAATTGTTCTTTTAGTATACTAAATTGGTATACTTAAAGTCTGCTAAACTGTAACAAGTATTTTTGTGTTGAGGTCCAACTAAAGATATATTTAATTATATTTGATTGTGTTAAAGTGGAACTATTTAGGTACACTTTAAATATCTTGCATTCAAATCATACAGGTGCTGGTCATATAATTAGAATATCATCAAAAAGTTGATTTATTTCACTAATTCCATTCAAAAAGTGAAACTTGTATATTATATTCATTCATTACACACAGACTGATATATTTCAAATGTTTATTTCTTTTAATTTTGATGATTATAACTGACAACTAAGAAAAATCCCAAATTCAGTATCTCAGAAAATTAGAATATTGTGAAAAGGTTCAATATTGAAGACACCTGGTGCCACACTCTAATCAGCTAATTAACTCAAAACACCTGCAAAGGCCTTTAAATGGTCTCTCAGTCTAGTTCTGTAGGCTACACAATCATGGGGAAGACTGCTGACTTGACAGTTGTCCAAAAGACGACCACTGACACCTTGCACAAGGAGGGCAAGACACAAAAGGTCATTGCAAAAGAGGCTGGCTGTTCACAGAGCTCTGAAAAAAGTGTACAAGCAATAGGGATAACCGCACCCTGGAGAGGATTGTGAAACAAAACCCATTCAAAAATGTGGGGGAGATTCACAAAGAGTGGACTGCAGCTGGAGTCAGTGCTTCAAGAACCACTACGCACAGACGTATGCAAGACATGGGTTTCAGCTGTCGCATTCCTTGTGTCAAGCCACTCTTGAACAACAGACAGCGTCAGAAGCGTCTCGCCTGGGCTAAAGACAAAAAGGACTGGACTGCTGCTGAGTGGTCCAAAGTTATGTTCTCTGATGAAAGTAAATTTTGCATTTCCTTTGGAAATCAGGGTCCCAGAGTCTGGAGGAAGAGAGGAGAGGCACACAATCCACGTTGCTTGAGGTCCAGTGTAAAGTTTCCACAGTCAGTGATGGTTTGGGGTGCCATGTCATCTGCTGGTGTCGGTCCACTGTGTTTTCTGAGGTCCAAGGTCAACGCAGCCGTATACCAGGAAGTTTTAGAGCACTTCATGCTTCCTGCTGCTGACCAACTTTATGGAGATGCAGATTTCATTTTCCAACAGGACTTGGCACCTGCACACAGTGCCAAAGCTACCAGTACCTGGTTTAAGGACCATGGTATCCCTGTTCTTAATTGGCCAGCAAACTCGCCTGACCTTAACCCCATAGAAAATCTATGGGGTATTGTGAAGAGGAAGATGCGATATGCCAGACCCAACAATGCAGAAGAGCTGAAGGCCACTATCAGAGCAACCTGGGCTCTTATAACACCTGAGCAGTGCCACAGACTGATCGACTCCATGCCACGCCGCATTGCTGCAGTAATTCAGGCAAAAGGAGCCCCAACTAAGTATTGAGTGCTGTACATGCTCATACTTTTCATGTTCATACTTTTCAGTTGGCCAAGATTTCTAAAAATCCTTTCTTTGTATTGGTCTTAAGTAATATTCTAATTTTCTGAGATACTGAATTTGGGATTTTCCTTAGTTGTCAGTTATAATCATCAAAATTAAAAGAAATAAACATTTGAAATATATCAGTCTGTGTGTAATGAATGAATATAATATACAAGTTTCACTTTTTGAATGGAATTAGTGAAATAAATCAACTTTTTGATGATATTCTAATTATATGACCAGCACCTGTACAGTGATCATACTGACCCTCATTTATCAAACGATTGTACGCCAGAAAACTGTGCATACGCTCATTTCTATGCAAAATTTGGCATTTATCAATAAGCGTGAACGGTGACTACGATCAAATCTCACGTCAGGTCTCAGATCGTGTATGCACGTTTTTGAGTCAGCGGGAACTTGCGAGCAGCATAATAAATCTGGTGGAGAACTGTTATGAGAAAATTTAGATTATTTTCCTGACGACAATTGGCTACTCAGTAACCGATCATTAACTATTAAACGACACGATTAAAATGTCAAATTAAAATTAAATTAGAATAGATGAGTGTCATAAAATAGGCTACATTTTTTTTCTTCAGGGATTTTGCTTTGGATGCGCAAATGGCAACATCGATAGAACATTAGGATTCACGCATCATACACCTGCAATGCAGAGAAAAACAGAATAATATACAAGGAATAAAATAATACACAAAATATATATTCACTGAAATAGTTAACAGATTAACAAAAGAGAAAAACTGTGCATCAAGTAGGGCTAGTACAATCTACGCTCGCGTTGTATTCATTTTCTTTATTTTATTAATAGGCCTATATTTATCTTTATTTTATTAAACCCAATTGATCGCGCGGACGCCTCACTCACACACGCAGACCCAACATATCAGTTCTAGCGTTGCTAATTTTACATTTTAGCCATTTATCAGCAAACTAAAATGCAGACAAAGTTAACACTGCTCAGTTTAATGGTCCGAGTAGGAGTACATCTGTACGAGCCGGTGTTCTGAAATATTCGGTGTCTGAGATTTTCGGTGACACTGGGCGGAGCTTACATGAATATTCACAAGTTTCCTGTTTTGTGTTAAAGCGACTCTGAAAATGTTAGAGCACGCTCTTCGGCTTACATTAAAGGTAATTAGCCTATGTTTCAGCGTTAAACGAAGTCAAGCTTATATTCTAACTGTTATTGATGCACAATATTTTATATATAAGCTATATTGTGTTATGTCGTGTCATGTGTTAGCTATGTTTGATATGAACACAGCCAATGATTCGCCAGAGGTGTCGTTAGGATTCGCTAAACGAGCCAATAGCGTTTTAAGTAGCCTATTTTTGTTGCTTCTGTATTACCTTGAGTCTTTAAAGCATATTGTTTTAAAAGTTTGCCGAAATGTATGGTAGTAGCCTATAGTAATAATAATTGTGAACTCCTGTGGTGAAGGCAGCAGAAAACTTTCCTAGTTTGCAGAAGCACTTCTAATCTGGGTAGACTTGAATTTCTAATGTTATATGTAATATGTTTCAAAAATTGCACACATGCATGAAAACATGTTAATGTAACTTAAATATAGTTTAATGATTATCCAAATAGGCCATGATGAATTCTGCATGTGATAACTAATATAATATCTATAGCTAATATCCTTGATTCATTCCCAAATATGACTTTTGCCAATAAATATCCCTGTACACCAGACAAAGCAGACACTTTTATTTTTCACTTTGTTTTGAACACGACAGTGTATTAAAATTTTTAATAATACAGGTTTGTAGTAATGTTATTTTATTATATATTTTAGATTGAATGTTTCAGTAGCAAAGGTGGTATCTCTTGCATGAGCAGACCAAACTTTTATTTGTCTAGGATCCCAAGACCCTGTGTAAAGATGTGTGTTTAAATACAAGTGTTTTTAATATGTCATATTATATGTCGTGATTGTTGCTCTTTTTTATTAAAAATGAAACTACTCTCATTATTTTCTTTCATCTTTGATATTACAGATATGCAAATTACTACATGGTCAATTATTTTAGCCGCTAAATAAACATAATTAAAATTGAAACATTTTAATTGTTATGGAAAGCTTAGAATATAACTAAAACATTTCATTGTGAATATACTGCAGGTGTTTGTTTGCTTGTGAGTTGAACATTTTTTTAAGCAAGTGACAGTGATACGCGAGAGTTTGGCCACACCCACTAAACATTCCCGCAAGTCGAACAGAGAACAGCTCCACGCCCGAATAGCTCCAGATATCACAACTTCTGGACATCGTCATGCACATGTTTAAGCGGCCCCTAAAGTAATAATTAACCATTTTTACAACGGAAGTGATTCAATCAAAAACCTACTTTAGCTCGATAAATTTATCCTAGAGCTGCTGTGAAGCCAAAACAATCTGTCAATTAATTGTCCTATTATCACTGTGAAGCTGCTTTGAAACAATCTGTATTGTGAAAAGCGCTATATAAATGAAGATGACTTGACTTGATTTTTAGAGGCCTTTTGAACAATTAGAGCCACTCTCCACTCTCTCTCTAGAGGACTGAGGCAAAACAAATCCTAGACTAAATCACACCAAATACAGAACTAACAGCTTGCAAGGTTCAGTAAAAATATCTTTTCACCTTCATAATGTTCTAACATAAAAAAAAAAAAAAAAGGCTGCTATGATGAGGTAAATTAATGTAAAGCTTTTTTAAATGTCTGTCTCTGCACTGCATTAATGCTAATTTGTTTTATTTACAGACAAAATATCTAATATAATTTATACCAAACAGCTGTGGAAAGGACCACCCAGCACAGATTTCACTGTTTCAAGTGACATAAATAAATTACTGAAACCGACAACATGGAATTGCGGAAAGAAAATCCAAAAAAAGCCAAGTATGCAACTTGCATCAGCTAATGTTGATCTAGTCGACACCATAAAGATAATTGACACATTCGACAGACCAGGAGTTGCCAGTGCAGAAGGCACCTATGCTGGAACTAGAGCATATGCAGAAGCTTTTGAAGACGAACCAGGAAAGAGACTTCCCAAGGCTGGTGCCTTTGCAGAAGCAGGAGTTGGACGAGCTTCTGCTGAATTCAGTATATTTGAGGCAGATGCCAAAGGCCCCAACGTCTCAGCTGGTGCTGAAGCCAACATGGTTGGAGCCGGAGCAATGGCTCGGGCTGAAGTCGCCAGCGCATCAGCTAAAGCCGGTCCAGTTGGTGTGAAAGTGGGACTTGGATTAGACACAGGTGCAACTGTTGGTCCAACTGGAGCAGAGTTTAAAGTCCTGGGAACTGGATTCTCAGTTGGTCTAAAAAACAGTATATCTCTTCTGGGTTCAGAAGTCTCATGTTCAGTCATGTAGTTATCTTTGAAATGACAAAAACAGTAACCTGAATATATATTAACTTTACCCTTTAAAGTTTTAATGCAGAATTAGTATTATTGGTTACCTACGAAAAAACACATACTTTAATAACATGAAAACATAAAATAATGAACTCTTTCTGCGAATAAGGCCAAGGGAGTATAGGCTTGTGTCTTAAGACAACTTTTATTTTCTTTCACACAGAGAGAAACAACTTTCTAATAAAGCAACCAAACTGCCTGTCAAGTGATAGACGAAACTGAGAATGATTTTTATCTTTTTTAAACTGAAATGAAAGGCAATGTGGATAAACTTTCACAGCTATGATCAGAACACCACCCAAATATATAGAAGAAAATGAATAAAAACATTTTGTATCAATAAACCTTAAAATATATATATAAATAACTGCAGATAGCTGTCATGTACAAAGAAGCAGTGTTTTTCTGTGGGCAGGGTTGTCGCCGCAGGCTATTGGCCGCTCTGCCAAAGCAGCGAGCAAGGTACCCTGCAAACATGCCACTGCTGGCTTTTTGCGGGCACAGTGGTTATATCCAGAGTGGTCATATCCAACTTTTGTACCTTTGGGCCCATGCAGGTTTTGTGTAGGCAGCCCACTTTTGTTTCCCATACTCTGTTTGGCTGTATTTTTAAAATTTAATGTGAAATTCAATGACCTTTCATTTATAACTCTACACAGAAGGAATAAAAATTAATGACAAATTACAATTACATTTATAATCAATTTATACAGTATTTTTCTTAAATTACATTTTAAATTAAATTAAATTACATCTGTAATTAATACAATAACAAAACAGATATTAAAGCTGCAAGCAGCGATGAAAGGGCCCTCGCACCCGGGCTCATCGTCACCCGTTGGCCTTAGGAAAACAGTGAACAGTGGGCTACATGCATGTAAGCGAGTAAATACAGGAGAATTATGGCCAAGTCATTTCAAAGTGCCAGACTTCCTGCTGCCAACAGGTGCCGCTTTGACTATAACTGAATATTACCATGTAGATGTGTTCAGCAGAGGACTCTTATCACACATGTGAAGTTTGGGACAGATCGGACATTGTATGCCTGACTTACAACAGCTTCCTATTTCATGGTGAAACATCAGAATTTGTCAGGCTGTCACGGACACACGCTTCAGAGAAAACTCTAGTTCTTCACAATTTAACATCACTAAGGCCTCAAGATTAGACTGACCATATATGATGTGGTTCTGTTTAAATGTCTATGAGGAGTTAATCACAGTGTAATCACAGTGTAAAACTTAGTTTTAGTTGGGGACACTTGACATTTGACTTGACATTTGATATTCAACAGTGCTTTGATCTGCCTGCATTGACACTATTCTTTAAGAGCTGCTGTGCAGCCAAATAATGTACCAGTTATCAATGTAAAGCTGCTTTGACACAATCTACATTGTAAAAAGCGCTATATAAATAAAGGTGACTTGACTTGACTTGACTAAAACATGTCATTTCCTGTTGCCCGCAGGTGGCGCTATGACTGTAACTGAATATTGCCATGTAGATGTCTTCAGGCCAGGACTCTAATAAAACATGTGAAGTTTGGGGCAGATCGGACATTGTATGCCCAAGTTACAAGAACTTCCTGTTTCATGGCAAAACATAAAATTTTGCCAGGCCACCACGGACACGCCCTCCAGCAAAAACTCTAGATGCTCGCAATTTAACATCGCAAATGCCTTTAGATTAGACTGACCAAATATGATGTTGATCTGATTAAAGCTCTAGGAGGAATTTGTTAAAGTGGAAATGGCAAAAACTGCCAAAATTTTGCAGAGAAAATTCAAAATTTCTCACTTCCTGTTGGGTTTTCAGATTTTGCACCCAGGGGCTTTTTTGTAGGGATTGGGCTGTTACACGTGTCTACCAAATTTCAGACCTGTACGTGAGACGTGGCGCGAAGGGCGCTTGCCACACCTAATTCAGAAACCCATATCAGATGTAAATTTTCACCAATTCTGACGCTTGTGCAAAGTTTCATGAGTTTTCGAGTTTTTAAGCCCTCAAAAATGCGATTCATTTCGGAGAAGAAGAATAATTGCCCGAGCAATTACAATAGGGTCCTCACACCATCGGTGCTCGGGCCCTAAATAAAACGGTCAAATGACTGACAGCAAGGCTGCCAAACAAAAGCCTTAAAATTAAAGTAAAATCTCTTTATTTAAATAGGCTGAAAACACTGTCACATGACTGGCAGCAACAGAACATTAACAGATCTGTCTAGATCTCAGCATCTTCCCTTATTACAATTCAGTTTGACTATGTCTTTAATACAAAACTTTTAGATGTTGATGTTTTATTGAAAATAATAAAGTTTGAACTCACCATTATGGAGGTCAAGTGAAGTCAAGTCACTTTTATTTATATAGCGCTTTTTACAATGCAGATTGTGTCAAAGCAGCTTTACAGTGATAACTGGTATATAATTTTGGCTGCATAGCAGCTCTTAAAGAATAGTGTCAATGCAGGCAGATCAAAGCACTGTTGAATATCAAATGTCAAGTCAAATGTCAAGTGTCCCCAACTAAGCAAGCCAAAGGCGACAGCGGCAAGGGACCCAAACTCCAACAGGTGACATCAGGTGGCAAACAGGTGTTAAGGTACCTTGGGAGAAACCAGGCTTAGTCGGGGGGCCAGTTCTCCTCTGGCAAACAGTGCTTTGTTACGATTCAGGTAACTATCATAAGTCCGATGGGATCGCAACATTCAAAGTATTTATTCCAGTTCAATCCAGTTGAGGATCGTATTCATCACGCCGGTATGGACGGTTTGTTGAGGAGCTGTGCCACTGGCTAATTTGTCAGTGTTTGCTTTAGTTGGGCTCTTGATCCTGACTTTTCAGCTTCAGTTTTTCTCTGGCTGGCAGTCTCGTTGACTCGGATGTACGTCATTGCTTACGTTGCATGAGTGCCCACTTCTGGCGGAACCTATGCAATGGGCTGAACTGGAACGTCTTAAGCCCTTGATCACTTGGAATCCGCAATGGAGCTGATTTATTATTTATTTTTTCCCCTTACAAAATTGTTTAATACAGCATTCTATATGTATATATGTGTGTTTTAAATATATATAAAAAAAATAATTAATATATCAGAGTTGTTTGTGGTGTGGTAAATTAAACGCGATATGCGGTTACGTCATAATCGTATTGCATTGTGGGTTATGGAGCTGCCTGAAGTGTACATATGAAGTAGACTCGCGAGGGTCTGTCCATATAAACTTCCCTCGTCCACTTCACGAAGTGGAACGCACTTCAAAATGGTGGCAGGGATTCCCCCGAGGGGAAGTGTTTAGGGAAGTTTGCGAGTGCGTGTCTAAAACTGGAGTGGAACGCAGCCCATGTCTATTTATACAGGAGTGAGGCAGGAAGTAATCAACGAGCAAAAGTCCATGTTAGTATCCAGGAGAGTGCTCCCTCCGGTGGCTGGATAAATGAATAACAGCCTCATTCCTTACAATGGCAAATTTTAATTTTAACTAATGCTGTAAAATATACATGGATCAGTAGTGTCACAGTTCCAGTCATTCCGGGACTACACTTCCCAGAATCCTCCCTGCCAATCACCTGCACTCACTCCACCAATCAGCAATCATCCACACGCAGCTGCAGCACATTATCTGGACTATTTAAGCCACTCACATCCTCACACACTGGGCGAGGTCTTGTATTACTACGGTTTGCATTTCTGAGCGTTTGTCATTGTGTTTGTCTGCCTCTTACTAATCCTGACTGTTTCCCGTGTACGTTTCTCTGCTGCCTGCCCTTTGGATAATTTGCTCTGTCTTGGACTTGGGATTGATATCTGCCTGCCCTGATCTACTGCCTGTTCCACGACCACGATTCTGCCTTGTCCCTGCTGTACCTGTTTGCCACTGTTTGACCCTTGCCTGTTTGACCACGAACATTGTTTAATAAAGTCAAGTCAAGTCACCTTTATTTATATAGCGCTTTTTACAATGTAGATTGTGTCAAAGCAGCTTTACATTGATAACTGGTACATTATTTGGCTGCACAGCAGCTCTTAAAGAATAGTGTCAATGCAGGCAGATCAAAGCACTGTTGAATGTCAAATGTCAAGTGTCCCCAACTAAGCAAGCCAAAGGCGACAGCGGCAAGGAACCCAAACTCCATCAGGTGACATCAGGTGGCAGACAAGTGGCAAATAGGTGTTTAAAAGCCTGCACATGGATCCCACTTCATGTCCCGATTCGTTACAAGTAGGTTCTACATTAATATTGTAGGTTAAAATGAACTGATTTGTACAAACTTAAATTACACTTAAGGAGTTTTTTAATAATAAGGTTATAATAGGCCTTCTAACTTTAAAATTATTTCTACTCCAATTCGTTTTTTTTTTGTTTGTTTGTTTTTTTGTTTTTTAAATAAACATTTAAATGGTGGCTGTCATCTTGATAGATTTAGTCTAACGTGCATTATGTAGGCTATTGAATAACATTAAAATGATGATTAATATGTAAAATGGTGCATATATTTAGCTTAATGTTCCTCTCTAGAGTTAATTTTTCTAGCTAATGAGTTTATGGTCATGATGAATGTTTGTTCTGAGGTAAATGTGACGTTACGTTTTGTTTGTGTTTTTTTTTTTTTTTTTAATGTCTTTCCGCGATTGAAACACTAAGTGATCACACGAGACATGATATGGATTTTGGTAAGTTGTTCTGTATCTTTTAACATACCTTTAGTTGTTCATTCGTGTTTATTTCGTGCTGTAACTGGTATTAAAGCGGAGGAGAGGATCAGCGTGGTGGATAAACACGCTATTGTCCAAAGGACACACCGCTTTGTGCGCACTCACACACAGGACTGCAACGCACGATTTTAATAAATGTAGTAACTTGCCATTTTGGTTAGTTTTTCACCCTACAGTATACCTTCAGAATGCTTGGGAAATATGGCACGAGTTGCATAGGATTATTTTAGACAGATTTGCATCTGCTTAAAAAAACAAAACAAGTGAGTCGCCATTCTCTGACATTAAATAGGCAAGTGCGAGCAGGACTTTATTTGTGTGTGTGTGTGTGTGTGTGTTCTGGAAAAAAAAAAGAAGATAATAAGCCTTCAGAACAACATCAAGGTGAGTAGTTACCCATGTTCATATTAAGTCGCGATGGGTTAAACTCTAAGCAATAAAACGTGCATGCAGTTAAGTGCAGACCGGTATCGAAGTGTACAGGAAATACACAGCAGTCATAACTTTATTTCATTAATATTGAGTATTAATTGATGTCAAACAAAACGGTGTATGTTATTTTCTCTGCCAACTAAACATACAAAGCAAAGTCATTGTGCATTCTGTTATGTCGTCATGTAGACAAGAAGCACAACTGTGTATTCCTCTTAGGAAACTTTACTATGAACAAGCAGGATAACATGCATGCACACGCTCAGCATTCTTTTCTCACTTACTTCCTATGTATATATCTAATTCAGGCAGCTTGAGTGCCATCTAGTGGTGCATTAATGTACGGACATCACATATTCCCCTCGTAGTTAAATGAATTCTTTCTGTAGCCAACAATTGGCATGAAATAGAAATAAAGAACATCAAATCTGTAATGTATCAACAATTTCACGTGTATATGAATTATACACTAAGCAACACATTAAATTAATGCAAAGTAACATTTAAAATAATAAGTAACATTAATAAAACTACTCAACTGCTATTCAGTACTTGAATTTTCATGTGTGTGTAATGTATGTTGCAGAAGTCTGTCAGTTTCTGTGACTAATAGACATTAGACTCACGTCTTTGACGTTTCTCCCGTGGACAAGCATCAGAAGACACTGAATTTCCAGAATCCAGGGCATTAGTTGGCACAGGTGTGAGACACGATTCATGCCATAGTTGTTGGAACTGTTTGCACTGCAGGAATCTCACCTGACTCTCAGTGACACATTACTGACAGTTGTTATTCTATTGGACATTCGAGGTAAAATGTTTAGTACTTTCCTGTTACTATAACTGATCTTAACTTTTTTTATTTTATTTTATTTGTCATTTATTTAACCAGGAAACTGAGATTAAGAATCTCTTTTAGACTCCTGGCCAAGACAAGCAGCCACAGATATTCACACAATGTTGCTTAACAAAGTATCAACACAAATACAAATATATACTTAACATTTGCACATCAATTTTTCCTTTACCAACTCACAAATAAGAGATTTAAACATACTCATTGACACCAGACTTTGCATCTTCAAATCATTTGGTAAAGTATTCCAATCACCAGGTGGGACACATCGAAAAGTTTCTTTCTAAAAGAACAAGTAGAAATGCTTGAGTCTATGTGTCAAAAATGAGAAAGTTTTTAATATTACAATTTGTTATAAACTAAGTTCACCATGATAATGAATATCTGGAACATAGAGATAGGTGGGTGCTGTATAGCCTACATTTGTTTATTTTTACATCAGTTACTTCTGGTCCTCTATTCTTATTGGCTGAGTTGTTAAACATGAGATATCATTTGTTTTGGGTATAATATCTAATGTACAATCTTTGGTCTCAATTTGTTCTAGAACAAATAGTTTTGGCTGAGGGCAGTTTCATAACTTTATATTGTTATATAACTTCTATGCTGTATCAGAGCGCTGCCTATGTACTTTTGACTAAATTGCTTAGCAACTTTTATGATGCTATTGTTGTTTATTAAATATTATTGTTCAATAAATAATATTTTATATAAATAATAATTGTGCCTGCTGTTCTATAGAAACCACAATTTTAGTTCATATTTCATGCTGTCTCAAAATAGCACAGTTGAGTACACTTAGATGTTCTTAAGATGATCTTAAGAAGTACTAAATAAGTTTTTTTTAGTATATTAAGTACAAAATTAGTGCACGAAAATAGAGCACTTTAAGTACATTATAGAAATGTACTTTTTTTCACCTGGGACATGCCATTATAAAGACAGTTTATCATTCCAGTTAATAAACTTGCATCTTCTCTCGCCAAAAGGTTCTCGTGCCCAACAATACAAATGCATTTTATACACAGGAATTATAGAGAGTTACATAACAGAATAAGGTTATCAACAGTGCAAAAGCTCATAACTGACGCAGTAGGTGGCACAACATCAAATAAAGGCAAAAACTAACTTAGAACTAAATTTAAAAAAAAAAAAAAAAAATGAACAGGCCTGAAAAGTCCACAAGAGTGTTATATTATTAGTAATATTACTGATGACTGCTAGCCCGGTCCATCATACATTAACCACATTTCCACTACTTCCATCAACCTCGTTGCATATCATATAGCAAAATCCTATGAAGACAAAGCCCAGCAATATATAGATCAATGTGGTGGTCCAGAAAGCAAACAGGTACAGTGTTTTATTGCAGTAATCAGTGCCAATGTAATTAGGCGGGTGAATAGAGTAGATCCAAACATTACCTGTAGGTGAGACAAGGGTGAAGAGGGCATTATGAAGCAGGGTAAATCATTTATTGAAAAAACTGGAATTGGATATAATACTTTTGACAAATCGTTTTAATAAAGACCATCATGTGATGTATAAAAATATACATGGTCTTTGACCTGTGCATCCATTAGGTGATGATAAACAGGCAACTTTTTGAGCAATGTTTCTGGGCGTTTTTGCTGTTGCATTGAGAATGGGCAACACATTTTGATCTAAATAGAAATTTGTTGCACATACTCAATGGGAAAGTGCCTATAGCAACATCGCTGAGCAACACTGCTCAAAAAGTTGCCGTGTATCACCACCTTTAGTCTGCGATTTTCTACACATTCCATGATGAAATACCCTTGTGGCCAAGAAAGCAGCTTTATTATACATAAAGCAGTTCCTCCAGTGGTGGTCAGCTTGTTGAGATTGCATGACCAGCAGAACATTACTCTACCCAACACTTCTAAATCCAGAACAAATTAATTATAGTTGGCTAGGATATGCCTGTGAATAGGATATTTTTAAATAGCCAGTGCTCAAAGAGGGGATGAAGTTGATTCTTACATATGGATGGGATGACTAATTCTTAAATATTTACTTTATTTATTTTTAGTTTGTTTTGTGCACAAACAAATACTTGCATATAAGATTCAATGTGATTAACAGTCCACTGTTTCTCTAAGCAAGCAAATAGGAGACAGAAATAAGAGGCAAATGTTAAACGAATCTCAGTTATCTGGAGTGAAAGTAATTAATTTCATATTTTTAATGTTTGCATCTAAATATAGATTCCATATCGCATTCAGTAGCCTACATACATTTCCCCTCTAACTATTATTATTATTATTATTATTATTACATTTTATTATTCATTTTATTACAGTACCTGTCAAAAGTTTGGAAACATTACACATTATTAATATTTTTGAAAGAAGTCTCTAATGCTCATCAAGTTGCATTTAATCAAAAATACAGTAAAAAGTGTAATAATGCAAAATATTATTACAATTAAAAGAACTATTTTTTTTTTATTATTATTTGAATATATTTTAACATGTAATTTATTCCTGTGATCAAAGCTGAATTTTCAGCATCATTACTCCAGTCTTCAGTGTCACATGATCCTTCAGAAATCATTCTAATATGATGATTTGCTGCTCAAGCAACATTTATGATTATTATCAGTGTTGAAAACTGTTGTGCTGCTTAACATTTTTATGGAAATGATCATTTTTTTCAGGATTTTTTGATAGGAAGTTCAATGAACAATATTTATTTGCATTTATTAAATGTATATAAAATGTATTAAACAAATCTTTTGTAACATTTTAAATGTCTCTACTGTCACCTCTGATCAATTTAATGACTCCTTGATTAATAAAAGTTTTAATTTCTCTCTTTAAAAAATTTCTCTCTAAAAAAATTCCTCACAAATGTATTTATTTTTCATTTAGAAAAAGCGCGAAATTATTATATTAATTAGCATTCAAATAAAGTTTGTTATTATCAATAATAACAATGATAAAAGGATAGCCAATGTAAGAACATAAAATAATATAGTCTAGGCCTACAAAAAACAAAAAACAAAACAAAAACAAAAACAAAAAAAAAATTTTTATCCTAAATAAAACCTAAATAATAATAAAAAAACTAAATAAAAAAAAAATATATATATATAGCCTAATGTTAAATTCCTGTAAATTAACTTCCTGTAAAATACCCGTGCGCCTACAGAGATAAAATAAAATCAAAGCTTTTATTCAAATAATAAAATATTCTGTTAACATAAAGCCGATTAATAGAAACACATTTTTAAACTGAATTCCAATGCTGTCACAGGCACGAGGGGCTGAAAACAGACGCTCATTTAAGCTATTGTATCTACAGAAATACAGTCATAAAGTCAAAACATTATTGGCATGATCGGACATTTACAGTATTTACAGAATACTAACTTTAAGTAAAGGTAGCCTACAGAATGTTAATTAGATAAAAAAAAAAAAAAAAAAAGATATGGGAAATGAAGGGGAAAATAGAGCAAATAGCTATATTTAGAATGAATAGCTAAATGTAACTAACAATAATATAAAAATATTTAATAAAAAAATGTACAAGGCAAATTCTTTTTAATATTGATAAACTTCATTCGAATGCTGTTTAGGCAACATCGCGCACAATACAATATAATATGCACTATGTTAATATAATAATTTCTTAATTCCGTGCTTTTTCTAGATTAAAAATAAATATTATTATAATCTTATCCATCTCTGATAATTCCAGGTTGCTGTGGTTGCACAGGTTGTTTACACATTTAAGTCGTGGCCATGAGAAATAGATGTCGTTTCCTCACCATGTGATCTCGAGGCCTTCGACGACTTATTATCAGTTTATATCTCGTGGCCACGACAAAACTAAGTGAACCGAACATGTCCCCTCCCGCTCACCGTACAATATTACTGTTTTTACTGTATTTTGATTAAATAAATGCAGCCTTGGTAAGCAGAGATGACTTCTTTCAAAAGCATTAAAATATAATGTTTCCAAACTTTTGACAGGTCCTGTATAAGTTAGTGTAAATTTTATAGCTACTAAATGTAGGCTAATATAAACATTTAGTAAACATTGTGTCATTTCGTCCACGAAATCAAACCAAAAAATATTTAATGCGCCTTAAAATTAGGAAATGTATTTAAATGTGTGAGCAGTTAAATTTAATTGTAAATATAAGTGGGATTTTCTGTTTATGCTTTTAATTTGTCCACATTAAAATAATAATAATAATCATGGGTGACATATAGGGTTGTTATCTTCTTAAGTGCGACATTACCAGGTGCTGAACTGGGCTGGGTTTCCCGATAACGTTGTCTCTTAGCGCGCTACGAAGACTCTAAAGGTAGACCTTAACTGAAGATATACCGTTTCTAGGCGTGTTCCTCGAACTATCCCTTAGGAGGTTTCTTAAAGTTTATCTTCTTAAGTGTGATGTTACCAGGTGTTGTCCATGGCGGCGGTGCTGAATTGGTTGATATCGATGGCTCGAGAATCGATAATTCACTCTATGCAGGGGCTGCTTCACTGCGTTATGTGAAAAATAAGTGTTCTTTATCAAAAGAAGCACTTCAGAAGTAGAAATTGCATTCATCATGACCCATGGGATGTTATTGTTACGTGTGGTGCTGCAGGGATGAGGCGAATACGGAGATCCACAAAGGTATGGGCTTTAATAAGCAATCCAGGAACACGGAGACAGCATACACACATTAAACAACAACAAGAACCGACAAGGAGTGCAAGGAAAGTGTCCAACTTAAAGGGAGTGCTGACGAGGAACAACAGGTGCTGGGAATCTGGGGAACATGGCGGGAAGACTGATGAGGGAAGTGCAGACAGGTGTGGAGCACAGGAGGATGCTGGGAAACGGAGTCCAGGAAGGCGTGGATGTAACATTACCTCCCCCTCCCCGGGAGGCGTGTCCTCACGCCTCAGATGTAACAACTGGGGAGGGGGGGGTGGGCGCCCTGGAGACCTACAGGCAGGTGCGGGGGGTGCAGACGGGTGCAGAGGTCCCCAGGGCGGTCCCAGGACCTCGGGCCGTCACGGCGGGTCAGGAGCTGTGGGCAGCCATGGCGGGTCAGGAGCCGTGGGCAGCCACGGCGGGTCAGGAGCTAGGGAAGGCCACGGCGGGTCAGGAGCTGTGGGCAGCCATGGCGGGTCTGGAGCCGTGGGCGGCCATGGCGGGTCAGGAGCTAGGGAAGGCCACGGCGGGTCAGGAGCTGTGGGCAGCCATGGCGGGTCAGGAGCTAGGGAAGGCCACGGCGGGTCAGGAGCTGTGGGCAGCCATGGCGGGTCTGGAGCCGTGGGCGGCCATGGCGGGTCAGGAGCTAGGGATGGCCATGGCGGTTCAGGAGCTAGGGATGGCCATGGCGGGTCTCCGAGCCCACCCCCATCTTTCCCACCCACGGGTACCCTTCCCCCCCCAAAAAAATTCTTGGGGAGACTCAGGGGCTTGAAGGGCTCGTGGGCTACTGGAGTGGGCTCGTGGCAGGCTGGAGCTGGAGCTGGAGCGGGCTCGTGGCAGGCTGGAGCTGGAGCTGGAGCGGGCTCGTGGCAGGCTGGAGCTGGAGCTGGAGCGGGCTCGTGGCAGGCTGGAGCTGGAGCGGCTGGCTCGGCGGCGGCTGGAGCTGGAGCGGCTGGAGCTGGAGCGGCTGGCTCGGCGGCGGCTGAAAACTCAGGGAACTTGGGCTGCTCGGCGGCAGAAAACTCAGGGAACTTGGGCTGCTCGGCGGCAGAAAACTCAGGGAACTTGGGCTGCTCGGCGGCAGAAAACTCAGGGAACTTGGGCTGCTCGGAGGCAGAAAACTCAGGGAGCTTGGGCTGCTCGGAGGCAGAAAACTCAGGGAACTTGGGCTGCTCGGAGGCAGAAAACTCAGGGAACTTGGGCTGCTCGGAGGCAGAAAACTCAGGGAACTTGGGCTGCACGGCGGCAGAAAACTCAGGGAACTTGGGCTGCTCGGAGGCAGAAAACTCAGGGAACTTGGGCTGCTCGGAGGCAGAAAACTCAGGGAACTTGGGCTGCTCGGAGGCAGAAAACTCAGGGAACTGGGGTTGTTTAGTGGCCCTTTTCTTCCTCTTGGGCCGTCTGGGCCCAGCGGAGGATTTTTCATTGGCCATACGGGGTTGCGGGTCCGGCAGGACACCAGGGGAATGCTCACTGGAGGGGTAGGCGGAGGAAAGCGGCGATTTGTGAACTGGCCAGGCCGCCTGTGTTTCTGCAGGGACTGGACGAGGATAACACGATTTATCAAGAACCTCCTCAATGACAAAATCAGAACAATTTAGAAACAAAATCAGATTAATTGCTTCGACTAGGGAAAAATAGCAGGCAGGTTCTTCAAAACGGATCGTGTCCTCGTCCAGCCCTGCCAGAAAACAGACGTTCAAACAGGCATCTGGCCAATTCACCAAATAAGCGAGCTCGACAAATTCCTCCACATACCTCTCCAGCGAGCGACCGTCCTGCCGGAACCCACAAAGACGATCCACCGCTGTAGCTGGTTTGGGAGGCATGGGAGGCACAGGAACCAGGAACAATCCCATTTTCTTTTGTGGATCTCCTGCGGTTTTGGTCGGTTCTTCTGTTACGTGTGGTGCTGCAGGGATGAGGCGAATACGGAGATCCACAAAGGTATGGGCTTTAATAAGCAATCCAGGAACACGGAGACAGCATACACACATTAAACAACAACAAGAACCGACAAGGAGTGCAGGGAAAGTGTCCAACTTAAAGGGAGTGCTGACGAGGAACAACAGGTGCTGGGAATCTGGGGAACATGGCGGGAAGACTGATGAGGGAAGTGCAGACAGGTGTGGAGCACAGGAGGATGCTGGGAAACGGAGTCCAGGAAGGCGTGGATGTAACAGTTATAAAAGTAATCCAAATTGCAAACTAAATCTATATTGTAATTTATCTACAGGTGCTGGTCATATAATTAGAATATCATCAAAAAGTTGATTTATTTCACTAATTCCATTCAAAAAGTGAAACTTGTATATTATATTCATTCATTACACACAGACTGATATATTTCAAATGTTTATTTCTTTTAATTTTGATGATTATAACTGACAACTAAGGAAAATCCCAAATTCAGTATCTCAGAAAATTAGAATATTACTTAAGACCAATACAAAGAAAGGATTTTTAGAAATCTTGGCCAACTGAAAAGTATGAACATGAAAAGTATGAGCATGTACAGCACTCAATACTTAGTTGGGGCTCCTTTTGCCTGAATTACTGCAGCAATGCGCCGTGGCATGGAGTCGATCAGTCTGTGGCACTGCTCAGGTGTTATAAGAGCCCAGGTTGCTCTGATAGTGGCCTTCAGCTCTTCTGCATTGTTGGGTCTGGCATATCGCATCTTCCTCTTCACAATACCCCACAGATTTTCTATGGGGTTAAGGTCAGGCGAGTTTGCTGGCCAATTAAGAACAGGGATACCATGGTCCTTAAACCAGGTACTGGTAGCTTTGGCACTGTGTGCAGGTGCCAAGTCCTGTTGGAAAATGAAATCTGCATCTCCATAAAGTTGGTCAGCAGCAGGAAGCATGAAGTGCTCTAAAACTTCCTGGTATACGGCTGCGTTGACCTTGGACCTCAGAAAACACAGTGGACCAACACCAGCAGATGACATGGCACCCCAAACCATCACTGACTGTGGAAACTTTACACTGGACCTCAAGCAACGTGGATTGTGTGCCTCTCCTCTCTTCCTCCAGACTCTGGGACCCTGATTTCCAAAGGAAATGCAAAATTTACTTTCATCAGAGAACATAACTTTGGACCACTCAGCAGCAGTCCAGTCCTTTTTGTCTTTAGCCCAGGCGAGACGCTTCTGACGCTGTCTGTTGTTCAAGAGTGGCTTGACACAAGGAATGCGACAGCTGAAACCCATGTCTTGCATACGTCTGTGCGTAGTGGTTCTTGAAGCACTGACTCCAGCTGCAGTCCACTCTTTGTGAATCTCCCCCACATTTTTGAATGGGTTTTGTTTCACAATCCTCTCCAGGGTGCGGTTATCCCTATTGCTTGTACACTTTTTTCTACCACATCTTTTCCTTCCCTTCGTCTCTATATTAATGTGCTTGGACACAGAGCTCTTGCTTAGTTGGGGACACTTGACATTTGACTTGACATTTGATATTCAACAGTGCTTTGATCTGCCTGCATTGACACTATTCTTTAAGAGCTGCTGTGCAGCCAAATAATGTACCAGTTATCAATGTAAAGCTGCTTTGACACAATCTACATTGTAAAAAGCGCTATATAAATAAAGGTGACTTGAACAGCCAGCCTCTTTTGCAATGACCTTTTGTGTCTTGCCCTCCTTGTGCAAGGTGTCAATGGTCGTCTTTTGGACAACTGTCAAGTCAGCAGTCTTCCCCATGATTGTGTAGCCTACAGAACTAGACTGAGAGACCATTTAAAGGCCTTTGCAGGTGTTTTGAGTTAATTAGCTGATTAGAGTGTGGCACCAGGTGTCTTCAATATTCAACCTTTTCACAATATTCTAATTTTCTGAGATACTGAATTTGGGATTTTCCTTAGTTGTCAGTTATAATCATCAAAATTAAAAGAAATAAACATTTGAAATATATCAGTCTGTGTGTAATGAATGAATATAATATACAAGTTTCACTTTCTGAATGGAATTAGTGAAATAAATCAACTTTTTGATGATATTCTAATTATATGACCAGCACCTGTATATCATGAATTTTATGATATGTTCCGATTGTTAAATATGTGGAAGTGAATGTGTTTTGTCGCGCGATGAGTTTGCACGGCAATTCAGAGCTGTCGGATTTACGAAATCTTCCCCGAAATACATTAAAGTATGTGGCCGGTGAACTGGGAGAAGAATAGAGTAAACTTTATTGTTTCATACACAATGTGTATCTGATATGAATAAAACACTTCATCAAATTATATAACTGAAAGGGTTATTGTTGCAGCTTCCATAGACATCAGTGTATGGAATTTGATTTTAACAAACTACAAATGTCTTTTTTATGCAGTAGCCTACTTAATTCAAATGTGTATTTAAATGTCTGAAACCTAAAATAAAGCCTATACAATAAAGTTGACTCACACGCAGCATCTATCCAGCGAACCAATCAGCGGTCCGTACAGGACGTGCAGATCAGCGGTCCCGCCCAGCGAGCTGAGTCATTACCGATCGGGAAAGCGGACGGATGCTAGCTGTACTGTAGCGATGTATATCTTTGCTAAAGTTGTGTGCGTGCCTATAAAGTGAGTAACAGTCTGTTCATATATTGTTTTCTACATTGTTTGTGAATGTTGAGCTGCCCCGAGTGTTTATAAGTTAATGTATGTGAGTGACAAAGACGAACTAGCGTATAAAGATGTTCGAATGTATATTTACATACTAGTTTCCTCACATATATCACTGTTATGTAATTAGAGCCCTCTTTTGGTGCATACGCACTAATATTTTAGACAGCGGCTCCATATTTGTCCTCGCGCTGAGAGGTGTCGAATTTCAACTGCTCAATATTAGTCATTTCTAGCAGCGCATCTTTCCATATAATGGCACATTTGTTTCCTATTTGATTGTTTAATCACTGTATTTGGTTTATTCTTTGTACGGAAATTGTACTGTTATTATATTTATTGTGGCCACTGTTATTTGTTATTGTTATTTGTACTTATATATTTTTTCTATTATATCTTTATCTTGTAGAAAACCACACACATACATGCAAACCAGTCAATAAAAATGTGGTGACAATAAATGGGTTATTCCCGCATACCTGACCATCTGTGATAAAGTCTCTTACCGGACGCTCCGTAGTGGATTTGTTATCAACCGGCAAATTCACATAAACCAAGAGCTACCAGTAGCCACTCAGTTTGCGAGGGCAATTTAAGATTAGTTAGATGGCCTATTACTCATTTAAAAAAAAAAAAAAACAAAAAAAACACAACAACTTGTTTAACACGAAATAGGCTACTTTTCAATTCACAAAAAATACTAGGCCTATTTTTTTTCTCACTATGGGCCACAAGAGAAATATTAATAAATTATATTAATCATTGTTTCTAGAGAATATGCGCCGTTAGTGCAGCGACAGAAGCCAAAATCTCAGTCAGTTTTTACTTTCAGTTTCTGTATTAAACTAACTGACTGGAGTTTGAGACTTCTTCACCCGCATAACTCTCACGCAAAGTTTACACATTGTTTGTGTGATATATCCACTGGCACGCCTTAATGGTTTAAAATGGAAATATTGCGACGTGGCATTTTTCTTTATCACCATTTGCTGCAAAATGATGGACACCGATTCACATATCGTCCGCGTCATTTCCCGTGATAATAAAAATTAATTATTAAATAAACGAGTAAATAAACAACAAGAAAACTTAAACTTGTTTTCTTAAAATTTAAAGACGTTTTGTAGGCTACCTGCCAAAAAAAAAAAAAGCCAAAAAAAAAAAAAAAAAAAAAAAAAAAATCTTGCCTCCCCTAACTCGAGAGTCAAATGTCGCCCATGATGATAATAATAATAACAATAATAATATAAGAACACAACAACAAAAATACCTGCGCTATTTATTTTGAATTTAGTAATTCATTATTTGGCCATTTCTAAAAAAAAAAACTAATAATTTTTTAGTAACTAATTAAAGCCAACATTCACTTGCATATTGAGTATTAACTCGTTTTTGGACCCTGCACACGGGTCAAAACTAGCGTTGTAAATGTAATAGCTACATAATCTGAATTTCACATCAAGTTAATATAACACATTATATCTTACCAGCAATGTACCAGCAGAAGAGGAAAAGGCTGGCACAGGTGAAGAAACCTAGAAGACTGTCTCGGTGTTTGAGTTTTTGAATGTTTCGAAGGCAGGCTAACAGATCGATCACCAATGTAATCACACCTGACACCACCAGATAAATGGGAATATAGGGCTGCTTTGGACAGTCATGCAGATATATTGCACCTGTGAAAAAGAAGGGAGATGATAGGCTTGTTTATATGCCTAAAATGAACTAATGTGTATAAAGATCTGAAATAATAAAGACATACCAATTGATATCTCAGCGATGGGCAGGACAATCCCAATGACTTTGGAGATTACTGTGAAACATTGGTTGTAGACCATTAAGCATTTTTTCACGCATTTCTCAGTTTTGTAGTTGCTCTAGTTTTATCTTTTGGACAAGGTTTATGCATAATATTTGAAGAGTTTGGTTCCAAAACGCAATAACTCCATTTTGATTAATTTGAGTAAAAAGGTGTTTTCTTTACCAAGAAAGTGGCAAGATGAAAACCACTATTTTCTGTTTCAAACTTTCACATAGCTTTTGATTATAAATCATTAAAAATTCAAATCTACATTTTGATTTTAAAACGTAGCCTATTATTTTTTTCCCCAAAATGCAATAAATCCATGACACGTTTTTTTTTTTTTTCAAAATGCAATTAATCCATCAATATAAAAGTTATTTTTCAGATTGTAAATACACAAAGTAAATTGATTCACATATATGACAGAGTCTAAACTTTTCCAATATTTATCTTATATGCAGGCATTTTACTAAAAATACATTCAGTCGTCGATCCCAAAATGAATTCAACGGGTCATCTTGTTAATGTTATAAATTATTTGTCATGACCGATTAAAGAGTATCTGGCGCCTCCGCACGGTTAAATAAACACATTTGCCGAGTACATTGCTATTAAAAATGGCTTTTTAAAAAGCCTTAAATGTTTACAGTGGGTGGAATGGAGCGTTGTGATTGGTTGAGCGGATATTTCGCGTTCTCCATATAAGGGAGACTGGCGTTTGTCGCGTTTTGGAAAGAAAGGGAGAAAACATGACAGAATAACACGACGGATATCGCATTTTGCGCAAAATTAATAAATGACTTTTCAATACCGACCAGATACAATACTGATTTTGGCGGAAACTCAATTTTTTTGAAAATGGCGTTTATCGCGTTTTGGAACCAAACTCTACATTTGTTTTTGTATATCCTGCCATGAAGCCTCTAACACTCTATGTAGCTCTTTATAACTGTTAAGGCATTTTCATAGGAGAATCACCATTAATAACATAATTTAATGAAGCATCACATTAACATTTCACACACACACACACACACACACACAACAAAGTAATTGTGAATACTTTGAAACGGTGTGCTGAGTATGGGCGGCGTGGGAATCATTTGCAATAAGCATTCCATCGCGTCTTTACTTCTGGCCTGACAGAAAAAGGAAGAAAAAAAAAACAGATATGTAGTTATTATTATTAATTATTATTATTATTATTATTAGTAGTAGTAGTAGTAGTAGTAGTATTAGTAGTAGTAACACTCCATAAGTGTTAATATTAGCACAAGCCGTTCCTATGCGACGCTGATGATAAAATGTGTGACCCATTTAGATTTTTGAGGATATAGTAAAAAGTCGAACATGATCTAAAACAGCCACTAAAATGACTGATGAAAAGAGGGAAAACATCATCCTTCAAGCTTTTTAAACTCACGATTATCACATTTACTAGAATCTATCACGTTATATTGTATTTATTTTGACTAGTTGTAGAATTTATAATATATAATCTGTTAAGGGAACAGATTTTTCACTAAAGATTTATATTACAGCTGTGGCATGTATCTAGTTTCTAACTGTGTTCCTGTTTCTCATAACAAATTTTCTAGATAAAAAGAAAGAAAAAAATGGTAAAGAGGAGCCATCTAGTCTTACCTGTAATTATATCCTTATTGTAACAAATGCTATAGTTAAACAATTACAAGAACTATGTTACTTTAAGGCAGAGTACAGGTTAGAAAAAGCTTTAAAATATGGACCTTCTTGAATTTTTGACTAAACAATTGGTTTTAAGAATGTACGAATATGAATATTTGATTACTGTATTTTTCTATTACATTTGCATAATAAATCATGGTAGGTCTCTGACTAAATACTGATAGCTAGAGGTCAAAAGCAATAGCAAAAGTAATAGGTCATATTATTAAATCGCAGACAAAGGTTTTGGTTAGCTAGGTTAACTTGTATGTTTGGTGCGGGAATGGGTTCGGTAGCGGCCCCAACCTCATATTCTTTCATAGGGCCCAATATTGCTAGCGGCGCCCCTGCTAAAACGGCTTGTGATAATAGATGGCTATTTAAATACCGACACATAAAACGAGAGCTTCAAAACTGTATTTAGTGGACATTTAAACCTAAATGTAAACCTGTACAGCCAGTGGTGCAGACTGCTTTAATCATTGATAGACGGAAACCTCTATCTTCAAAAAGAGAGCTTTTGACAAGATAGGCGTTATAAGCCCCCAAAGCCTGCGATATCAAATAGGCTACATTAATCCGCATTAGAGGTTTTATTTGGTTTCTGTGGGAATGATTAATGTGTGATTTAACGCGCTAGTTCAGATTCTGAGTTCATAAGTGTATGGATCAATAAAATGTATATCCTACAGAATTTGTTCCTCAGATATCACTATATAAATACATTATGCCACATAAAACGTTTTATTGGTTTCTATGGAAACTTTTTTTTTTATGGAAACCGAGTAACCTGTAATTTAGCTCAATGCATTTATTTTCTGGGCTCATCTACTTGCCTGTATAGTATACATCATCAATATATCCTCCAGTATCACTATCTTGATGTATTAAACCACGTTAAACGTTTTCATGTTTAGCATTTTAGAATGTCCCTGATTCGCCTATAACCTGTGTGAGCCATTATATGCACAACATGAATCCATTCGGACTTAGAGTCTCTAATATCTGTTCTGGTAAAACCAAAATAAAATTGAACTGATGAATGTAAAAAAAAAAAAAGCAGTCAAACCTGAGGATGTCTGGATTCCTGCTGGATGTTATACAAGATGTGTCCTGTTTTCTTTAATTATTTTGCTGTAGTCTGTATCACTGCATTGTGGGCTTAAATAACTGTACTCATGCTAAACAGAATGCATGTCAGCCAATCAGAAAAGATCTGTATAAGACTTCTGCTCTCTCTTTCTTTTAAATCACATGACTTTAAAGAAAAAAGCAAAGTGGCTCTGGGTTGGGGGGGGGGGGGGGGGGAGAACCATGATTTCTTTTTAAGTAGAAAAGGGGAATCTGCAAAATTCAAGGTCCTTTGAGTAAATGTTTTACTGAAGATTAACATAAATGGAACAAAATATCAAAAGTGCATAACAAAAATGTGACAAAATAAAAAAAGAGGGAAGAAAAAAACAAAAGCAAACATTTCTATCTTCAGTGCTTAAGATTTTAGTTTAAAACTTTTTATTGGTGTTTTTTTAATCAGAGAATTATACAGCAGTTTTTCAACAATTTTGACCAAAAAGATCCAGATGAGATTAAACAAATGCATTCCTTACTCTCTGAGTCCATTACAACAAAATAAAGAAAAAAGGATTATACATGCTTGCTCCAAAACATATTCGTATATTACAAAGCAATACAATTAAAATAATATTAAAAATTATATATAGAGAGAGAGAGAGAGAGAGAGAGAATAGACACACTACAACAAAAAATGTAAACATTACTAAATTAAAGGGGGGAGGGGGGGTCACCTATTTATACAATCACTGCCAACTGAAAACCAGATACAACTTCTTTCCCTTTTTTATGTACTCTGTTTCTTAATCAATCAGGGACATGAGAGAGGAAAAGAACAGCAAGGGTTAAATGCAGAAGCAGGGCTACATATAAGGTTACTTATAGAAAAAAATATTAATTTTTAAAGTACAAGAGGAAAGGTTGCCAAATCATGTAAAATTGATCTGTTCTGCTGAGCATTGTAAATCAATTTTTTCCTATTTGAATAAACTCTAACAGGTCGTGCATCCAGTGTAAATAACTGGGTGGGGAAGGGTGTTTCCAGTTCATTAGTATAAGCCTTTTAGCAATAATTAAACAAAAAGCTAGGGCATTTGACTGTACAGGTGATAAGGACAACATCTAAAATAAAAACATCAGAAACTGACTTGAAGATTGATGTCCAAAAAGAGGTCAGCGCAGGGCAAAGCCCAAAAGTATGATAGAGAGTAGCTGGAGCTTGTCGACATCGGTCACAAGTGGGTTCAAAATCAGGGTTTATTTTAGATAGTTTAGCCTTTGACCAATAAATTCTGTGCAACAACTTAAAATGTAGTAGTGAGTGATGAGCAGAAATAGAGGAGGTATGTACATGACGAAGGGCCTTAGACCATTCCTCGTCAGTAAAAACGTGGTTAAGATCTGATTTCCAATTCTGCTTTATTCTTGACATAGGTGAGGAATCTGAGAATGAAGTAAACGAAAAAATTGTTTTGTAAATATTGGCGACAACACCTTAGAAACTTTTATGTCCAAAATTATATGAGTCTCTTGTTTAGGAGGTTCATGAGGAAAGTGGGAAAATTTATTTCTTATGAATTCACGAGTCTGAAGATATCGAAAGAAGTGAGTTTTTGGAAGATTGAACTTTTCTGATAGATATGAAAAAGTTACAAAAGTATTCTCGTGAAAGAGGTCATTAATATTTGCAATGCCCCTTTCAAACCACAATGCTAAAAAAAAGAGGGATTTTTATATAGAGATAGGCCTGACATTGCTTAAAAGCCAAATGCTGTGTCCGAAATCGCCCCCTATACCCTCATTCACTATTCCCTACATTACTCCACTAATATAGTACACTTGACGGAGTGAATGAAACGAGTGAGTGAATTCGGACACTGAGTGTGCCGGAAGGGCTGCCATTTTCGCATAGTTTGTGCTTGCTGTATAATAATAATTTGAAACGTAGCAAACTAGCAGCTCCAGTAGTAATGAATATTTATGTTGAACTCTGCCATGGAAACTAGCATGTACAAACCTTAATTAAACGATTTAATGATCAGTTTAAAAAGGAATTTATACTATGTTGGACCAGCGTGCTTTGGAAAATGAATGGATGATTGATTCAGCTGCAGGCGCCATCTCCTGGCGAGACGCGGGAATTCATTCAGCGCGCGACTCTCACCATGCATTATGGGTATTCTCTAGCCGTTGAGCGTGCATGGGCTGTACACTCGTTATTGCGGTGCATTGTGGGATTGAATGAGTGCACTCAACATCGTCCACTATGGTTTCGGACACCACTATAAATGGCTGTCCCCTCAAATAGTGCCCTATTTAAGGGTATAGGGGGCGATCTCGGACACAGCCAAAAAGTGTTTTCTAAATTGTTGCCAAATTTTTAAGATATGCAGTACTAAAGGTTCTGAAGAATAATGGGAAAACTTTATAGGTATCAAAGAACATAAAGCATGTAAAGAGACACGACTACAAGAATCACATTCCATTTCAACCCATGCCGGAACCCACTGACAAAGACCGTAATGTGACTGACTCCAATATAAAACACTACAAATGTTGGCCGCCCAGTAATAAAACAAAAAAAGAGTAAAGACCACTGTATGATGATTAGTGATGTTACGGTCTGTGCCGAGGCTTCGGAGCGTGTGTCGAGAAATCCCGGAAGCTTTCAGTGAACCGCTTATAGACGCTTGTATCCATAGATATACATAATAAAGGCTAGATGTCTCGTCCGCGCTGCTGGCCAATGGAGGTCGACGTCCGCACCTGGCGGCCATCTTGTCACAGTCAGCTCGCTCACTCGTAACATTGTGTTTTAATGGTGCATGTACTTTTTAAATAATCATAACTTGCTCAATTTTCTACCGATTTTCAAACTGTTTGGTTTGTTATAAACGTCAGAGATGTACTTATGACACTGCATACTTATGAATAATTATAACCATGGAATTCCATATGAAAATAACATTGAACAGAACAGATAGGAGCAATGAATATACACACGCACAAGGTATTTATGTTAAATCAATATATAGGCTACTAAAACTCAGTGTACAGAATGGCAACATGAGATTTTATATATATATATATATACATATACACACACACACACTTTTATAATATGAATATTTCTATTATAATAAAATAATTTCAATTATTACATGTTTATTTTAACTTCTTCAGGGTTGGGCCATTTACTAGGCTGCACAAAAGTCTGGCATCTTCTCCTATAAAGCCAGCAATTTCCTGTATCATAATGTAAGATGTTTTTAACAAACCAAACCGATTGGAAATCATGTGCAACTTAAGTTATATTGAAAAGAAAGAGCAATTCTGCCTCTCCCACTGATGTAAAATTGCTGGGTAGCAGTTAAACTGTAACTACTAGGTCTCACTCAAAGCTTCTTGTTATTAGCCAGCTAATAACTACAACCACATCCACAAAGATTGTAATTTAGACAAAAGATTAGTTGTCATGAAATCGTTATTGGTGTCAGTAAAACCTATATAATTGAACAGCTCGATTATGGTCTCAGCCTTGATAACTTGCGCAAGTAGCCGTGATACACAACTATGCTGCACGATTAAGTCGTTTTTCGAAAAGAAAAGCTGCAATTTCAACATGTTCAAGCATCCAGAATTATAGCCACGTTAATAACGTTTGTAAGAAACCAATCCATTTGTAAATCCGTCAAGATTTCAGCGAGATAAGAGTATTTGTGTTCGTGCAGATCTCTCACCTTACATCAGGTACCACAGAGGCCGCCAGAAAGCTTGCCTGTGACAAGATGGCCGCCGGTGATGACGTTAGAGACTCCGCCGTAAGACATCTAGCCTTTATTATGTATATCTATGCTTGTATCGCTTTAGATCAATTACGTCATTTATGACGTTCGAAGCCTCGCTTCTGCCTGACTGGTTCGAATGGTTCGACTGGATGCGGTTCGAATCTTGGCGCAACATTTTTACAGATATATAAGCGACCCATGGCATCCCCTCAGAATGTGTGGTTTTAGAATAATAATATCGCCCCTCCTGCCTGTTATGACCAAAGAATTTATAACACACATTTAATAGCCCCATTCATTTTAAGTCAATACGTTTATTACACAGTCATGTTATACAATCATTATATACAACCAGAAAATACACATTACATTCAGATAAATATATTAGTCTTTGTGGAAATTGATTTTTTCTTCACTGTTATTTCTAAGCCTTAACTGCCGCAAAATAAAGTGTATCAAATATCACATCTGGTCATCTGTAATGAATCTGCATGTTTTACACTCTTTGACCACCAGATGGTATTGTGAGCAAATGAAGCCTCGGGAAATGAACCCTTTTGTGAACCACTTGGCTGAAAAGCTTCAATGCTTCATGAAGCTTTATCTCGCCATCATTAATGATGATATAGGCTATTCGTCAACAATGAGCAACTAAAACCATTTGATCAGATTTTTTTTTCTCACAATTATTTCTTTTGTAACAAATGTGCTTTAGAAACACACAATTACAACAACTGGAGAAAAAATAAAGTTAAAACAGCAAGGCCCAACTACAGCAAGCGCTTAAACGGTGACATTTATAAATTTTGATAAAACATTGACACCTCATTAAGAAGATTTTTATGAAAGAAACAAAGTCAGAGTTGTTTGTAATAAGTGAAGATGCTGAGCTCTAGAGATCTGTTAGTGTTTAATGTTCTGTTTCTGTTGTCTGAGTTTTGTGAAGTTACCATTGTGCTGGAGAGTAGATCCTGTGCTTCAGTCAGTGATGAGGGGAGAAACACTGATGTTCTGCTGCATGTTGTTGCTGATGCAGTGATACAGCAGTTACATTAGCTCATGCATGTGCTGTTCTCAGCTAATGACTTACTGCAAGAGTTTTTTTGTTTTTTGTAAGACATTTAAGAAAAAAACAGTTTTTGTTTGAACAGCCACTTTTGTTAGTCAATTTAGCTCTAATTTTCAATTCAATTCAAGGCCAGCAGGGACGTTCTGAGAACATTTCCGAATAACGTATGGTTCCATAAACGTTCAGAGAACGTCTTGAATGTTCTGTGAAGGTCCACCAAATAACGTCCCCCAAACCTTAAAAGAACTCCACATCATGACCGTCTGTGAACGTACTGGGAACGTTACTAGACAACGTCCTTAACACCAGTGGGGAGGTTCTGAGAATGTTCTGGGAACGTAAAATTTCTAGCGGGGTTCTCCATGTTTAGATAGACTAGGGCCTCTGGCATAGATTAGTCTGATGAGGTGTAAGTTATGTTCATCAGCCTTCTCAGGTTAAAAAAGCCATGTCTATTTTTTATGAAGCCCGTTTGGTTGAAGACGTTTTATCTTGAATAACAGTTTTCAACCTTAGAGAGAGAATCTTAGCCAGGATTTTCACATCCACATTAACAAGCGAAATTGGATATGACTATGTGGATATTTATTAGGTTTCAAAAGCAGTGAAATCGATGCCTGATGCATGGAAAGAGGAAGATGCCCATTATTTAAGGGTTCTTCAAAGACCAAAAGAAGTATTGGAGAAAGCTGAAGAGGAAATTTTCCGGGGATTTTCCACTCTGCATCTGTGTAATAGCTTGCAGAATTTCAGTTAGACTAATGGGATCATCTAATTTAGTTTTTGACTCATTATTGATTTGAGGTACATCAAGATTAAAAAAAAAAAAATTATCAAGATTACAATCTTCGAGGGAATTTGACTGATACAAAGAATGATAATTAAAAGAATAAAACAAAGAATAAAAATTAAATTGATTGTTAATTTCTTGAGAGTCTGATACAATATTTCCTACTGGGGTTTGGATTTGAGCAATCAAACTTTTTGCATCCAATCTGAAACAGACAGTGACTTTACAATATGACATTATTTGTTATTATCACCAATGTCATAATATGGTTTTGTTTTGCTTTTGTGATGTTTCTACATTATACTCATCATCTTGTAAAGTAGCTGTCTATTTTTTCTGTGCATTTGTGCTGTATTACCTGACAGGAATAAATTATATTATTATCAGAATTATTTTATTTGACTGCTTTTGAAATTGTTTTAAATCAGGTACATAAGTTTGTTTGAGTATGTATGTTTGACACATTTCAGGGTTTTGTGCTGCAATATCCTGCCTTGTCAAACTTTAAATATAACGAAACTAAACTATAATTTCCTATCATAATTATAATATTTTAAACAAAAATAACATTCTTTAAGTAGCTGCTGGCATGAAGACTGTCATCAAAACAAAGCTCCAAAGGTTTATATTCCAAAGGAATATTTTATTACCTTTTCGAAATTATCTATTAAACAGTCTCAATTTGAGGAGCGTGTACTAATATTTTCAGTTCCATTCGCTTGCGCGTTGTCTCAAGGACACGCCCACAATAGGAGGATATCATGAATATTCGTGTAAGCGCCACCCAGTGGAACAGAATATTTCAGGAACCGAATATATTGTAACACTGGCGCGTCCGCTCTCCTTCACAGCCATTTAGCGCTTTGCAACGTTCAATCAAATCAAGCGAATTGCGTGCTGTGCTCGTGGGAGGCGCCTACACAGACATGTGCCAAAACTTGTCAAACAAGTAAACAGAGAAATATCACAGACGCAGTGTATGCACACAATTGTAAAAACAATAATAATTCATTTTAGGATCGTTGAGGGCCCCTCACACACCAGGGAGCGTGCCTTACAACCACGGAGACATTTGTGAGAGGCGCTGCGTAATATCATTGCGCCTGCTGCACCCATGGTACGGCAGCAAAGTTCCTTGATTATTACGCCGGAATGAGAGTATAGTTCCTAGCCATATCGGCCTAGAAAATCACAACTTTTCATTTTCCGTCGGTCTTAGTACATGATGTAACTACAGAACAGTCAAGTTTTATTATACTGAATATTGAAACTCTTTGGTCATTTTTAAGCGAGATGCTAACGGTCTAATCAGATTCAATGAACTATGCTAAGCTATGCTAAAAGTGGTACTGCCAGACCCGGAGATCGGCTGAATGGATTCGAAAACGGTAAAACTCAACTGTTTAACTCTAGGGGAGTTGGAAAATGAGCCTATTTTCAAAATAGTGGAGTGTTCCTTTAAATGAATTTATACCTGTATGATATTCTGGACCAGCGCGGTTTGGAAAATTAATGGATAATTGATATAAATACATTTTCTTTTCAAATTACTTTCCAAATTTATAATTTTCATTCATTCGACATGAACGTGTTGGCATAGCAATGTAATACTTACCGTTTCCTTTTCTGCCCATGTGTCCTATGAAGGACGTCTCATTTAATTCTGGTTAAGGACACTCAGTATACCACATCCTACACAGGATGCGTCCTCTGGAGGATGCAGCCTTCGAAATTAAATGAAATGAGACACAGTCAAAGCCACAGGAAGGCAAGCCTGCAACCTTTAGCCAAAAAGCATAACGGCTAATGCTAACGCTCCCGCTCTGGTGGTACGCAGGGAAGGAAATTCTGAATGGCTGGCACTGATGCCACTGCCATTACACAAAAGGCTGAGAGGTGCAGCACGTGATTAAATTAGCCGTTACGCTTTCTCCAATGGTAAGAGATACAGGCCCTCTCATCTCCCTATAATATACAATCTCTGACTGAGCATGCATTGGTTGTATTGTGCATTGTGGGATTGAATGAGTGCACTCAACATCATCCACTATGGTTTTGCTGAGAGAGACACACTTCTCCCCTGCTCCAGATTGAACTCTGTGCTTGTGTTTGCCATTCAGAGGCAGTAGTTGTGTGTTAGCAGCAGTGTTGCCAATTTAGGGATTTTGTTACTATTAAGTGACTTCGCCAACCCTTTTTTTCAAAAGTTCAGGGACAAATCTAGCAACTTCTTGGACAAACCTTATCTAGATTCTTATTTTGCCTACTGATCTGTATTCATATTTATATAGATCAATGAATTCGCCATTATGATGTCATCTAGTGACATTTAGCTACCAGTTTTAGCTACTTTTGATTGAAAGCAGTTGGCAACACTGGTTAGCAGTGGCTAGCTGAGCCTAGCAGTGACTCTTGTTAACAGGAAGTGTTCAGAGATCTTACTTCAAACTAAAAGTGAGGAAAAAGGTGTTGATTATTACTATTGTGAGGGAAGCTGTAGGGGGAGAGTGCTTTTTTCTTTTAACATTGCTTTTGTCCCTGTTTTTGTACAGCAAGGGAGTTGAGGGAAGTTTATGTTGTTTATTTGTTTTTGTTTGACACTTCCCAGCAAACATTGGTCAGCATATGCTGGTTTTCTATGTTTTGAAGCATGAAAGCTGGTTTGAGCTGGTTCATGCTGGTCCTTAGCTGGTCATGAGCTGGTTTAAGTTGGTCAAGTGCTGGTCCTAAGCAACTAGCTCCAGCTCAGGGCCAACACTTGACCAGCTTAAACCAGCTCAAACCAGCTTCCATGCTTCAAAACATACCTAACCAGCATATGCTGTTGTGTCCCTGACCAAAAATAGTCACGCTAGGACAGCTTAAGTCTGTAAAAGCATGTAAGACCGAACATTTCTTAAAAATGCATTCAGATATGTTTGTACATGTCTGCAGTTCTCTGGGGTTCCATCTATAATTGTTACTTTGACTTTTAGCTACATGTTGTTCAATATATACAGTGTTGTAAATCATTTGTGAGAGGATGTCCACTAGGTGACGTCCCTTACACATGCATTTATAGTCCATCATGACCCTCTATGACAGTGTTTCCCAACCACATTCCTATAGTCCCACCAACACTACACATTTTGCATGTCTCCTTTGTCTGACACACCCATTTTAGATCTTTGAGTAACTACTAAGGATCTGATAACCTTAATCAGGTGTGCTTGATTGAGGAGACATGCAAAATGTGCAGTGTTGGTGGGCCTCCAGGAATGTGGTTGGGAACCACTGCTCTATGAAATCCTTATGAAATTAAATTTGTGCTTAGACCATGGTTTAAAAGGTGCCATAGAATGGAAAATTGTATTTACCTTGGCATTGAATAATAAGAGTCCAAGTGCTTCAGCCAAAACCACACTTTCGTATTCTTCAAAAAGCTTACGCTGTATGTCCTACGCCTTCCCTATTCTACTTATGGAAAAAAATGGAACTGGCACTGCATTCGTTTATATAAAGCATATACATTTACATTTTTTTTGAAAATGAGTGATGGTTTCGCTAGATAAGACTCATTCATCGTCTGGTATCGTTTAAAGCCCTTTGAAACTGCACTGAAACTGTAATTTTGACCTTCAACCGTCTGGAGGCCATTGAAGTCCACTATAAGGAGAAAAATCCTGGAATGTTTTCATCAAAAACCTTCATTTCTTTTCGACTGAAGAAAGAAAGACATGAACATCTTGGATGACATGGGGGTGAGTAAATTATCAGGAAAATTTTATTTGAAAGTGAACCAATCCTTTAACAAGTGAATCCCGCAATTGCGTCTGCAAATAAGTGCCTGACGAAAAATTGCAATTAGTATTAGGCCTCAGCAATGTCTCATGTAGTTAGATTTTCTTCCTATGTGTTCTACAACGTTCACTAGGAGTTGCTCTCAGCAACATTCACGTTCATTGCGTTTTACCGTGAAATGAGAGTTCGTGTTTTTATTAAAATCAAAACATCTCTCATCCGCCCACGACCCACCGGCAATTAATTGAATGTTATTTTTTATTACCCGACCCGCCCGATTTGCAGATTATCCGCAGCACCCGCGGATATAACCGCGATCCGCACATCACTACCATCTGTGCAAAAGACCATAGTCCACGGAAAAAAAAAGGCAGAATCCCAACAGTTATCAATAATAACTGTCCATGATCCATGATATCATGATATGTTTAGTGATGTTTGTAAATTGTCTTTCTAAATGTTTCATTAGCATGTTGCTAATGTACTGTTAAATGTGGTTAAAGTTACCATTGTTTCTTACTGTATTCACGGAGACCAGAGCCAAGTCATTATTTTCATTTTAAACCTGAAAACGCTTGCAATTTATATAATTCATAAACGCATCTTCATTTTTTATCGAGTCTCTCCAGTGTCTAGCTTTAGCCCTTTAGCCGTGCAGCACACTATCAAACTCATTCAGAATCGAATGTTAACAAACATCCACAAAATACATGCCATTCATGCGTGATCTGATATGCTGCATCACAAACAGTTTGTAATGGTCCATTTTGAGAGTTATATTTGCTGTATGAACGTCTTTATTATTTATGCGGTGTATTGGAGTTGCAAGCTTGGGGGCGGGGAGCAGGAGCTCATTTAAAGGCATACACCACCAAATCAGCACATTTTTTCTCAAAATAGGCAGTTAAAACATGCTTAAACTTAAAGGGTTAGTTTACCCAAAAATGAAAATTCAATCATTTATTACTTACCCTCATGCCGTTCCACACCCGTAAGACCTTCGTTCATCTTCAGAACACAAATTAAGATATTTTAGTTGAAATCCGATGGCTCCGTGAGGCCTTCATAGGGAGCAATGACATTTCCTCTCTCAAGATCCATTAATGTACTAAAAACATATTTAAATCAGTTCATGTGAGTACAGTGGTTTAATGTTTTTAGTACATTAATGGATCTTGAGAGAGGAAATGTCATTGCTGGCTATGCAGGCCTCACAGAGCCATTGGATTTCAACAAAAATATCTTAATTTGTGTTCGAAGATTAATGAAGGTCTTACGGGTCTGGAACGACATGAGGGTGAGTAATAAATGACAGAATTTTCATTTTTGGGTGAACTAACCCTTTAAATTGATTTACATGTATTTCTGATTTAGTAAGATCAGAGTCGTGTATTCTTGCAAACTTTGCGCACACACATGCAGTACCATCTTTGCATTTTGTGAGGCATATGCAAATTCACATACATGTTTCCAGATGCATACAGAATACACTTATAGCTTACAGACACTCACTTAATTATTCACTCATCTCTGGCTAACTGGAAAACACGGCTATACTGTCAGGGCATATCTTGGCCCCTGCTTCTGTTAAGATGATTTTGTCTTGTTTTCTCTACTGTAACAAACATACACCCTCATTTACTTACTTTATAAGTTTCTAATTACGTTCATCTACTAAACAGATAATTTTCTGTTTAATTTAAAAGTGTGTCCATATGACTATATTTTATAACTATATTTTGCCATGTGCTACATAAGTTGGTGTGATGTGTTGGCCTTTTTTTTTTTTGTCTCAAGGTTTATTCACACACTAGTTCCTCTCATTGGACTGTGCAGTTTACACGTTTCTCTTTGACATAGTTTCTTCCTCCTAAAACTGTTATCATACCGTTTAAATATAGAGTATAGTTTAAAAAATTAGCATTCTCATTATTCATTTTCATGGTATGCATCTACAGATCTTACTGTTTGTGTTTATGTTTGTGTTGGTACCAATACCAACAGTATTGGTACTGCTGAATTACAGTAAACAGCTGTTAATTAGAAAAACTGTGTTGAAACCGTAAAATTACGGTAAATGGCTAGAACAACAGCTGCCAGTATTTTACTGTAAATTTACGTGTAAATTTACAACTACTCCTGTAGTTGTGAACTTCCTCTGATTTGAGTGATGACAATATGCTAGAGTTGATATATAGAGACACTGTGCCAGTTCATAATGGAGAAGTGCATGTTATGAGTGAAACTGTCAACCCACATCTGACCACTACCCTGACAGAGAACAGACTTTGACACAACACTGGTTGTGAAACATGTGAGAACTGCATATTGTAAACCACACTGACTCAACACACATCTGATCTGAACACAGTTTATAGGAAATTCTTTCCATTATTGTTAGTTTCACTTATTTCTTCACTTCATGTAATTAAATTATATAAATAAAATCATTAAATTATTAGTGATAGAGCTGGTTTGTTATGTAGGGGAATGTTACAGTTAAAGACCCAAAAGACCAGATATGATGAATGAAGACCCAGAGTCAGAGATTAAAAGAATAAATAAATTGAAGAAAATTTTACTGAAGAATAGTTTGCAGTTTCATCAGCAGAAGCCAGCTTCATGTCTCACAAGGAGCTCGTAAGCCGCTCTGCATGCACATTCAATACAGCAGCAATTATACTCTAACAGAGTCTACCAACTATGTCATTAATTCAGGTTAAACAATTCTGATTGGCTAAGAAACAGACAAAATTAGTAATCTTCCACACATGGACTGATAGACAGATTGTTCATGATGCTGACACTCAGATCCTGGATTGTGACCTTCGAGGTCATGAAAAGGCACTGGCAGGTCTCAAGTAGAATGCCAGTTGTCCATCAGTACCAATACAGTACCAATACCAAATCACTCAAAAGATATATATTGAAGTGGCAGTGGATTCCAGAATCTAACCCTTCAATCCCCCCTTGAAGGCCAATGTGAAGTCCTAAACACCTGTGCCTTGACACGACCACAACGCAGCCCTGAAGTGTCAGCAGAGATTGAGTCAACTAGATCATCCACTGTGAAGGCCTCATCGACACAACAGCCAGTGGCACAGATTCCCAACAAATGAATACTTTGACTGTTGCGATCCCAATCGGACTGATGAAAGATGCCTGAATCATAATCATGCGCTGTTTGCTGTTGGCCAGAGGAGAACTGGCCCCCCCGGTTTCTCCCAAGGTTTTTTTCTCCATTTAAAACAAATTTGCCACCTGATGTCACCTGATGGAGTTTGGTTTCCTTGCCGCTGTCGCCTTTGGCTTGCTTAGTTGGGGACACTTGACATTTGATATCCAACAGTGCTTTGATCTGCCTGCATTGACACCATTTTCTTCTAGAGCTGCTGTGCAGCCAAAATAATGTACCAGTTATCACTGTAAAGCTGCTTTGACACAATCTGCATTGTAAAAAGCACTATATAAGGTGACTTGACTTGACTTCTTGGGTGGGTTATGGATAGGTTATGCTGTGTTTTAGGTCAATTATGGATTAGTTAAGATGTGTTTGGGTGGGTTATGGATTAATTTAAACTCTCTTGGGTCAGTTACGGAATAGTTAAGATGTTTTTGGGTGGGTTATGGATAGGTTATTCTGTGTTTGGGTCAGTTATGGATTACCTAAACTCGATTGGGTCAGTTATGGATTAGTTATGATAGGTTTGGGTGGGTTACAGTTACCCTGTACTGGGTGAGGTAGACGGAGCCCTTCTTGGTCCCCTTGAACAGGTCATTCTTGGGTGTGATGTCACTGAAGGAAAGTTCGACGTTCTTACAGTAGGCTTGTTTGAGATGCGCCTAGCCTCACCTGAAATGTAGGTGTGACTAGGCAGCTGCAGTGAGGGGAGGAGTGAAAGAAGTGAAGGCAAGACGGACAGTTCTCCGTTCTCGTAGTGGATCAGACACCTACGAGATCAAAGGCGGATATTGCGGGATTCACACTCGTGCGCTGTGTTGCTGATAAACTGGATGTAATTTAAGTTCTGTTGCTTTTATATAAAAATAAACATAATGAACAATACACCCAAAGTACTTATTTCCATTCGAAGGATGTATCAATCATTTTTATTTTAATTACAGACATGTTTTTATAAATATGATAACTATAACCCACAGAGAGACTTTATGAATATTCACACATAATTTATACACATAAAAACATGGTATTAGAGTTTTAAAATCAAACATTTTAAAAGAGATCAATACATCAAGGTTGTTTAAACCAACGTGCTTTAAGCTGTGTCGTCAGCAAGTCATTTCCCATCGTGCTTTCGGTCGGTCGGTGGAGAGCAACGATGATCAGGATGAAAACAGGAAGTGAGGTCAGCTTGTTAACTTTAAGCACACATCTGTTCCCAGAATGGTCGCAGTTTCTCAACAGATGAACAAACACTGTTACTACAGTTCATGCAGAAATCACCCACACTGACTGTGAAGATGACCATAAATCTGATCTTAAATCACACTTGATCTGACATCTTTATCTGTGCAGTCAGACTCACTAAATCATATATGATTCATATCACACTATAAAGATTCGTGACATTATAGATCTGATTAAACACATGGTTATTTGTCAAAATAATAAAGAATATGATGAGTGTCACTAAAGGATCAGCAGATCTGAATATGATGACAGTATGTCAGTCAGACTTTATTACAGACTCGGGGTCCAAATGTAATGAGTTAAAAGTAAATACAAGTTGAAAGTAACATTGCTTTTTCACTAAAATCCTTCTATTATATTTTATATTTATGTATTTCCGTTTTTCTTTGAGTAATATATGTTGATTCTACTGTTCACTATTATTTTGACATTTTCTTCTGGTGCTCTGCTGACGCCATTTTCAAGTGACTGCGCGCCTCTCGCCAGTTCACATTGGTTAAGCTGGGGAGAGGTAAGTGTTCAGGAGTGCTAGAGGTTAAATGTTTGACGCGGATGAAGGTGGGAATGGAAATAATGAATGTAGTGTCATAGAAAAGCGAAAAAGAAAGAAAAGTAATGCATCTGAAACTGATAGTGAAAATGGAACTCATCTGACAAGAAGAAGGAAGGAAGAGTACAAGGTAGTAATAAAACATGGAAACGGATCTTTCAGTATCATTAATCCACTGAAGTTATCTAAAACATTGAAGGAAGTGATGGGACTGGTTGAAAGTGTTAAGAAGTTGAGAGATGGTAGATTGCTAATATACTGTAAGGATAGTAGGCAACAAAAAAAGGCTCTAGGAGTTAAGTCGATCATGGGACAAAATGTGATTTGTTCAATTCAAGAAGAAAAAAAATGGGTTAAAGGAGTAATAACAGGGATCCCCACAGAGGTAACAGTTGAAAAGATTAAGAGAGGTCTTACGGGAGCTGCAGTGATTGATGTGAAAAGACTAAAATGCAATAGGAATAATGAAAGGGGAGACTCTCTGTGATGAGGAAAAGCTTCCAAGTAAAGTCTATTTGGGATTTATGAGTTTTCCGGTAAGGCTTTATGTACCCCCACCTCTGAGATGTTATAAATGTTAAAAGTTTGGGCATGTAGTGGCTGTATGCAGAGGCAAACAGAAGTGCGCGAGATGCGGGGGAGAACATGAGCACGGAAAATGCGGGCAAGAAGTTAATCCTAAGTGTTGTAACTGTGGAGGGGAACACAGTGTGGGATATGGAGTGTGCAAGGTGAGGAAACAAGCGGCTCAAGTTCAAAATGTCAGAATACAGGAAGGATTGTCATACTCTGAGGCTCTAAAAAAGGTAGGAAAGAATTTGGAATCAGGAGACAAAAGTAAAGAAATCATTCAACAAAAGAAGGAAATGGCAAAGGAAAACACAAAAGAGAAATTTGGGATTAAGAACAATGTTGCATTTGTTACTTTTATGGCTGAAGTAGTGAACTGTTCAGCGCAAACTGAAAGCCGGACAGAGAGAATTAGAATTATAATCATAGCAGCGGAAAAGTATCTAGAGATCGAAGGTGTTTCGGTGGATATGATTAATGAGAAATTAAAGATGCAAACAACATACACTCAACCGGGATGTGGTGGTACATAATGGTGTTGTTAATATTTCAGTGGAATGCGAGAAGCTTAATAGCTAATGGACACGAGTTTAAAAAGTTCATTTCTGATTTAGAGGTAACACAAATCAGAAAGTAATATGGTGTGGTGATTTTAATGCTCATAATACGCTATGGGGGAGTATTAAAACAGATTATAATGGGCTGATTGTGGAAGAAATGTTAGATTGGGGGCGGTTAGTATGTATTAACAATGGATGTTTTACAAGAATAGATGTTACTCATGGGCGTAAATCAGCTTTAGATATTACTCTTGTGTCAGAAAACCTAGCTAGGAAATGTGAATGAAATGTAAGTAAACAAAGTACAATGGGAAGTGATCACTATCCTATAGTATAAGGTGTAAAGTTGGTGTGGACATTATCCAAACTTTGGTGGAGAGAATTCCAAGATGGAAATTTAATGCAGCCAACTGGGAGCTTTTTAAAGAAGTGTGCCATAACAATATGTGTGAAATGGTAAATGATATTGAAGGCATTGAAGAGTTAAGTAAGAAAATAAGTGAAGTGTTAAGAAACACAGCAGAGGAAGTAATAGGGAAAAAGAAGACTATAAATAGTAAAAAAGCAGTACCATGGTGGAACGAAGAGTGTAGTAAGGCAGTTAGGGAAAGAAAGCGATGAAGAAAGCCAGAAAATCTGTATTGTTTAGTGAGTACATTAACTTTAAGAGAGCACAGGCAATTGTGAGAAGAGAAGTAAGAAAAGCAAAAAGAAATTATTGGAGGGATTTTTGTAATAGAATTGGGGAAGAAATTGAAATTAATGAAGTTTGGAATATGATTAGGAAGATCGGAGGGATTCAGAGAAATAACAATATTCCAGTTTTAGTCAATAATGGAAAAATAGCAATAAAACATAGTGATAAAGCAGAGATGTTAGTGGAGACTTTTGTAAAGGTGCACAGTAATGAAAATATTTCAGAGAATATGAGGAAATATAGGGAACAGAAAGTTAGGGAGAATTCTTACATATATGTAAAGAAGAATCCATCAGAAAGTATGTTAGACGCAGAGTTTACTTTGTATGAGTTAAAGAGAGCGCTTGTGGGGGTCAAACATACTTCTCCAGGTATGGATGACATATGCTATGAGATGATAAAGCACTTATCAGATTTATCGTTAAATATGATTTTAAGACTTTTTAACAAAATATGGGAGACAGGGAATTCGCCAGCAGATTGGAAGCATGGGGTTATAGTGCCAATAGCCAAACCAGGAAAAGACCACTCTCAGCCAATTAATTATAGACCTATTGCGTTGACATCAAATTTATGCAAAATTATGGAACGAATGGTTATGAATAGGTTGACTTATGTGATTGAAAGTAGAAACATTTTTTTAGGATTTAGAAAAGGGAGAAATACGATGGATTCAATATTGTGTTTGGAAGCTGAAATTCGAAAAGCTCAAGTTAATAAAGAAGTACCAGTTGTCTTTTTTGATGTAGAAAAAGCTTATGATATGTTGTGGAAAGAGGGGCTTCTAATGAAATTGGAAAACTTGAGAATTGATGGAAAAATGTATAACTGGATTCTGAGTTTCTTGTTTGGAAGAACAATTCAAGTAAGAGTAGGGACTGCTTTCTCTAAGATTCTTCCAATGGAGAATGGAACTCCCCAGGGAAGTGTGAGCAGTCCTATTCTTTTTAATTTAATGATTAATGATATATTTCATAATGTTGATACTGCAATAGGAAGATCATTGTATGCGGAAAATGGAAAAAGGGGTAAAATGTTCTATTTGTAGAAAATAAAATGCAAAGAGCAGTGAATGAGGTGGAAAATTGGGCGAATAATTGGGGTTTTCGTTTTTCTGTGGCAAAAACACAAGTAATATGTTTTTCGAAAAAGAAAAAGAATCCAAGCTTGAATGTCAAAATGTATGGTTATCAGCTGGAACAAGTTAATGTAGTAAGATTTTTTTACTTTTTACTGTTTAACAGAGACAAATAAGCAGCCTCAGATTGAGTGGCCCTTATAACACTCTCTTCCACTGAATCACATTTCAAAAGGGAAGAAAACATGAACATAAGAAAATATACAGAAAACATACCTGTTTAACAGAGACAAATAAGCAGCCTCAGATTGAGTGACCCTTATAACACTCTATAAAACAAAAGATGCACCTCCATTACCATGTGCTGGTTTCACATAAAAGACAGAAATATACCTCAAAGAATGCAAAATAACAAAAATAATCCCAAGGATAGATAAAATAGTACTTTACACATAAGTTTGGGTGGAAATACAGATATAAAACATAATTAGGTAACACTTTACAATAACAGTACATGAATAATCATGTACTAATACCTGAATTAATAGTTACTTCAACATGAACTCATGATTAATGAAGAAATGAACTAATCATGAACTAATGAAGAGTTATCTTTAACTACGACAGGAGTCATAAGGATTCATGCATGAAAACAGCAGCCTTAACTACATGTTAGTATATGTTTGATAATTAATGCATTAATTAACATTTAGGGTAAACTAAATCAAACAGTCTCTACAAGAAGTAATAAGAAATATTTGGACTTTGAATTAAAAATGTGATTTAATACTGTCATAATTTAAACTGTAAATCATAATCTGGCATCTGCAGCTTTGTGACAAATAATTAGAATGGCACATGATTATTTAGCCATTAATTACATAGATCCGTCTAATCAAACGTGGAAATAGAGACTAACTACCACTAATAAATTTGATTTGAGCTAAACCGTTTTCTGATTTTTATAGTTCATTTATATTTAGTCATAGCTAAATAGTCATAGTTTCTTCCCGGAACTAAAGAATGTAGGGTTTGTTTCTGGTGGGATGCTCATTAGTGGTGCACTCCAGGTGTTCCTTTGGCAAAGAGCGGTAATGCTGGCATTTTAAACTAATAAATGTTGACTGCTTTGGTAAACCGAATTAATAATTAAAGACATATTTACATGTATGTTTTATTGGGATTTTCAGGAGGTTATGTACAGTTATTTACTGTATTTGTATTTTGTCATTTAAATGTATATGCTTCGATTAGCATTAGCTTTTGGACGCGCCCTATTTTACATGTAAATGTGCCTTATGTGTATCTTTACAGGTATGTTTATGGCTTGCTTTTAAGTCCATATATGTTTAATTATATAAATAAAAATAAAAGAAATACAAAAATATATATATCTTTATTTTTTGTACCAGGAGTGTAAAGGAATAAGGATGGTGTTTATGGCAGGATAATGTTTATTCATATGTTAGTTAATGATTTGTAAGTACATCATTGTGTCATGACTTTACTTGAGGGGGCACATCATACTTAATTCATTATTAACTAACCATATTGTAATGTAGGGTCAACAGGAAGTGGATCCATTTGCAGCTTTATTCACGATAGCAGAGATACAGACAAGGACAGGGCAATACCGTAAACAGGGACAGGCAGGGGTCGAGGCTGGCAGCAAGAATCAAAGTCGGGTCACAGGCAAGGATCAAGACAGGCGGCAAACAATCACAGTCCAGAGTACAGGCAAAGTTCAGGGCAGGCGGCAGAGGTTCACAGATAACAAACAGTCCAGGTAATAACAAGATATCAGTGCACAGAATAACGCTCAGAAATGACCACCGTAGCAAATCAAGACTTCGCGAAGATTTCAATCAGTCCCAGGAATGAGGGCCTATGGGAAATGGAGTCCGAATGGCAGAGAGTCAATATTCCGGTGATGGCTCCCTCCGGCGGTCCGGAGGATGAACCGTGGGAGCCATATTCATGACACATATACTAGCATCAACTAATGGCTTGTTAATGCATAATTTTGTCATGACTTTACTTGAGGGGGCACATCATAATTAATTCACTGTTAACTACTTACCAAATTCAGCTCATGATTTATCATTAACTTACTATCAAATATGCATGTATTTGTACAACTAGTATTCAGCCCAGTTAAGTGATGTTGACGGCTTTTCAAAAAGTCAGAGAACAGAGGTACAGTATCATCATGGCCTGCGTCTGGATGGAGAGAAAACTACTGATACCCAGCAAATGTTCCCTGACCTTAGTGCATGTTTCCTGTATGGTTATTTATTTATTTTTGGGAACTGATCACAGTAAGTCACAGTAGGTTTAGTTTGATGGGAAAGAATATCACAAAACAGATTAAGGCCTTTTAAGATAAATTATTAGTTGATTTAGTATTTTATATGTTTGATAAGGAGGATCAGTGAAAATAATGAAACTAATCCTGTGTCTTTCAGTAATATTTATAACAAAGCTGCTGATGTCAGTTGTTTAATGTATGACAATAATAGATTGTTTAAATATTTCAAAGTTCAAATATTTCTTATTCCTTCTTATAGAGACTGTTTGATTTAGTTTACCCTAAATGTTAATTAATGCATTAATTATCAAACATATACTAACATGTAGTTAAGGCTGCTGTTTTCATCCGTGAATCCTTATGACTCCTGTTGTAGTTAAGGATAGCTCTTCATTAGCTCATGATTAATTCATATCTTCATTAATCATGAGTTCATGTTGAAGTAACTATTAATTCAGGTATTAGTACATGATTATTCATGTACTGTTATTGTAAAGTGTTACCCATAATTAAAATAAGGATTAAATGAAATTAACAGGATGACAAAAGAAACCTACCTCTTGCATTGAATCACATTTCAAAAGGGAAGAGGAGGAGACAGGACAGGAAATTAGGTCATACTGTAACCACGCAACACTTAAAGGGGAAGCGCACCTTTAGATCAGGTATCATAAAACGTATAAGAGAACAATTTTGTGTGAATTATAACAATATTTAGCCGTATACTTTGTATACCTGTTACACTCACCCCCCAGAATTTACACAAAATTCCACAGAATATAAAAAAAAACAAGAACACAGGTTGTGAGAACGACTTGGTCTACACTCCAGAAAAAAACAGTGAAGACTATCAACATGAAAAGTTACCCAAGTAAGGGATACAAATATGAAAGAAGTTGGCCAAACCACTACACGTTGTAGGCATACCAAAGTGCCTTTTACATTTTGAAAAACTCAGACCATTTGCTTAAACAGAATACACATGAGAAAATACAATACATTACACTCCGTAGTATCAGAGAGCAATGCGTAAAAAAATGATCCCACTGTACATCAATGATGTATCCTGAAATATAATGGGAACAAAATGAAATTTTTAACACAAATAAAGTGGTTATATTGTGAATATACTTTTGATTTAACATGCAATTTATTCAGATGTTTTAAAAATATATATACATATTTTATAATATTTTAAGAGAAAACTGTGTCCCCCCAACTTGAAGAAAAGGGTGAGTTTTAAAAGTCACTGCAGGTCACGGTTGATCTGAGGGGGGCATGGTGTGTTCATTCTTTATTATAAATTTTGCCACTTTATTAGTGTCTGTGGTGTTACTATGATAATTTACACATTGTACATATTTTGAATCTTTGATAAATCTTTGATAAATATAGTCATAGTTTTTCATTTTTCCAAAATGTCCCCAAAATAAATAAAGTGTGTATTTGTGCTAATTTGTCTGTGGTGTTACTGTCTCCATTGGGGAACATGAATAAATATCCAAATGTCCTTAAGCTTCCATATTATCTGTGCTTGAACAGTTTCTAAATAATCCACTAAATGTCTTTTCTCGTTTTGCTCTGAACACACAGGGATTCCCAAAATAACATCATGTCTGCAGACTTGTCAGGTTAGTACTGATTTGAGATTGATCTGAGACTTTTGAATTCACATTTAGTAATTGTCAAATGCTTTGCAAATACTGTCTTATTCTGAGCTCAGAATGCTCAGGTGAGTGTCCTTATAAAGTCTCAGTCTGAGACTCGAGACTATTTACTTCATATTAAACTGACGTCCCACAGCAGAAAGATGTTTAAAATTCATGTCCTGTTCTGAACACAGACTGCAGCAGGATCTGATGAACCTACAGCCACTGGATCAAACCAGAACTCAGAATCACATGAAATGAACGCTCTCATGGAGAATGAAGATCAGGAGGCTGAAACGAATGGAGAAACTCAGCCGGATTCAGTGGTGTCACAAACAATCAGAAATGAGAGAAAAAGACTGTAGATCAATCCCACACACTGATGGTCTGATCAAACTATCATGAGCTCAGACAGGTATCAAGATCAGTGTCATTCTTCATTTCTAATGGAGATTTTATTGATATTATAACTTTAATTGTACTGCTTTGTGTTATTCTTTGCGTTTTCTTGTTTTTGTGTAGTGTAAATAGCTGTAAATAAATGTGTTTAATGAACTGTTTAGTAATACCGTTGCTGTGTATTTATGTAAAAGTGACAGTGACATGACAGTGAAGTGCTCAAGAAATGTGCAGCTGCAGGTACAGGATGCCATTATCTGTCATCTATAAGATCTGCCACTGAAGCATGTCGAGCTCTGAGAGTTTACAGCAACAGTTTATGGGAGTTAAAGAGGTCATGACTTGAGAAATCAAATTTGCTTTGATCTTTTAATTGTTCTTTGAACAATTAAAACATCCTACAAGTTTCGCAGCTTAAAATGACCTCCTCGTTATAAACAAAGCATTTATTTAATCAAGTTTCAAAAACAAGCTTGTTTTGATATAATGGGATCTGTGATATAATGGGATTTGCATACGCCCGCCTCCAGAGCAAGACATCACCAATAGTTTTACATCACACCATCCACACATTTTCATTTATTGACACAGAACTCATGTTTAATGTGTTCATCCTTACATCATCTATAATGCAATATATTGTTAGTCCAGGGAGTATTTACATTAGTGAATAAATACGCATGAAACACTTGTTTGTTAGTGGTCGGGTGGTAGAACTTTTGTTAAGCGTGTCAGAGGTTTGGGTTCTAATCCGCCCTTAATTAGTTTATTATTATTTTTTCTCATTAATGTGCCACTATTATGGATTTCTGAACATTACCTTTCATGGAGTGTGTAATGTAGGTGTGTGTGAATGTAAACAGTCTGCAAAGTTGTAAAGCTGAAAGTGTATCATAAATAAAGTTATGGACCTTCATCACAGCAGAATTGGTTACTGGAAGTGCTCATTGAAGCAGTGCATCGATTCTTCCGGTAATGTTTATTTGCTTTAACTGTCACCGTCCCGTCAGCGGGGCACCTATGTTTTCTTCACTATATTACAATTAAATCCTAATCTAATCATGACAAACTACAGCAGTCAACATTTGAAGTGGATCAAATAAGTTCATCAAAGTTGTCCTAAGAAGAAGGTTTTAGGACAACTTTGATGAAAGGTTTTGATCCACTTCAAATGTTGACTACTGTATATATCGTTGGAAAGGTCTAAGACCCCTGAATAGATATTTCACCACTTGCTTTTGTTACAAATTATGTAGGAACAGTAACAGATTAATTTGGTGTCTTAGTCGAGAGTTTCTTAGAGACTCTATAAAATAGCACTTTTGTTTAGGAAGAAAATGAGAGATATATTTCCAGGTTTTGACAATTGCAATACAACAGATGAAATAATAAATATACATACCATATAGTATATACTTAACATGGCAATCTTAAAATTCTCATTAAATCTTTTAGAGAACTGAATTAGAAATTAGTATATGAAGATCTGGCCTTTGTTGCTTAATCAGATTAACTACGGCCCTTATTTTCCTTTTGCTATTGCTATTCCTACTACTGCTGTTGCTCCTACTACTGCTACTCCTCCTCCCACTGCTGTTAGTGCTGTTTGCCCAAAGTCTCTCAGTTTTTGTTTTAAAGCCTCTTGTTCAATCTTTCTCTGGGCTTTTTTAAATATATCATTAGTGTAGTGCTGTCCTCCATTGATCCTCACCATTTTATCAATCTTCTGCAGCAGTTTTGTGACCTGAGAGCGATTACTCATGTCTTCATTGTTGAAAGAGTGAAATCTGCCACCGCACTCATCAACAAGAGCCTTGAGATCATTACTTTCATTGATGTATTCATCTAATGAAATCCCCTTCAGATAATCAGCGTGAGTGAACAGAATGATGGTGTGATGAGAAGCTTCTTCTCCAAAGTTTTCCTGAATCCATTTCACTGTTTTCTTCTCTTCTTCTGTGAATCTCACACCCAGTCTGATGACCAGCAGAAACACATGAGGGCCAGGAGCAGACATGTAGATGCACTTCTCGATCTCTTTCTTCAGCTCTTCTTCACTCATTGATGTGTCATATAGTCCTGGAGTGTCGATCACTGAGATGATTTTATCCTCCACTGTTGTCACACGTCTTTGACAGTGTCTAGTAATAGACTTAGAGGAAATACCATGTTTAAACTCAAAGTTGCAGATGATGGTGTTTCCTGTTGAACTCTTTCCTGATCCAGTTTTACCCAACAGCACAATCCTCTGATCTGCAAAAGAGAGAGGAATTTAAAATGTTATTTACACTTTAAAAATGATAATAATTCAGCACTTTGTCTTTGCTCAATAGGGGGCAGGCCACAAGATGACTTAAAGGGTCATGAAACCCTCCCTGTTTTAGCCTGGTTGTTCACACCTCTGAGCTGGAAAACTCTGTGAAAATGGGCGTGTAAAGCTCTGGAAAAGTGGGAGTGTAGAGGGGGGGAAGAGGGGAGAGTACAACCAATGAAAAACAGACCTACAACACACTCATTATACAGAATAATGAATATTAATATACGAGCACGGAGAAAAAATGACAACAAACTCCCAAGCACAAGGGAGAAATGTGCAAGAATATTTAAAAGGGCTAATAATATTTTCATTACATTTACGAGCACTACAGTCTCATGATAAACGATGCATAGTTTAACACAGAAAGAATAAAGACAATAGTTACTTTTTTGTCCATTCTTCTTTGAATTTTCGATCTAAATCAGTCTGAATAATCGTGTCATCGCGTTCAGACACCACTGTATCAGTGTCCAGTTTGCACATATGTTTGATTTAAAGAAGACATGATGAAATGTGTTCATACACTGTGCTGGTTCATGTTTGGTGCAGGAGAGTGTGTGAAATACATCTATAAAAACTTTAAACACGGATACTTTATTCTGTATATGAGCTATAATCCACGTGGCTAGTGTTGATAAACTCATCGCGGAGCTCCGCACTGAAACCGATCATATGCGCGCTCCGCGTGTATATCATAACAATCGTATTTTTCATGTGTTCGTATTCAAACTCATTTCAGACCGCATCGCGGGCAAAATACAAACAACACTCGTGCTATGTGCTGAGGGAAACATACATACGGCTCGCATGTTCGAACGCAGAGCAGGCAGAGGAGAATGAACAGCACTTTTGTGACATTTGAATTCTCCGCTGTAATGCGATCTCATGCGAACATATTTTTCATTTGTGCTGGCGGACAACAGCAAAACAAACCGCCTGCACCAAAACAGCTCTGGTCGCATCGCAGGAAAACACATTTTTGTGTTAGTAGCACTGAGGAAACAAGCACCTACGACCCATGTCTCTGAATGACAAGAGACAGAAGCAAGAGAAGTGATACTTCCCCATGCATAATTCCGCAATTATAATCTTATGCATACTACAGCGCAGTGATTGGATTGAATGTGCTTTTTGTCATGAATAAATGCAGAGAACCGCTCGAAACTGTTGACGTCAGCATGTTCGACCAGCCCTTAATGGAGCCAATCAGCACTCCGGATCTTGCCGGTAGTACACGATGACGTCAGATTTTGTGACCTTGCTCAGACTTTGCTTTTCAAACCGGAAGACAGAAATCGCTCTGAAAAATGTAAAAAGAACTAATTTCAACTTATGAACAAAATTAATGAGTACATTTAGTGTTTTCAATGATGTGCAGCCTATACATATCTGTTCACAGCTCAAAAAATGTGTTCTGGGGTTTCATGACCCTTTACAGGGTTTCTAAAGGTTTCATCAAATCTAATTTAATGCTTTTTAATGCCTTTTTAATGCCAATTTTTAATTTTTTTAATGCCATATATATATATATATATATATGCCGCTAAATGTCGATAGATGACGACATACGGCAATTAGAAAATTCATCATGTCATTGTTGTATTCGCATTCTGCCAAGTGTCAGCCCAACATTTGTTTGCTTCTCTGGTGCTACCCTTTTGCTCACATAATATATTTTAATACAGCCAAATTCCCAATAAAATTGTTTCATCTATATATTTTTCTGTTTTTGTTGTCATTCAATATGAAAAGGTGATTGAAACACGGCCCATTAAGATTACATACATTAAGCCTTCTCACGTGGATACGAGTAAATCGGTCATTCACTTATACAGGTAAAACAGTTGCTTGTCCGGAAAAAAATAGTATTTTTTTTTTTTTTTGTGGTGGTGGTGGTGGAAATATAAATTTGTTCTGAAGCAATATCCTTTCAGAATATTGCTGCTTTGACATATGTAAATCTGCATATTTTTGATTGATTACAACTGCATTAAATAATGTTATAGGATTGTTTTAAATATTTTTTGAAAATACAAATATGAAATGTTGGGGGGGAAATTATACTTTTAAAAATTAAACTAAACCACCAGTAGGTGGTGGCAAGTAACCGTCTTAATGAGTGAGTCATTGATACATTCATTCAAGCGATTCATTCAAATGGCCGATTCAAAACGCTGAATCATTCAGTAATGAAAACAGCATTCTTGGTCATGTGGTTTTGCTTACCAGTATCAAGTTATAAAAACTCCACATTTTGAATTTTTACCGCAGTATGTTTAACCAAGTTTCTTTTTGTGTGTGCTTCGCTCATGTTTCCATTTCTCCTCCAGATGGGGCGTGAGCCTCAACAGCGCAACCTTGTTATCGTCACTACATTATACAGCCTATTATCATCCACTATCGATCGCCACTAACACTAAATGTAATAAAATCAGTCACTCGCGTTTTGGTGATTCCCAAGTTGCTGTGTTTTTTTTTTTGTTTTTTTTGTTTTTTTATGTTTGTTTGTTTTTGTTTTTGTTTTGTTTTTTGGTATTGAAATTTAATCAGGTCCTTGTCCGGTCGGGAAAGTAAAATTCGAGCCCTGTCATGTTAAACCAGCACTAAAATCCTGATTTATAATCGAGACGTTGTCTGACAAAATCACCATACACATAAAATTTGCAGTGATTTTGGCTATATGTACACGTAAAATGATCACTCAGGTTAGAAGCAATAGTATCTATTTTATTTGTTCTCTGACAGAGCGCACATCCTCAACTGAATGCGCTGCTGAACCAGAGAGGTGCGCCTGCGGCAGGAAAGCAAGATATCGCGCTCGTGCGGGAGTACCAGGGGTCTCGGATGCTAGATCAGGTTAACAAGTCACTATATTCGTCACAACACGCTTTCTTAGAAAAACGTCGCAAAAGGGGTCTGAAAAGTCGCTAAGTTGGCAACACTGACTCAACCTTCCGTCTCCAGGTCCCAGTGCGCCGCTGTCCAAACCAGTGTTACGGCAATTTTGCACCGGCCGGAAGCAATTACCAAACTGGTTCCGTGTGCGTATCACACCAATGTACATATATTGCGACAGCAAATCAAAGTTATTAATTATTTAGGCTTTATTCAAAATAAACTGGTAGTATTATTTTTCTTCAAAACTATCTAAAAAATTTAATGCCTGTAGAAATAAAATTTAATGCTTTTTAATGCCGTTTAAGGCCTTAATTTTCGCAAAATCCATTTAATGACTTTTAATGCTTTTTAATGCCCCGCGGATACCCTGATTTAAAATAAGACAGAACAAGTATAAAATAAGTTAATTAACATTATTTTTTTCCCATCGAAGAACCAGGGTTCCCGTTGTTTTGAAAAACCTGGATATACTGTACGAGGTCAGCTAATATTAAAAGTGTGATTTCTAGAAAAGTTCTAAAAGATCCTTTGCCTCCATATCGTGTTTTTTGTTTGCCTCCACTTCATGCAACCAAGCCATAGATTATTACTTGTATATATAATTTACCTTTTTACATGAAAATCTCTCAGAATTAAAAGAAATGAAACCACAAATGACTAAATATTTACCCAATTTTAAGTGCAAACTTTCTTTAGCAAAGTCCCGTATCAGTCCTTTAATGTCTTCCGCATCTTCTTGGTCTGCAGCATCCTTCTCTCTCAGATTCAGTTCAAGTCTTTTGCTGTAGTTTTGTCCTCCATTGTTCTTCATCATTTCATCAATCCTCTTTAAGAGCATTGTGATCTGGTAGGGATCACATTCATTTTTGCTGTTTATCACATGATATCTTCCCTCAAAGTAGTTCAGCAGCTCTTTATAATTTTCACTCTCAGTGATTTGAATCAATTCGCTTTTGGATATTTTTTCTCGTCCAATAAACAGCACTATAGTGAACCTCTTAGCTTGAGCTCCAAAGTTCTCATGGATTTGCTCCACAACGTTCCTCTGCTCCTCTATGAAATTCTCCAGGTTGATGATGAGCAGGAAGACGTGAGGACCAGGATCAGAGAGATACAGACTCTTTATCATCTGCTTCTTCAGCTCTTCATCAGTCAGTTGAGTGTTGAAGAAGCCTGGAGTGTCGATGATGGAGATGTTTCTGTCTTCTACTCTTCCTCTCTGTCTCTCACTTTCTCTCGTTCTGCTCTCCTTAAAAGCCTCTTGACCCAGTATTGCATTTGCTGTTGGACTCTTTCCAGCACCAGAGACTCCCAGCAGCACAATCCTCAGATCGTTTAAATCGTGTTGTTCATCAGGCTCTGTGAAAGAGAACATGTCACTTTAATTAGCTGTGTTTCAAAGGTGACATTTTTTAAGCATGAGCAGACAACAGCCTCTATTTATGCTTTTAAATGAGTAAGTTTGCTTTCATCTAAATTATATAATTACCTTTAATCATTTTGACAAAATCACACAGTCGTTTTATACTGAATTACAACACTCTAGTCTGTTTTCATACAAGTATTATTAATAAAAATAATATCAAATTTAATAACAAATCTTTCAAATAAATTAGAGACATAGCCAGGAACAGCTGGGAAACACTGAACTAGTGTACTAACATAAGTTTATTTGTCCCTTATACAGAGGTGATGTAATGTGTCTTCTGCTAGTCCTTCATCATTCCAGTGAAAATTTAAATGACCTTAAATAAACAGGTAAAACATAAACAGTAGAGGTAAAAAGTAATATAATGTATGAGATAAGCCGTTGCCAAACAGAACTTACACGGATGGAAATTTTAACTTAGCATATATCAGGTTGAAAAGTTTTTTTTCTTCAGGCTGCTAGCAATCATCACAGTATGGCTTACAAAACTCTGCAATCATGAGTTCAGTGAAAGACTGTGAACTATGCAGTACTGAATTGTGAAGTTAGAGCGTTAAACAGTTTTTCACCAATTCTGTGTTCAGGATTTTTTGGGCGGAGCTAAAATGGGGGTTTGATGGCGCACTGGAGCCCTCCCTAACGCTACAGCGGCTCGCCCGTTCAATCTCGAGTGTCATTTTATACAGTTATACAGCCTACATTTTTCTAGCTAGCTATGCCTTCGTCACACGAATGCATATTACCTGGTTGCGATAATATGCAAAACAGCTTGGTCTCCTTATTTAAATTTCCTAAAAATTATGATATGAAGAAGGGGTGGATTAATTTAGTCTCTGCAGTGATCATTTTACACCGGATAGTTTTACAATCTTTCATCAGAGACAACTGGGATTCACTGATAATCCGCTGTTATTGGTGAATGGGGGCCTTTAGCATGTGCATCACTAAAAATTTGTTCATCCATTTTCTCCTTTACATGAATGTGACAGATGCATGTTTGTTTATCCCCAAGATGAGACATTAACTTACTGAAAAGAAAAAAAAATCTTGTGGTTCAAATGGCAATGTAGTACATGTAAGAAGAACAAATATGCAATGATATGCTGAAGCTAAAATGAGATTAGGACACTTTTCTTAGGATTGGATGGAAAAGAAAATCAGATCAGCCCAATCTTCAATCAGGGTGACAAAACTACGGATCCAGAGGCTTTTGATCTTGTGAAATACAAAATTTTAGCACATTTTACAGTTCCGTTAATTTTTATATGGCACAATATAAATATACTGCCCTAACAAAATCCAATTTTTTATCACTTTTTACCGTATCAATGTTTTTTTCATGAACCATTAAACCATTGGACATAAGGCCTTGAAATTTGATGCACAGCCCTAACGAAAGCCAAATTTTGAGCAGTTTTTACCAGCCTTTTTATGGACCCCTGAACTTGGCAAATATGACAACGCACACATCCGTACTGCACCATCAGTCCATTCACAGCGCTGTTTCTCGGCCGTCACAGAGGATGCTTTAAAGTGGACATAAGACCGTGATATTAGATGCATAGGCCTACTGCCCTAACAACAGTCAAATTTCTCGAAACCATCACCCACTTTCTCAAAACCTTAAACATAAAAAACTAAATCTGCAAACAATATTCTGAGAACCTCTGAATCTTTTGGCAAAATCAAACAATTGACTCAAAACAGTTTTATCTGTGCTCAAAGCTTGACAGCCAGTGAAAATATAAACACTACAGATCATTCATTAGACACTACATCAAAAAAAATTGAGAACAGCATACAATGCATGAAGTTACAGAAAAAGAGTATATTGTAACAAAGTAAACTAATTTTGCAATTACGCAAAAAAGTAAATCAACTTAAAGTAGTAAGGTGAATATATTGGATAATGTATGCACTACAAGTAGTATTGTACTGATTATTGTATAGTAGGCCTATTGAATGTCTGTATATTCAGCACTTGCATACTATAAAAATGCAGTCTAACTGCAAAAGCCCAAAAGGTCAAAGAAAGCACTAAATGAAAAGTGTTACAGTTCACTCAAAAAAAGTTTTGGAACTGCAAAATCAAGGTCAAAGAGATATTCATTCTGCCTCAGCATCATGTCTTCATGTTGGATCCAGCCTGAGGACTTTGTCCACATCACAGACAATGTCATCTCTAGCCAGGCAAAGGGGAAAATCATCTAGTGTGCCAGATCCAGTCTTGACAACTGTCTCCACACCTTGCTCTTCCTCATCCTTATTCTCTTCCTCCTCCTCATACACACACTCTTCCTCCTTTCCCTCTTATATTGTATTGTTTCCATCCATTGTTGGTATCAACATTCACTGCAACATTTTGAGTCAGTTTTGGCACTCTGAACTGACTTGTATTATGTACAGTTGGTTTGATCACATAATTAGAAATAAGTGTAAAGAATTTTGAGTCATTGTGTGTAAACGATGACAACTGTGTTGTAGTTGAGTTTAACTTTTGCCTGCCTGTGTTTAGCGTTTTGCAACACAAGTGCATCACAGTGAGAAATGTGTTTTAGTGAGTGAGAATGTGTTTAGAGTTTAGCAGAAAGAGTGCATGAGATTTGCAAACAGTGTCTAACTGCCTGAACTTGTTTAAGGTTTTACAGAAAGAGTGATTTATTCGACAGATTGGTTTAGGCTATTGAGAATTTGGTTCAGAGAATGGGATTTAGTGCTTTTGGGCTGATTATCATCTGAATCTTCGCCCACTGCAAAACAAGACAGTAAAACACACTGTAAGTAAATCTGTTGAACATTATGGCTTGCCTTGCACTACTACATGATATTGAATTTCATCAGATATTTACTATGAATACAGAAATATCAACAACCATGTGCATTTCATTCACTACATTTAACTTCTGCTCTAGCATAATCCTGTAGTAGTATCTTCATAACACATACTAACACACAAACAAACAAAACAACATTCCTCACAGGAGAAGAGAAAAACCAAACTGACAAACTGCTCATTTAATAGTATAAAACATTAGTAAACTAAACTAACTGATAAATATTTCACTGTAAGATTCAGGACATTTAATGGACGTACTGATGAGGCGTTGAAAATCTGGACTACTGCCTGCTGCAAAACACACACACACACACACACACACACACACACACTTTACAAGCTTTACAATATTTCACTGATGGATGAAAATAGTGTTATTTAGTGCTGATTTTACAGATTTTATATGAATGTTTGAAAGGAAAAGAGCGACCTGATTGTCAGAATCATAATGAATATGTCAGATGTTAGGCCTACTTCAGATTTCATCTTTTTAATTCAAAGCCTGATACTTTTCGGTGTTGTTTTTTGAGACTTTTTACAGCGATATAACAAAAACACTACACGCAGTACTTCTGCATCACAAAAAATCAGTAAATTTTAACGTTAATGTGTATCGGCGTGTGTATCCGTCCGTGGGGCTCTCAGTTCATAAACGCCCCTTGAAATGCATAATTCATAAATAAATCATTCCTTAATAGGAAGAGCTTTGATTCTGATATATCATAGAAACGTTTACCTGCACTCTTCGCCATTTTCTGTTGACAACCAACAAAACCGAAAGTAAAAAAGTGAGTCACGTGATGATGAAACGAGCACGAAACTCGCCTGCGCCCCCCAGTGGAAGCTATAAATTAGTTATAGATTCATGATTTATGATTTCCTCAGCTAACAAAATAGAAAATTAAAAATAATATTAATGAACATAGTTATGACATGGTTATTTATTTCTTAATCAAATGGCAGTTTTTTTTTTCATTCGCTGAATGAAAGGTGTACATTTTCAAAACTGATCAGCTAGTCATTCTTTCAAAACCTGATCGCATGCTTTCATTACAGTTATACACATTTTCAGTCCACATAATCAGTGTTTCAAACACAAGATCATTGTGATAAGTAATGAGAACGTTTGGTGCAAAAACACGACAGTAGCCTATATGATCTTTTTTTCAATTTAGTACTATTAACAATCAGTTCAATTCATTTCACATTTATTTGTATAGCGCTTTTCACAATACATATCGTTTCAAAGCAGCTTTTCAGAGAATGCATGTCAATTACAATTACATTACAATTTAGAGTGATCTGTTATCAGAGTTGACTGTGTCCAAATATTGTAATTTCAGAAATGTACACACCTCTAAAAGATTTAACATTAACCGTGGAGTATGTCAAGGTTGTCCAATTTCCCCCTTTTTATTTTTGCTGAATTGAATTATTATCCATTGGTATTGTTAATAATGAACAAATTCAAGGTCTTAAAATATCACAACTGGCAGATGATACAACTTTATTTTTAAAGAGCTTATCTCTTATTCCCAATGCTATGTCCTTCATCAATATTTTCTCCAAGGCTTCCGGTTCAACTCTAAATTTATCCAAATGTGAAATCCTCCCTTTACACAATTTAAATGATAAAGTTATTAATAACATTCCAGTGAAACCCTTTGTTAAATACCGAGGAATTCTTGTAACAAATGATGTTACAGAAAGACAAAACTTAAACTGTGGGTTACAACGTGATCTCTCTGTTTATGGTCGTGTCCTATTATCTAAAGCAGAAGGCTTATCTCGATTTGTCTATCCCTCCCTATCTTTGTATGTTAAAGATTCTTATTGTAAAGATATCAATAATTTGTTTTATTCTTTTATTTGGAAAAACAAATCCCAAAGACTTAAGAAAAGGGTTCTTACTAATAAGAAAGCTGAAGGGGGCTTGGAAATACTTTATTTTGAAGATGTTAATAGAACTTTTAAAGTCAATTGGATTAAAAAATGTTTGATTAATCGTAACTCCCTTTGGAACCACATCCCACACAGTCTCTTTAACCAAATAGATGGCTTAAAATTTCTGTTAACTTGTGACTTTAATATTAATATATAATATATAATTTAATATAATATATATATATAACTCCCTCTTAAATTGTACAAATTCCACCAGCAAGTGCTTTTAGCCTGGAAAATTTGCTACTCACACAATTTCTCTCCTCATACTTCCTTCATTTGGAATAATGCCAATATATCGACTGCCAATAAATGTTTATTTTTAAGGAATTGGTTTAACAGGGATATTAATCATCTTATGAATATGTTTGATAATTATGGGAATCTTTTAACTTATTTTTCCAAAAAACAAAATAAAATAATATCTAGAGGAAAATTCTTTCGGAACTCTATTATTGATAATATTAATTGGAAGGCTGCTTGGTTAATCCCCTTTAAATATTGTATCAATAACAAAACTAAAGAAACACATTTTAAAATTTTGCATACCATCTACCCTGTTAAATCAATAATTTCAAGATACTCTGATAATGATGATTTATGCTCCTTTTGTAAAAATGAGAAAGAAGTGTTAACACATTTGTTTTTTGATTGAAAAATTACCCAAAATTTTTGGAAGGAAATGGCAGAATTTATTTTTAATCTAGTAAAGGATAAATACTGTTTTTCTTTAAAGGATATTATTGTGTACTATGAAAACAATGTTAACAAAGATCTTGAATACATTGTTAATTTATTCATATTGCTGGCAAAATTTTATATACATAAACAAAAATGCTTAAATTCATCCCCAATATTTAAGGTATTTTTAGGAATTTTAATTTGATTGTTTTATATCTTCTCTGAAATTGTTAAAAAACAAAAAGTCATTGACATGTTTAAAATATTATGATATTATTTTCAGATCCCCTGTTACTAATTAATGTCACACTTTGTATTGCACTGTCTTATGCTATGCTCTGTTTGTAAATTGTTCTATTTTCATTAAAAAAAAAAAAAAAAGTTATTTCTTAAACTCCGGCGATGACGTCACGCAAACTATTGAAGAATGACAGCTTCCCGAACCAATAGCCGTCCCGTGTAGGCATGCCTAAGAAATTGACAGGAGGCTGGAGAGAGAAAGAGAACACACACAGAGGCACATACACTACCGGGACGTAACAGGTGATAATACAATTATTAAACCCATTATAGATATGCTTATAAATCAAGAATAAAGCATTTATAGCTGTATTTAAAACTGCTTACTAATGCCTAACAATGCTTTATACATTAGCTGTTTACTAATGCTTAACTAATGATTCATAGTGTGCAGTTATTATAAAGTGTTACCGACTAATCATAATTTCTGTAAATCTACTGACACTGAGACACACAGATCTCTGTAAAGCTGTATTGAAATATGTATTGTGACATTAATAATAAATACATGACTTGTAAATAAGTCTGTCTCACATTCACACTGTTTTAAAGAATCTATTAATTCAGAGTGAAACGATTCAGGTTTTACTTCATCTAGACAAGACTGTATTTCACTAGTTTCTGTATTTCATGGAAACACAATGCAGCTGAAATAATAAAAATAAGTGTAAAGTTCAAAAGAGTTCAAATAAGAAATGTGCTGAGTGTCGACAGGATCTGAACGCAAACTCTCACTGATGATCTTTGACAGTTCATATTTGTCTCATTCTCTGTTCAGTGTCACAAGAGTTCATCAGGATCATTTCACACTCATTCTTCATATGAACTCCTTCTAGAAACTTGTTAAAGCACATCAGCTCCAGCTTTGGGTTTTCCAGCTTTATCCTGCTGACCAGATGATGAGGATGAGCTGATCCTGATGGAACTGGAAGACGGAGGATTTTAATGACACTCTTAAAGTGGAAATGAAGCAGTCGGTCAAGTTCACATTATTCAGTAAATGGATTTCCACTGACACATCTGCTCCTCCTTCAGCGTCTCATCATAACCTCTTCCAGCGCTGGTTTTCAGCAGGCGTTTCGTTCCTCCTGCTGCTGTGAGGCTACAAACACTTCAAATTATTTAAATGTCAAATCAGCTGAACTTCAGGTTGAATCTTACATTTAAGTCGCAGTCTTCATTTGTGCATACTGATATACAAGCCTGTGTAAACCATGAAAACTGGTTTATAAGTTTTTGTGAAGGAACAAGAGAATGTTGACATTTTTCCCCTTTAGCCTGTTTCTTCTTTGACTGATCAACTCCCTGCCTTTGAGAAAATTCTCTCAGATGGAACAGATGATGCAGTGATCCCAAGATATTTTTTTGCTAGTTTGCTGAGAGTTGGGAAGGTTTGCTCATGATTTCTCCACCAAACTAGTGGGTCTTGGTTTCGGGGAACTACTTTCTCCTCAGCATAGCGACGCATTTCAATTATAGAATCACTGCTTCCCGATTGTTGTTGTTGTGCTGATATAACCTGGATGTCAAAATCCTCCCATATGCCTCCTTTAGATGTAGCTGATGCAGTACGTGGGGTCATTGGAGGAGTCACTGATGAGGCACAGCTTGCTGTAGGTACTGACACAGACCTTAGGACAGATGTTGAGGTAGCTTCTAGTGGTGCAGCAGCTAACTCAGATGTGGCCAAGTGGACATCCTGCATTTCAGATAGGAGTCGCTTTTTCACTGCTTCTACATGATCTTTGTCACGAAATGCCAGGTGCTTAAACCTCATGTCACCTCCGGTATCTGCGCTGACATTGCTGTGCCAGTTCTGTGGCAAAAGAGCAACCTTGACGCTCACTGGCAGCAGTTGCTCTAAGAAGCAGTGATACTAGGGGAATGACCTTTGAGATAGAAATGTGTTTTTCTGCTGATACTTCACGTGTTGCCTCCTCAAACGGTTTCAAGGCCTCAATGGTCAGGTGGATAACAGCCCGCTCTTCATTTGTAAAGCACAGGTCACTCTTCCCAAGTAGACAGAGGGCTGTTGTAACTGGATCCATTTGTTCATGTAGCCTCTCCAACATGTAGAAAGCTGAATTCCACCTGAAATATTATGTTCTGTCACCTTCAGCTGCTTTTGGATCTGTTTAAGCTTCTCTGCGGCTTTTGTGCTGTGGTGGAAAAATGATACAATGCTTCTGCATTTTTCCAGCAGGTGAAAGATCTCAGGAGTTGCTTTTATTGCATCTTTGACCACCAAGTTTAATGTATGGGCAAAACATGGGTAATGCTTCCACCCAGCCTTATGCACTGCAGAAACCATTTGATTTGGTAGTGTGGATCAAGAGTCTTGACAAGTTCAAGGTCTTTCTACCACTGAGATTGGCTGGAGGTCCCTCACAATCATCTCTCCTATGCTTCTTGTAATTGCCGATGCTCTCTGAGAGTCATCTATGAAATATAAAATTTATAAATACAAGTTCTTAAAGCTGTGTTACAGGCAGTAAGAATTTATAACGATAGTAAATCTCTCCCAACTATTACTTGACACTTAAACTATGTAATTTATTTAATAAACAAGTTTTAAATTATATAAATAATATATAAATTATTGAATCAAGAATATCCACCAGATACTAGGAAACAGAAATAGATATAGGCTAAAAAAAAGTATCAAATATTTTAATCAAAATCCTAGTTTAAACTAAAATGTCCAGTTTAAATCTTTATGCAACGTAATATTCTGCTCACCATGAATTAGGCTACTGCAATATCTTCATATCTGAAATAATTTGTATTGTATAAAGTATATAAATAAATGTGACTTGACTTTTTGTATTCAAATAACCTAATCACCACTTGCACTTGGTTGGTACCTGGATAATGTCCGCCTCTCTGAAAGGATTCTGCTAAATAACTCTGCCTCAAGCCAGAAGATGGGGGTCTTGTCTCTGTTACCTCCTCTGCTCACCTCAGCTGTACTTCGTCGTGCTCTTTAGGGTGTTTTACTTTTAGATGCTTTATCATATTTGTGGTATTGCCACAGTGGCGTATTGTTTTTTGACAAACGTCACACGTCAAACAACAACCTATCAGCAACAAATAATACTAACTTGATAGGCAAAACCACATTTTCGTAAGTGCATTACATACAAACTTTAAGTATCACCGTAATTCTTAAAGAAACAGTGCTTGAAAATGTATTTCTCAACTGAAACACATAATATCACATGTACATAAACATAAATGATGTACTCCCATCTAATGTATTCCAAATGAACCCTTCTCATGGATTAGATATTATTTACTCAATGAGAACTTGTTTATTTTACACAGCATTAACCCATTCTGTTATTAACTCAGCAATAATCATAATTATAACCCTACCCGGGTTACACAGAGATATCCTCGGTCAAGTTTTCCCAGAGCGCAGGGAGGAACTAGACCATTATCTGTCTATGATGGCAGACTTTATCCACCGATATGAACACCACAGATCATCTTCAGCAACATCTGCTTCATTCATCTCTCTGTTCATCACCAGATGAGATAGTTCTGTTCCTGACACTGAGCTGCTGGTCAGTTCTGGTCTGATCAGGGATCAGTTCACAGACTCTCTGCATCTTTCTGCACTGAAGTCACACTAATCGAGCTCCAGTCTCTGTCCATGATGCTGAAATGAATCAAAGTGTTTCTTCACAGTGAGACTGCAGGAGTAGTCCACATATCTTCAACAGTTTATCTGAAGCTCTGTGTTGATCCTGTTGAACATCTGCAAGCTCTCTTTTCTTCTGCATTTCCTCAACCAGTTTTTGCTGTTACTTTTTTTTTTGTTTTGTTTTCCCAAACATCTGTTCTCCATACGTTAAAACAGGTTTGAGACCCCTGGTGTAAAATAATCACTGAATTATCATTTTTGTCAAAGACTAACAATGAAAGACTAAAAATGATACTTCCGTCATAAAGTCATATTTGAATGAATAGAAAATACTTTGATGAAATATACTAATAATATGTCAATCTGTTTTTCTTCAGTTATTCATAAATCGGAGACAGAGGAACAGTGTAAGCTGGTTTTGCAGCACATGCCTGGCAACAATAACAAAAGCAGATTTTAATCTGTTTCTGTCAGTTCCTGACACTGTTTCAGAGTACATGATTGTTTTACTGCTTGAAGTTTCTCAGTTTTGACGTTGTTGTTTGTTGAGTGTCCGGCAGATGGCGCCAAATCTCCATTCAAACTGATGACTCTTGATCTTCCGCTGAATCAAACGGCTTTCATTCATACGAGGCAGTATCAGTCCAATCACGTGACTGTTATTATATCTGTATTATTACTGACAGAATTTATCACGCTTACTGAACAAGCGCTCTTGTCACGCTGAGTCACGTGTCTGTTTCTGCCTGGTGTTCCGTACAGTGTGTGTGTGTGTGTGTTCAGTTAGTGAACGCTAGAACTGCTTCATCAATATCTGCTCATTCTTGCTCTTAAGATTCCCGAATGATTTCCGTCATAAAGGCACATGCAGGAATATCAGGCGCCTCCTCCGCAGGATCACGTGATGACGTCACAGCCGCTGAGAGGATTAAATCACGTGGAACCGAAAGTGAAAGTGAAAGTCGACAGTCTTGAACAGCAGTTCGACTCCTGTGAGGTTATATTCCGCGCATCGCTGTATTTTATGCTCATATGTTGGTTTGGTGATATCAATAATCATTTCGAGCATCTATTGAGATGTTTTTTATGTTTTAAAGCGTTTTTCTTTTCGATGAACCGTTTTTATGAGCTTCATGTGTTCAGATTATACAGTGAAGATGGCGACCGGAGCTAAAACACTTCCTGGTAAGAAACTCCGTTTACACGCTTTAAAGACAGTTAGTTTGAGTTAATATCCAATCCTGCTTCACACTGAGCTGATGAATATATTCATGTAAGTGACATGTGAGTTCATTTCTGCTGTCGCTTATCTAAACCTGGTGAATCACAATACAGTCGACTCTGCCTTATTTTACATTCACACTCCATATTTTCTGTCTCTTTCAGAGACCAGCTCCAGTCTAGATGATCCAATGATCCGGATTCTTCTGATGGACAGAAGCTCAAAAGCTCATCTGGAAACACTACTGGGAGAAAGAAAGATTAAAGTTAAAAAGAAGCATAAAGCTGAAGTTTGAGAGAAGAGGAATTCTCCAGATCTGAATAAAGAAGATGGAGACGATGATGAAAGAGGACACACCTGGACTTTATGATGATGAATTCAGTAAAGTGGAGATTGTAGCTGATGTTCTTTTCTCTTCACCATTGAAGTGGATTTATTCACTTGGGAAAATAAGAAAACATGAAGAAACTCCAAAGAGTGTTTTGGGAACAGAGTCCCACACGTTAAAAACCTTTATAACAGCAATGATAATTCACACTACACAGAGTGAACTGGACCAAACAGTGGTTCGACACGATATATGTAGAACAACAGGAACTGGACTGGAGTGTTACTGGACCGAGGCTTTCAAAACACATATAAATATACAGATCAATATTTCTGTCTTTATCATATGTTGCAGAACGCAGTTCCGCACACTTCAACCGTGTTACATGTCGCTGGCGATCACAGGAAGTGCATCTCCTGCGGTTATTCATTATGCTGGTTTTTCATGTTAACTACAGTAAGAACAAACGTAGTTCCTCCTCCTATGTCAGCCTAGCCTGCCTGTTTATGACGCGCTCGCGCTGCAGTACAACAGCACGAGACCATCCTGCCATCAAGAGCCCTTCATTCATTAACTCTGAAGATCTGCTATCAGGTAAGAAACACAGCTTTAATATAGTCAGTCTATAGGTTTAATTACGGTTTTTGTTGATTGTTGTTAAGGATTTTAAGTAAAGTGTCAGCGCCAGGATGAATTACTGAAAAAGGCATGTTAGAAATTTCAGAGGAAAGATTAAAAAAAAAAATCCAAGAAATAGAAATTTTATTTATAAGCGTTTAACTGTCTGCTAAAATGAGTGTTTGAGTTTTATCATCGCTGTCTGAAGGACGATTCATAACTTTTACCGACGATACTGTAAAACAAAATGTTCACAATATTTCCCCTTGAACGATGAAATGGAAGAAATCAAGAAATAGCAACAGTTTATCAATAATGTTCGACGGCTGCCTGTACATTTTATATGAAAGTTGATAATTAGAGTGAGATGTCCCAAAAAGCATTAGGCTATGTGTGTTTATTTTTTTAAGAACCCAAGAAAAATACTTGATTAAGTTGTTTTGTACAGCGCTTTATTCATCCCTGCCAGATATCTATCGGGTAAACACAGACAGACAGAAGCTGTATACTATTAGGATAGTCTTTGACTCAGTACTGCGCATGCGCGCGATTCTCTAAGGGGGGAGGGGTCGGGATCCTCTTAATACATAATAATATATATCCTCTGAGAAGTAGTTTGCCAGAACAACGTCAGATATTGTGAAACTGTAATCTAGTTATTGTTTTTACATCAAAGTATGTCTTGGAAACAAAGCAAAAAGATTAAATCTTGCAGAGGTTTGAATTGGTGTCTTTTGTAGTGATCAAGTTTGTATAAAAGTTTGAGCACAGTTCTAGCTCAGAAATTCGATTACAGTTGCTGAAACAAAAAGAGTTTCAACCATACCCGGTCCCCACATACATATATCTTATTGCTATCTTAAATATATATAAACTAAATAATCTGACAAGACAAAAATGGCCAAAGAACCAAAATTATTTCACCTTCTCTCAGTTTAAAAATGTTGTTAATTCAGTTTCTCAGTTTTAGTTATTCACCCATTAATCATCTCAACAGAAAGTGGCCATTTAACAATTTCTTATCAACAGCTGCTTAACAAATAATTAATTCAACTATATATATCTATACACACACACACACACACTAGTCTGTGCAACGTTTGATGTAGTGTAATCCGCTTAAATGTGTCACAGTTTCACGTTTACTACTAAAAACGGAAAAGTTTTCTTTGTACAGATGACAACATTATCAAAACTATCCCTGTTCACACGGATCTGAGAAAATGACTAAAAACGCTGTATTACACATGCCAGAAAGTAGTTGGCGATGTCACTCTGTAAAGAAAGACTACGCACCTGCGCATATTATTTCACAGAGTACTCGCGCCAAACACACGTGCCTATCCACCTTATTTTACAGTTTGCTGCACTTTGATATTCTTCTCATTATTTCCCTATAGCGGCTAATAAATCGAAAGTCTCACACATTCACAGAAAACATATATATATTCCACACATGCTCTTTAGAAATTCATAAGTGTATTTGCGTATGATAAATTATAGAAAGTGATTCTCTTAACCTTTTCATTGTTAAATGACCTCTTTCAGAAACGTTTAAATGTTTATTCCAAGAAAACCCTTGTCATGCACTAGTAATATAATGTAGTGATTTGGTCTGTGATTTTAAACAGGTTCTTCATTTGAGTTGAATCATGTCTATCATCAATATGACATGTGTAGAGATTCAGACAGCAGTGGGGTTTATGTACGTGATTCTGCCTGTGATTCTGAATCAAACACTCAATGATCCTGACTGTGAACAGAGCTGGTATACAGAGGTGACTGTTACACACACACACACACACACACACGCATGCACGCAGATAAACAGATCTCTCTGGCAGTACACAATACTTGATCCTCTTGTGTTTGATTTGTTCAGGACGGGCGTCTGTTAGCAGATCCATCAGATCCAAACAAACAGATGTATCCTGTGGCGTTTGTCTCATCTGATCGTCTCGTCACTTCTTACTGTGTGGATGAACTTCATCATGAGATTCAGTGTCATTCTAAAGGAGTAAATCAACTCAATCTCTCTCAACATTCATCTGTTTTCATATTTAAAAGGGTCATGAACTGCGTTGTTTTAAGACACAGCTTTAATATAATGACTAAGTTTATGCAACTGGCCCCTGGTGTCAATAAAAGCTTTTATTGGACTAACAAGGAAGTTTTCAGTTCTGAAACTTACAGGATATTCTTATAGTATGATGACCTCTTATATGTCAAAAGCTCAAGGAAAATTTGATTTCTCAGTTCATCACCCCTTTAAACACAAATGATGATCTTGTTATTTTAATTTAATTATGAATCATTAGAGCTGCAGTTCAACATGAACACAATAAACTCACACAGTAATGAATCCTTCATGAACACTATAAACGTTTCTTTCTTTCATTCCAGATCACACATGAGACCGTGTTCAGAGGTGAGAGACACTTCAATTCTTATGATAATGTTTATGATGGACAGATGATCCTTAAAGAGACCCTTCATACTGAAATATCTTCATGTCGTTCCAAACCTGAATGACTTTCTTTCCTCTCTCAAACACAAAAGCAGATATTTGTTTAAAGGAAACCTCAGTGGTTTTGGTCCATGAAATTAAAGTCATAGAGGTTTGGAGTGACATGAAGGAGAGGAAATGATGACTGAGATTCACTTCTGATACACTTCAAACACATTCATTACTGTGAGAATCTGCCTCGACATTATTGCAGACGTTCATTAAAAGAGACACACACATCTGTCCTGATTCAGATCAAACTCTGTGTTGAAGTGAATCTGTCCTGATTCAGATCAAACTCTGTGTTGAAGTGAATCTGTCCTGATTCAGATCAAACTCTGTGTTGAAGTGAATCTTCTGTAAGTGAATCATGATGATTGTGAATGTGTTTTTCAGTGAGGAATGAAACTGCAGCGACTCCAAACTCAGGTGAGTTTCAGCTGATAAACGTGTGTCTAATTCACTAATAAAACACTGATTCAGATCTGATTCAGACTCAATCCAGTTTGAATGTGAACAGGCCTTTGTTTTCTGTCATATTGTCTGATATTTGTGATCATTGTTTGTTTTAAAGATGTTCTGGATGAAGTGACTCCGTCTCTTCAGCTCTCAGGTAAAACATCAAGAGCTTTAAACCCTCTAAACTCTAATATTGATTCATCATTGTTATTGATCAGCTGATTTCACTGGTTTATGTATTCATGATTTTATTGTCTATATGGCTCATATAGATCAGTTGTGGTGGATTTCTGTTCTCATCATCATCTTTCTTCTGGCATTTCTCTGTTTCACGCTGCGGAAAAGGATCTTCAGGTGAGTCCAGAAGCTTTATTTGTTATTAATTGACATTTAATGACTAACAATGAGTGAAATGATCATTTATGATTTGACCTCTTTTATCTGTGGTCATATTTAATGATGAAAGCAGTGGCTTAAACTTTAAAATCTCTCTGAATAAATATAAAGTACTTTGGTGGATATAATAATATTTAATAATAAGTGTCGATCGATTGTTTTTCGAAGGCAGCGGCATCCGTCTGCAATGATTTAGACAAGAGGTGAGTGAATCAAACTGAGAGAAAGACTGAGACTTTTACTGAATCGCACAGACGGATGATGTTTTATTCTGATGTGCTTATGAATATCTGTTTCTATCAGGGATCCTGAATCTGACGGGACTCTGATGAAGGTCAAATCTGATTCACTGAATCACTCTGAATCTGATTGGACTCTGTTGAAGGTCAAATCTGCTTCTCCTGATTCACTGAATCACCCTGAAGCTGACAGGACTCTGATTAAGGTCAAATCGGATTCACTGAATCACTCTGAATCTGACAGGACACTGATGAAAGTGCTTTAAGGTTGAGATCATGACATTTGACCAGTGATATTTCACTGGTTTGTGGTTCCTGGCTTTGTATATTTTGTAAAATGTAGCTGAAGTAATTTTTTAATGATTATTTTTGAAAAATCATGAAATTGTTATTTCTGATCAGGCATTGCCAAACAAGCATTCTGTTTTCAATGAATTTATACCCCCCAAACAGGTGATGTATCCTGGAGATAGAAGACAAAAATAAAAGACTTTTAAAAAAACTCATGAAACAGTATTATTTGTGTCCTAAGAAAATGGAAAATAGCAATAAATTAATTTTCTTACTTTGCCCTTTTTAGGGTTAACTGGCCCACACTGAATAGTGGAAAATCACAATAGTGAAGGATTTCAGGAAGAGTCACCTGATCAAAAATGTACCTTAAAAGATTTCACAAATCAGAAAAGTTATGTTAAGGACGTAGTGTATATATATATATATATATATATATATATACAGTATATAGCCATACCGAAATATAATATATGTACATATATGAAATATCAATATACTGTATGTAATATATGCTCATATCTGATGAATGTCTGATGAATCACATTTTTATTTACATCACGTGGATGGCTCACAACTTACAGGACTTAAAGGATCTGCTGCTAACATCTTGGTGTCAGATACCACAGCACACCTTCAGGGGTCTAGTGGAGTCCATGCCTCGACGGGTCAGGGCTGTTTTGGCAGCAAAAGGGGACCAACACAATATTAGGAAGGTGGTCATAATGTTATGCCTGATCGGTGTATATCAGGTTCAGTTCATGTCAGTTTTTCTCAAGGAATAGAGTCTCTGAATTAAAGCTGTAAACTACACTGGAACTCTGTCAGTCGCTACATTACTGTAATATTACAGGTTAAAATTAACAAATGATTTGAATGCAAACATTTTACTTGCACATAAGGCAGTGTTTATTCCAATAATAAAGTTATTAATTAATTAACTTTTTAATGACATACTTAGGTTTCTATAGTTACACTGAAACTCATTGTCTGATTGAGCCGGATGAAGGAAACCTGTCTGGTAACAGGGTCAGTGGTGTGGAGAGTGAGGCGGGTGGCGTTAGCTTCTGACGCGACCAAATTGACTTCTAATCTGCCTTTAATCTGAACTTATTCTTCTCCCTTCTTCCTTCTCAGCTCGGAAAGGAGTTTCTTTTAGATAAAAATGAAGAAAATCATATTACTGCACTCAGAACCATAGCTCCTTTCCTGGACCGTTACTGATCAGAAGGTTAAATATGGTTAGGGTTTGACCATTAATGCCCTAATAAGGCAGCATCCATTTATGATTTAATTATTGCATACTGTTTTATAGTGTTCTGCAATACACTGAGGTGTAAATAGTGATATTTACACTTATAGTGCAAGGAAAATACCACTATTTTCACTGTGCAAATTTTTTAATGACAGATTAATATGAAGTAACTTCATATTAGTGGAGAATTTTATTTAAAAAAAGACAATTAAATATTATGTGAAAAGACCAAGATAGATATTTTATTATTACTACTATTGTTATTATTAACAACATTTGGAATTTAAGTAGCAGGACATTCCGCCAAACCACAGTGGATTTGAAATAAAAAATGGTGACAAGAAGCTGTGGCAATGTTTCTTCTAAAGAGCAATTTCTGATTGTAGGTTGGCAGACATATACGTGCTGAACTATCACTGAAACTCACATAAAATCTACTTTGTTCAAAAACATATAAAACCACATGAAGGGGGGATCATTTCACCTTTGTCCCCATGTAATCATTGTGGTTTTCATTTCCGATTACACTCAAACCACTACTAGGTGTGCAAGCTGGGTGAGCTCCATTTCCTGAAAACTTGCCAGTTGCGAGAAATTAGGTCAGTGCGCTTAGAAAGACTCAACAGAAAAGAGTAAAGGATGCGGGAAGAGAGAAAAGGGATACAAATGAGAGGGATCAGCATAAAAATTTGTGATTATGATTTTGTTAATGGAACAATGATTAAAAAACACATATGTAGTCTGCTTGATGTAGTGCTTAATGATCCATTTTCATAATGATAAAGCATGGTAAGAAATTTGAAAGGAGTGCTCACTGCACTGATAACCGTGTAAATACGAAGAATCATGCTGTTCTCATATCTCCACCGTGGGCCACAGCGTGAAAGGTGAGTTTCATTTCTACAGCTCATCTAAAACTAAAGTTTCACGTGAAATCAAACGCCTGACAGAGACAGAGAAAACTCACTGCAGGCTGTGAACAACCACAACACGTTTCACCACTTTCAATCTAACTAATCCCCAGATGCTTTGTGTCCCAGACAGTCGATATATACACTGTAGCTGAAAGTAGTAAACAAAAGTGTTAAGCGTTGAATATTGAAAGGCATGCGCTTTATGGTACAAACCACTAAAGCCACACTTATAGGGTTGGGTTGCACCATAATTTCTGCATGTAATTTTTCATTAAGCATTATTTGAAGCTGTATTTCCATCACCTGCCACACACTCAGTTCTGATGACCTGTAGATTCTGTGTCCTGCCAGCTGAGTAGCAGATGTCTCTGGCCTGGTTTCTTGTAGTCTAATAATGTCTATGATATACCTTCATCCAGCTTATCTTGATATTTGTACTCTGACTAACAGCAGTGAAATACTGATGGTTCTACAAGATGGTAATGATACCCAATGAGCCACAAACACCACACCATCCCTCATGTCTGGAAGCTACTCACTCATTTCTAACAATGAGATAAATAATCAATGGTTTCTAAGAAATACACTTCCCCTATGAGTCTCTTACATTAAAATTATGTAAGAAATCTTGCATCATTCATGAAACAATATTGCTCTAAATAACAGACTATTTCTCAGACTGGTAAAAATAAAAATGGACTGTAAAGCAAAAGCAAAGGAACATACCCATTAAATAAAGAGCATTTGTGGCATTTGACCTCACTAATAAACCTGTAGAGTATGTATCATAGAAGGAGTATTACTCACAGTAGGCAGTTTGAATTCTGATAGACATTGTCTTTAAATGTATTATTAAATTATCAGTAAATTTACATGTTACGCATGCTGTGTGTGCGTCATGTTATGTGTGTGTGGTAGTCTTGTCTTGTGTGTTCCAGATCCCATTGGTCCATCAGCCTGTCACTCTGATGACGTCCCCGGTTCACGCTGCCAATCATCTTTCAACGCCCCGGTTAAAAACCCCGTATCTCCTCCGCGTTTCCAGCTGTTTGGTTCAATTCGTATTTTCTATTTGGTTGTTTGCTTGTGGTTTATTGCGCTGTTTCTTTTTTCCTTTTGTCCCAATATTGTTCACTGTATATTGTATGTGTGTTTATTACCTGTTTAAAGAGTCCTTTGTTGATTTTGTTTGTACAGTGTACAGTTGCGTTTTGCTGTCAGTCTTTCCAGTCGTCACGTTGTGTGTGAGGCTGGGAAGGTGCGGGCAGGTAAGTAAATCGCGCGACATACATTGTGCACACGTAGGACATTTTGTTTTTTTTGTATTAGACACACTAGGTTAGGAGAGAGTGCCACCCGCTGTATTTTTTTTTTTTTTTTTGCCTTTTTGGGTTAGACAGAATAGGTTAGTTAGGGCGTTTCTACGCCGAAGACCTTTTTCTTTCCACATTTTCTTTTTGGTAGTCAGCTTAGTTTGTTAAAATAGCTAGCTGTGTTTTGTTTTATTTATTTCTTTGATTTGGCATCTCTCGAGCTCCCCTTCCCACCTCTGTTTTTGTTGTTAACTGTTATTTGTTTTTCGTACTTTGTAAATACTGTAAATATTGTAAATATTGATTACACCCTTACACTTAATCACTGTGCATGAGCAATAAAACACCTTACACAGAGTTTTCTTGACTCTCGGCCTTCCTACCACTTCTGTATATGCATACACACACTTTCAAATGTTACTTCTTAAACTTCCCCTAACCAAACGAATAGAAAAACATCTGAAAGAACGTAACATTTATGGGGGCTCGTCCGGGATATAAACAATCCGATCTTTCCCGGATATTAATTTTGTGTGTGTGCGTATATCTATATGGTGGCTTGTGCCGTAATAGAAAAGAAACGCTTGTGTACAGTAATATCGTGTATAGTGAGAGTGGCGTGATAAAAACAAAACAAAACATGAGTGTCTTTGATTTACAGTCATTTATTAAGGAACCAAGTTTAGACAAATTCGATAAGTGTAGGAAGGATGATTTGTTGAAAATCGCTGACCAGTACGGGATCTCTGTGGTGAAACAGGCACTAAAGAAAACAATTAAAAGTGTTATTTTACAAAAGCTGGTTGAACTTAATGTGCTTGTGTTGCCAGATGCGGATGGTGCTGATGGTGCTGTTACGCCGGGGAAGGCGCTGAGCGAGGCCGCCGAGGCGGAGGTGCAGGCCGATGCCAAGGCCGCCTTGCCGCCCTTCTATCCCTTTTCTCCGTCTTCCAGTGGGTCTGGTGGCGATGTGCGGCTTAAGGTCCGAATCGCCCGTATGCAGATGGAAGCGCAGGAGCGGGCTCAGACGCGTCAGGCCGAAATGGATCTGCGCCTCAAGGTCCGCAGTTTAGAGATTGAGGCTGAAAAGCAGGTAAAATTGCGACAAATTGAGTTGGAGGCGATGAAGGTTACCTCTGGCCCAGTTGCGCAATCTAGCCCTGTTGTGCCCTCTACGGATGTTGCACGTGATGTTTCAACAGCTGCCTTTGATATCAGCAAACACATTACTTTAGTGCCTCACTTCAGAGAAACCGAGGTGGATACTTACTTTACCGCTTTTGAGCGTATAGCATCCGCAATTCGTTGGCCGAAAGAGGTATGGCCTCTTTTATTGCAGTGTAAGCTTGTTGGGAAGGCTCAAGAGGTTTGTTCAGCGCTACCTGTAGAGGATAGTTTGCAGTACGAGTCGGTAAAGAATGCTATTCTCCGCGCGTATGAGCTGGTTCCCGAAGCTTATCGACAGCGATTTAAAAATCATAAAAAAATAGCGCAACAAACGTTTGTAGAATTTGCCCGTGAAAAGGGAATTCTTTTCGATAAATGGTTGATGGCAAGTAAGGTGCAAGATTTTGATTCTCTAAAGGATTTGATGCTTTTGGAAGACTTTAAGGGTTGCTTGCCTGAGCGAGTGGTCACGTATTTAAACGAACAAAAAGTCACGTCTTTGTCTCAGGCTGCTGTTCTGGCCGATGAATTTGTTTTAACACATAAAAGTGTATTCATCTCAGCTCGTCCCGACAAAACGTTGGCTCTGCCTGCGTCGCAGAATCCCCGTGTTAAGGTTAGTCCAACGCAACCTAAAGAGACAAGAGAATGTTTTTATTGTCATAAAACAGGACACGTAATTGCTGATTGTTTAACTTTAAAAAGAAAACAACAGCCAGGACAACCGAAGCCAGTTGGTTTCGTGAGAACAGTGTTCATGCGCTCTTATGGCGCGCAAAAGACTGATGATATTGATGAAAGATTTCAACCGTTCATGATGAAAGGTTTACTTTCAATAAATGGTAGACCTGAGGAACAAAAAGAAATTCAGATTTTGCGAGACACTGGCGCAATTCAGTCATTTGTAGTGGCTGATGTTGTTCCACTATCAGATCAGACGTCTTGCGGTTCGAGTGTGCTCATTCAGGGTATAGAAAAGGGCGTGGTTAAAGTGCCGCTACACCGTGTACATCTCCAATGCGATGTGCTCACAGGGTTTGTTAAGGTTGGGGTACGGTCCTCACTCCCCGTGAAAGGTATTGCTTTTATCCTTGGTAATGATTTGGCAGGAGGTAACGTAACACCAGTAGCTAGTGGAGGTTGTTGACAAACCTGATTGTTTCGTTGGTGCTGACGATATTGCTGATAAATTTCCAGATGTGTTTGCAGCTAATGTTGTAACTCGTGCGCAAAAGTGTAGGATAGGGAGTGACATTTCACTAAATGACTCATTCATGTTGCCGCTTTTTACTGAGGAAAGCTCTCTGCCTGAGGTCCAATGCTTTGAAGTTGTGAAAAATGATAAACAGCTTGATAACGTTGTGAAAGATTCGGAGTTGTTCACGGTACCTGTTTCGCGCGAACGGATGATCGCAACACAGCGAGACGATCCTTCTTTGGCAAAGTGCTTCTCTGCTGCTGAACATCCAAAATCTGTAAAAAACATCAAAGCTGAGTATGTGTTAGACGATGGATTACTGTTACGTAAGTGGAGCCCTGTCGCAAGGATGGATAATGAGTGGGAAGTTACCTGTCAAATTGTGTTGCCCACTGCTTACAGACAGCAAGTGTTAAATTTGGCTCATGATCATTATCTGTCAGGTCATCTAGGAATTACAAAAACATATAATCGTATCTTGAAGCATTTCTTTTGGCCTGGCTTGAAAAAAGATGTATGTCACTAATGTCGCACCTGTCATGTATGTCAGGTAACGGGAAAGCCAAATCAAAAGATTCCACCTGCTCCATTGGTTCCCATTCCTGTAATTGGTGAGCCTTTCGAGCATGTTATTTTGGACTGTGTCGGCCCTTTGCCAAAGACAAAATCAGGAAATCAGTTTTTGTTAACAATCATGTGCTCTGCAACCCGATTCCCAGAAGCAATTCCGTTGAGAAAAATTACTTCTGTAGCTATTGTAAAGTCACTGATCAAATTCTTTTCCACATTTGGACTGCCAAAAATTGTACAGACGGATCAAGGAACGAATTTTCTCTCCAAACTGTTCAGACAGGTGTTAAAAACTTTGGGTATAACGCACAGAGTTTCTAGCGCATATCATCCCGAAAGTCAAGGGGCAATTGAACGGTTTCACCAAACGCTGAAATCGATGCGTAAATACTGCCTAAGCTCCGGTAGAGAGTGGGATGAAGGGGTCCCGTTAGTTTTATTTGGCATTCGCGAAACTGTTCAGGAGTCTCTTGGTTTTAGTCCCGCAGATCTAGTGTTTGGGCATACAGTACGTGGTCCGCTCAAAATTTTAAAAGAGGGAATGCTGGGTGAGGGATGTAGCTCCCAAGGAAAATATACTGGATTATGTTAGCCGATTCAGGGAGCGCTTACATAATGCCTGTATGTTCGCGAAAGAATCTTTGGCTGTAGCACAAAAGAACATGAAAAAGCACTTCGATATGAAGTCTGTCACTCGAGTGATCAAACCTGGAAATGAAGTCTTGGTACTTTTGCCAGTTCCTGGTTCGGCTCTGTCTGCTCGTTTTGCTGGTCCATATGTGGTATCTAAAAAATTGAGTGACACAGATTATGTTACTCCTGATCGTAAACGGAAATTTCGGACATGTCATATTAATATGTTAAAGCTGTACTGTTCCAGGGAATCGCCTGAGAAAACTGCAGAGGAGATTGGTCCGAAAGCTGGCTTCATTACTACACCTGCTGCAGTTGTTTCAGCAACCACTGCTAAGGATTGCGAGGTGATATTGCCACCTGCTGGTGAGTTGCTCGCTGACAATGGCATTTCCCTTCGTGGTGCTCAGATGAGCGCTAGGCTCTCTAATTCAGAGATACTACAGTCACTACCAGCCTTTCTTACTAATCTGACTGAAGCACAGAGACAGGACATTGTTAAAATAATTCATGATTTTCCCGTGCTGTTTGGAGATATCCCAACTCAAACGAAATTACTGCAAACATGACATCCAGATTACTTGCAATTCTCCAATTAAACAACACGCCTACCGAGTTAATAGTATGAAACGATCAGTAATGAAAACGGAGGTAGACTACTTACTGAAAAATGATCTAGCCGAACCCAGTTTCAGCCCATGGAGTTCTCCGTGCCTTCTTGTCCCAAAACCAGATGGTAGCCTACATTTCGGTTCTGTACGGACTATCGAAAAGTCAATTCCGTTACTGTCCCGGACAGTTATCCTCTGCCCAGAATGGAGGACTGCATAGATAATTTGGGTTCTGCAAAGTTTGTAACCAAATTGGACTTGTTAAAGGGTTACTGGCAAGTCCCCCTCACGCCGCGCGCTGCAGAAATGTCCGCCTTCGTAATTCCTGATAATTTCCTACAATATAAGGTTATGGCGTTCGGATTGCGAAACGCTCCGATGTTTTCTGCTTCAAAGCGTAGAGAGATGCCTACATAAATGACCAGAGAAACTCTCATCAATGTCAAATTTCAAACAAGTAAGCTGATAAATATCAAAACAGTTTATTGGCATGAGTGTTTACTTACTATATTTCCCAGGCAGCAACAACACACAATAAAAACAGAGGAACAATGTGCCGGTAATTATAATAAAATAAAGACAATAACTTAGTTTATGAGACTGTGAAATAAGAGTAGAAATACGAGTATTGGATGTACTTATTTTACTCTAGGCCTAATGTTTGTTTTTCAAGAAGAAAATATCAGATTATGTGTGATCCGCTGTAACCTGATGTTCCTCCGGGTTCCCTTCTTTTGCTGAAACATTAGTCATATCAGCATTGGACTGGTTATGGAGCAAGTTTGAAACGAGTACACACACACACACACACACATACACTGAGTTTGACATGACGTCGATCAACAACAAAACTGCAAGTAAGTGAGTTTGAGGTAGACTCTGCAGGACAGCAGGGCTGGATCTGAGGAACTCTGATTCAGAATATGTTTCATATTTGACATTTACATTAACATGAAAAAATGACAAACTGTACAAAGTGTAAAACTTTTGCTTACTTCTCCTGTAAAGTCCTTTATAAAAGCCATTAAAGATTTCACAGCAAAACACATTTTGCTTGATAAAAACAAAGTATGAAGTATCATTGAGAGGACAGAAGGCATGAAGGAGATTGTGTACAGGGTTTTCAGCAAAGTATAGGTCATGTTGATCATTTATAGGCCCTATAATGTGTGATATAGGCTAATATATTCATAAATAGACATACTTAACAGAATTATACAACGAATGTTTACTTTAAATTATGAGAGAATAAAGTGAAAGTGAAGGTAAATCTGAGCAGCTCGAGTCCTGGTGAGTTTATATTTCTTTCTTGATTTACTGGTGTTATTCATAATGATAAACATAAATTGAGATGGTTTTTCATCGTTTAATGCTCTTTGTTTTCTCAGAAGCGTTATCCTGTACTGACAGTTAAAATGGCTACATCTAAAACACTTCCTGGTAAGATTCTGTTTAAGAAATCAGGAGAAACATCGTCTTCATGTTCACAGCTGATTTAGAGTCATCCAGACCACCTTCAGACTGATATAAATTATATTTTACTGACGGTTTTAAGTGACATTTAGTTTGTTTGCTGCTGTCTTGTATGTTGAAGTATTTCATTTTTTCTTAAATGTGAGGAATGGTGAACTTAAATACGATCATACTCCATTTTTTTCTGTCTCTTTCAGTGATCTGGATTCTTCTGATGGGCAGAAAAGCTCATCTGGAAACACTTTACTGGGTGAAAGAACGTTTTAAACACAGATGGGAGAGAAGCAGGTTTCTGTGATCGATTCTCCAGATTCTCCAGATCTGAATGAAGAGCAGCTGCTCTCTCGATCTTCAGCACTATATGCACAAACTGCAGCGATCAGTTGAGAATGCGCTTTTGATCACGGGACAGGCAAATCTAGATCCACTTCAGTAGTAAATATTCTACGGCACCTGTCAAAATTTGATTGATGATCTCTTGACCTTTATGACGTAACCTTATGACCTTTGATATTAGCCCTTGGGATATTTCCCCTCCCCCGAGGTTGACCTTTGACATGGGTTATGAATATGTCTATTGATTCCCGGCATTTTTGAAATACCTATGTTGTTGACCTGCGGGTCATTTGTAGTGTGGAACGAATTGATAATTTTTGAACTTTGACCGTACAAATTGGAAGTCCTGAGGGTAATTTAAAAGGTTGAGGGTCACGCATGTGTTGGACAGATGTGGGGTAGCATCCGCATTCCAGCTCACAGGCTATATATATATATATAAAAAGACAGCGATGTATTCTGCAGAAAAGAAGTGTGAAACATGTCTAGTTTAAACTCACCTAAAACCCCCGAGACAGAATGGGATGAAGAAGAGATGACAGAAAGCCTGACTTTGGCTCCGAGAAAACCACACGGCTATGTCTATTTGACAAAGTTTCTCCATGACAGTAAGGAATGTGTGAGAGCAGAATTTGTAATGATTAGCAATCGCGTATTTGGTTACATATTCAATAAGGAGTCCCGAGTCGTTACGCTCTACACTGCCGACAGCACCGGGGAATTTATACCTGGAGAAGACCCCTGTCTGATATTTCCTGTTAAAGACTGGACGTTGTTTTACAGTCGTGTCTGGAAAGATCTGAATGACTGTGGAGAAGAACCTTTGTACATCGCAGAGTGGGATGGGATGATTCCGAATGTTCGCTATCGCGTGGTCAGCGATCACTCTAATAAGAAACAGGACGAGTGTGTCTACATATTCTGCTGCAAAGACAAGACAAAGCTCAGCGACCGCAGTGGGGTCATCCTGCATGATGAACATCATGATATGTACGAGATGCGATTTTTGTTCAAGTGGTGTGATCTGGCTATGTTGAGTTCCCATTTCTCAATCATAAACAAAATGTTCAAGTGGTGCGACATGCGTGATGGATACAATAAAGTTAGAGTGCAGCTATTCAACACAAAGAGATGTGCACGCAGCAGCACGTATGCTATGCCATCCCTGCCCATTCACTACAACCATTTATAAGCGACAGCAAGTCACACCCATATCCTCAGAACGGCTTTATAAGCCATGGCTCAACACAATACTTCAGAGCTCGCTCACATCTGCAGCTGCGGAGTCTCTTTTGACTACGGATTTGACCCTCCTGATGACAATGCTACTGACCATATTCTGACAGACAAACCCGGGATATCTGACACCAATAAACAATGGCTAGATAAATTCAGCACTGAGCTTGGACAACGCAACCTGAGTTTCCTGACTGATCACAGCGAAAGTACATCTACAACGACTGATAAGAGTTTCGACGCCCCTGACGGCTGCTTCACCGACATTGGATTCAAAATCGTAAAAGCCACGATCGTAGTGCTACTGCAACACCTCATCGGCATTAAGCAGAAGGAGGACTGCGGAGGATGTGCTATAAATCATCCGAGCCAACTACAACATTCCTGCCTGTTTGAACCTCCGACATACTACTTTGACACCCACTTTGACGAGCTGACCCACAGACTGTTTAAACCCTATCTCCGAACCATCATAGCCTACGCGCTACGTCGGTGCGGGTTAAAGTCTCATCCTCAGCGAATTCAAGGAGCAGCCGGAGCTATTCTGCATGAATTAAAAGACGAGCCGTTCATCACCACTAAGCTACAAGAAATCAGGGACAAACTTCTGGACAAATCCTGCGAGAAAGTCGTCAGCGAGACCATCGACCTCTGGGAGGGATTCTCTGTTGTGAGTGGAGATTGAGCAAGATCCTACCACCACCATGGGTGCTGTATGCAGCCAAAGGAGCATCGCAGAAATTCTGTTTAAAGGTCATTACAGAAGACAAATGATTACGTTATTGAAAAATTTGATCGAAGAAGCCCTCGATTCGTATGATGATATTGATGATGATGATGATGATGATGAGGAGGATGCCTCCCGTGAATCAAAATTCAAGAAATACATGTTTCATATTAGAGGGCTGGCCGATTCATGGGATGATTTGACGAACATGTGTGTTAAAGGGACTGAACCATATTGTGAGATGATAGGAAATGTTCTGGAGGTGATGACACAACGTAGCGATGGCTTTCGCCTCAGTGACATCCTCTGTATCTACACATATGTAACAGATGTTTGTGTGGAATTGGTTAGAAAACATAATGTTGATTGTGTCACCATCAGTGATATTGTTGAAACAACAGAATGGTTGGCTGGGGAAGACGCGTACACATTACACAGAACAGCCCCCATAAAATACAAACGTAATAGAGTCGTATTATACGGAGTGGATACCCAGTTCCAAGCGGATCTCGTGGACATGTCTGCATATTCCCCAGCCAACCATTCCGAAACCTCTTTATCGGTTAGACGTACACCACTATCCTTTAAGACAGACTCTTTTAATCGTTTTTTACCGCCTAAAGAACCAGGGTTAGATGGTGTGTAATAAGCTTTTTTCATGAGCTCCGACATGATGTCGTTTCAACCCACACAAAAGAATAAGACATACAAACGGGGGAATCAATCTTTTATTAAAAAGAAAAAAACAGGATACATAATGACATCATACCGTAGGTAATAAAAGAATAAAATGAAATGCGATTACATGATGACATCATGCTCTAAATAAGAATACATCGAAATGGGGTACACGCTAAGTAAACCGTTATAATGATATAAACTAATCTAGCCAGAAAGATAGATGATGACCGCATGCTCTAAGTAAGTAAAATGCTAAAAAAAAGATTAGTGGTAGTCTAGCCAGAAAAGAAATTCTCGGCATGACTTCCAATCATGGCCTAGGACATGGTTGACCGTTGTTTCAACAATATCACTGATGGTGACACAATCAACATTATGTTTTCTAACCAATTCCACACAAACATCTGTTACATATGTGTAGATACAGAGGATGTCACTGAGGCGAAAGCCATCGCTACGTTGTGTCATCACCTCCAGAACATTTCCTATCATCTCACAATATGGTTCAGTCCCTTTAACACACATGTTCGTCAAATCATCCCATGAATCGGCCAGCCCTCTAATATGAAACATGTATTTCTTGAATTTTGATTCATGCAGAATAGCTCCGGCTGCTCCTTGAATTCGCTGAGGATGAGACTTTAACCCGCACCGACGTAGCGCGTAGGCTATGATGGTTCGGAGATAGGGTTTAAACAGTCTGTGGGTCAAAGTGGGTGTCAAAGTAGTATGTCGGAGGTTCAAACAGACAGGAATGTTGTAGTTGGCTCGGATGATTTATAGCACATCCTCCGCAGTCCTCCTTCTGCTTAATGCCAATGAGGTGTTGCAGTAGCACTACGATCGTAGCTTTTACGATTTTGAATCCAATGTCGGTGAAGCAGCCGTCAGGGGCGTCTGAGGATATGGGTGTGACTTGCTGTCGCTTATAAATGGTTGTAGTGAATGGGCGGGGATGGCATAGCATACGTGCTGCTGCGTGCACATCTCTTTGTGTTGAATAGCTGCACTCTAACTTTATTGTATCCATCACGCATGTCGCACCACTTGAACATTTTGTTTATGATTGAGAAATGGGAACTCAACATAGCCAGATCACACCACTTGAACAAAAATCGCATCTCATACATATCATGATGTTCACCATGCAGGATGACCCCACTGCGGTCGCTGAGCTTTGTCTTGTCTTTGCAGCAGAATATGTAGACACACTCGTCCTGTTTCTTATTAGAGTGATCGCTGACCACGCGATAGCGAACATTCGGAGTTATCCCATCCCACTCGGCGATGTACAAAGGTTCTTCTCCACAGTCATTCAGATCTTTCCAGACACGACTGTAAAACAACGTCCAGTCTTTAACAGGAAATATCAGACAGGGGTCTTCTCCAGGTATAAATTCCCCGGTGCTGTCGGCAGTGTAGAGCGTAACAACTCGGGACTCCTTATTGAATATGTAACCAAATACGCGATTGCTAATCATTACAAATTCTGCTCTCACACATTCCTTACTGTCATGGAGAAACTTTGTCAAATAGACATAGCCGTGTGGTTTTCTCGGAGCCAAAGTCAGGCTTTCTGTCATCTCTTCTTCATCCCATTCTGTCTCGGGGGTTTTAGGTGAGTTTAAACTAGACATGTTTCACACTTCTTTTCTGCAGAATACATCACTGTCTTTTTATATATATATAGCCTGTGAGCTGGAATGCGGATGCTACCCCACATCTGTCCAACACATGCGTGACCCTCAACCTTTTAAATTACCCTCAGGACTTCCAATTTGTACGGTCAAAGTTCAAAAATTATCAATTCGTTCCACACTACAAATGACCCGCAGGTCAACAACATAGGTATTTCAAAAATGCCGGGAATCAATAGACATATTCATAACCCATGTCAAAGGTCAACCTCGGGGGAGGGGAAATATCCCAAGGGCTAATATCAAAGGTCATAAGGTTACGTTATAAAGGTCAAGAGGTCATCAATCAAATTTTGACAGGTGCCGTAGAATATTTACTACTCACTTCAGTTTTTCTAGGTAGTCAGGCAGGGGTGTTAATGACGCTATAAGCACTCTGTTAAATATGATTGTATCACATCTTGAGGGCGCAAAGACTTTTGTTCGATTAGTTTTTATTGATTTCTCATCAGCTTTTAATTGTATACAGCCTCATATCCTTGCAGAAAGGTTAAAGAGTGTTCATAATATTGATTCTGAGTTGATTTGTTGGCTGATGGGTTTTTGACCGAGAGGTCTGAACGTGTGATGGTAAACGGTGTTTTATCTGACGTACTTCTTTCACCTCTTTTATTTGTACTTCACACTAATGAGTGTCAGACACAACTACAGAGGCGTCGCATCATTAAGACGGCAGATGATTCAGTGATCGTTTCCCTCCTTAATAACGAGGATCCCGATCATGGTTCTGTACTGGCAGACTTTACTGACTGGTGTAATTTGTCCTTTTTGAACATCAGTGTATTTAAAACTAAAGATGATTATAGATTTTAGGAAGAATCCTACAGTCATCTCTCCTGCAGTTATAAATGATCATGCCGTTCAACAGTTTAAATACCTGTACTTGATGAAAAGTTGACTTTTGAGGCTCAGGTGGATGCTGTGTGTAAGAAAGCCCATCAGCACTTATATTTTTATGAGTAAATGAAAACTGCTGCTCATGTTGTAATGCTGTTCAACTACTGTTTGTTGTTTCTGGTTGTGTATGGTGTGCAATATAATGTATAGCTGAAATAATGAAAAGATAATGTATTCATAATGACATGATTTCTCTTTCAAGTGTAACCGTACTGTTAATAAACTCTTTCTCTTATAAACCATGTGCAAACTAGTTTTGATTTCAAGGTACAGTTCACCCAGAAATTATCATTCTGTCCTCATTTATTCATCCTAATGTTGTTCAAAACTGTATGACTACTTCTAAGTTCTGCAGAACATGAAAGATGAAAAAGATGTAAAAAAAAAAAAAAAGAAAAATGTGTTTTTGTCTGTAATGAAAGTCAATGGGGTCTAATGTGGTTTGAACACCAAGTTCTTCAAAATATCTTCTCAAGAAGACAGAAAGTCAAGTGTGTTTGAACAAAATGAGAGAGAAAAATGAACAGTTTCAACCTTAATCTTTAACTCTCATCATATAATGCACTAGTGAAAACATGAGCTGGAGAAAGAAACAAGCAGGGCAGTTTATTCTTCCTTTTTTCATTTATTTAGTAAAGAGATGGTAAGATTAGTTGTTTAAGTGTATGATATTCTAGGGTTGTAAATCCATGGGAGAATTGTAGCGTTTCACAGGCCTATGTGAGTTTTTGTTTGTCTTTCAAAATTTTATTTTTCTACAGTTTGAACATTTTACTTTGAAATATTTCACTTTCATTTAACTTTTTTGTAATGATGATTGGTTCAATCTTTGACTTCAGCTGGAAACACTGGGACACAAACCTCTGTGAAACGAAGTCTTTCACCATCACATGAATTTCTCACATTCATGCAAAATGTCTCTCCATCTTCTTTTCACTCAGAAATGCCTAGTAATCACAAGGAAACAGCGAGTAATGTCGTGGCAAATTCAATGTTTCTTCAGTTCTGGTCTCAAAGAAAAACTCACAGAGTCGAAGTTCCAGATCTCAGAAGTATTTAACTTTATTGTCAAGCAACAAAGTGAGATGCCAGCTCCACATCTGAATCTCTCTTAGCCGGGGCACAGTTTTTATACATTTTTCTTATCTCTTAAAACACACCAAAGTAATATCATTGGCTGGTAATATTCACCCTTACATTTTCCCATATTCTCACTTACAGGTGCTCTCCCCCCACACCTCCTTCCCATGTACTCCCCGACCTTTCTACCATAGTCATTTCACTAATACAATTGCAGGTGTTGCTCATGTAAGAGACAATTTTCTTAGTAAGGGTGACAAACTTCTAGCTACTGTACATCTGTTGACTTAATCTCTCATGGCTGTCTGCCAATTGATGGTCAACCCTTTTCCCATGGGCCAAATGAAACATTGTATTAAAAAAATCAGTACTCCCCGGAGGCAAGAAGCCTTCACGTGACACCCTTAATAATGGTCTTGTTCATTTCACAGCCACCTGTTGTCTGGTGGAAAATTACCATCAAAATATGCTCAGTGGCCAAGTTAACTTGTCTGACCCTTACAGTTACATAGGCCAAGAGGCCTTAAAACACTTCTAGCCTTTATAGTAAGCAAACTAATTCTAGAATTGTTTTCTATAGGATGGATAAAATACTCCATCATTAACACACTGAATTAAACATGAACGACTGAAACAGTATTTTCATGTCAAAAATACTCCAATAATCTTGTTCTAGGCTATTTACAAGTTCAAAAAATCCTTTTCACAGTGTATAAAAAGGCAGTTGAAAGACAACTCACTCATTCAGCAGGAGTTACAGGAGGAAAATCACTGATGATCAACATTTAAACTCTCCTGTCATAAAATCCTGTTTTTACAACATCCATTGTAAAGTTTTATCTCTGTTATGATCTTTAATCATTCTAAAACACTTGATGTGAAAGACAGTGATATTCCAGGGCCAAATTCATTCTGCAGCTTCATAATTCACATTATATTTCACAGGAAACCAGGAGAAACTCATGACACAATGAGCATGTTACACACTTTCCCCATATACACAATTATATAGATCATGATCAATGTACTGAGATATTTGTATGTTTTCCAAGTGTTTTCATGTGTTTGTTGTGTGTGTTGAAGTTCACTAACAGACAGAAGAAGCATGAAGAAAGTCCCCTGTCCTCTGAAATCCCCTGAGCAGAAGAAACCCTGAGCTATGGTGTTTGTTTGCAGACCATGCCTGAAGGAAGGTGGAAGATGATTTCACACTTGCCCGTTTGTAACCTGTTACGGTAAACTGTGACTCAGTGACTTTGCACAAACACATCTCTTCTAGGAGCAAGGGCGTAGTTTTTTGATGTTTGAAGAACTGTTTCAGCATGCTCCCTCATGAGGTCTGTTTGTTTGTGTAAAATGGTCTTTTGTGATATCATCTACACATTCAAAGTTGGTGGATATCATAACTGGAATTAAATAATAGCCTAGTTAAAAATGACTTGTTTACATATGATATACAGTATGATATTTTATATGATTTAAAGGGTTTGTTCACCCAAAAATGAAAGTTCTGTTATTAATCTAAAGTGACACTGTTCTTGCATTCCCTGAATTACTGAAAACATCCATCAAAAGAAGATTAGGACTGTCTTTAATTGAATCTTCTGTGGTTCAGGTAAAATATGATTGTTAATGTGCTTTTTTAAAGGCAGCTGTGTTTAGCTGAAGATCCTTAAATCTGGAAAAAGTTGCTTTCTTGCTGATTGCAAATAAAGGGTCAGACAGGGTTGACACTGATGTCATTCAGTGATTATACAGGTGTTCAAGGGAGAACAATATATCATGTCAAAGCCTGTAGTGTGTGTGTAAACGTGTGATGATTCATTCACTTTCTCCTCCTCATGGAAAATCATATTTTCACTTTCAGTCTGTCAGTACCTTGAGACCATTCACCTCACTTCAGCACCTCACCCGGAGTGCCATCAGAACCTTGTATGTCTGCACTGAAGCATTTTTTGCCCACATATAAAAATATATTTAATGCTACTTTTGATACTTGGGTACATACAATAAGATTAAAATAGCTTATTTTTATTGTCTTGTTTTTTGTTATTAGAAATATTCCACAGTTTTGAATGTTTCACTTTCCTGTTTTGACCTTTGACAGATTGTTTGGCTGGTAGAGGTTTGGGTGAATCCCCTTCCTAAGAGTTTGGATCCTCTGGATCCAGCTGGAAACTACCAATGCTTGGCATGAATCGTCAGGACTTCGTCATGCTGGAATGTGTCACTCACAAACATTACCTCACTGTGAGGGAGGAGCGTCAACCTGAGAAACAGAAGCACGCGCGCCCTCCACTGGACATTATAAAACACTTAATGTGGCTTATGCGTTATAAGACCAAACTCAGTGCACACATTTTTAATAAAGCATACAGTGTACAGACAAGCAGATGAATCATAATATGAACGCATCGCGTTTAATTTGTCACTGAAAGTTCTCTGATAGAGATTAAAGTACATATTGAACTCTGTTCCATCATCGTACATATATGCACGTACAATATACATGTAAATCTATTTTTGTGGTTGCAAGTCTTAAGCTCAGCTGCTGTTTTCTTTGTTTATGCACATTATGTCTCATTCTCACAGGAACTGAATCTTGAACTTTAACCTGCATTTGTTGTCAGACAAGATGGAAACAGGTTCTACCTGAGCGACTCCACCTGCAAACTTATTCCTGCTTTCATGTCGGCAATAAGAGACATCTAAACATGATGAATCCTCGACACACAGGTAACACATTTCCTTATAAAACCCTCTTTGTGTTGTTATATGAAATGTAAATGTGAGATGTAACACTACTGATGAATGTGATTAATAACTTTATGAGGAGAGTTTCAGTTTCATTTGTCACAGAACCGGATCAGAAACAAATCTGTGTGAAAATTTGTGTTCAGTGCTGAGAAGCAGAAATATTTCTGTTTATTTTCAGTTCTTTTGGTACAAATTTAACATTTACAGTGAGATTTTGGAGCACAAAGAATGTTGAATTACTGCATTACTAAAGATCTAAATCATGTTGATCAACACATTTTACATTTTTGACTTTTATATTGTATGAAGGTGCAGAGAGCAGTTTATCAACATCAGTAAATCAGCAGACGCTGTTATCTAAAGCGACTCACAGTGAAGTGAAGCTGAATGTTTGATCAGTGTTTGTGTTCATTGGGAATCAATCCTGTGACTCTCAGCAGATGTGCAGCTCCATACGACATGAACAGTCTCAGGACTGATGAATCTCTTAATACAGGACTGTGATGAATGGATGTCAGGAGTCACAGAAGATGATCAGATGAAGATTTATAAGAGAACAGAATCTGAACATGTCTGCAGCTGACAGCACAGGTGAGAATCAAAAGGATCAGAGTTTAAAACATTTTCATTCAATTCTGTCAATAGAATTCAAACTCTTGAAGGACTTTATTTATATGCAGAGACACGAGTATAGATAACATCTGATGATATTAATTTCTTTATTGCATACTCAGTGAAAATCAGCTAAATTATTTTCTTTTCCTCAAGTCAGATGAAGATATTTTATTATCTGAAATGATTTCTCAGCATCTCACACTTTCACTTGTTTCAATGATTTGTTCAAAGATGATGTTTTCTGTTGGTACGTGTGATTATGATGAGATTCAAATATAATGTAAAACTTTTGTTTCATACAGTGATTGTTGCTCACATTCCTCCTCGCAGGAGAAGAAGGAGCAAAGACAAACCTCCTTACAGTAAGACTTTACCTACATAAATGCATGAAGTGATGAAGAGTGTGTGGGAATTATGGGTAATTTATCCCTATCAAAACACAAGTGATAAATTCAGCCTCCTACTGGTGGATTTTGGTCATTTAGATCTGTGATGTTTGATTAAGATCAAGATCTTGGCATTATAACATGTTACAGATCACGTGTCATGTGTTAGTGTGTGATGTGAGGATCGTGAACACTGAATGCCTGATTTGACTCTTTGCAGTGAGGATTGTTCTGCTGGGGAAGAGCGTGTCAGAAAACAGTGGAGTCGGAAACTTCCTGTTGGGACGAGCAGCGTTTGACAGTGAAGCTCCTCCAGATGTTGTAGAGAGAGTCGGAGGAAGATTGAAGGACAGACACGTGATGGTCATCAACAGTCCTCAGCTGCTCCAGACAAACATCTCAGATCATGAGATCACACAGACAGTGAGAGAGTGTGTGAATCTGTCTGATCCAGGACCTCATGTGATCGTTCTGCTCCTCAAACATGATCAGTGTTCAGCAGAAGATCACAAGTGTGTGGAGAAGGTGCTGGACTCTTTCTCTGAGCACGTTTATCAACACACCATGGTGCTCACCACACAAGAGCCCACTGAAACCAATGACATCCTACAGAAAATCATCCAGAAATGCTTCAACAGACACTTCAGTCTTAAGAGAAGCAGCTCTGCTGATGATCTTCTGCAGACGTTTGAGGACATTGTGCAAATGAATGATGGACGGCACCTGGTTTGTGCTGAAGGTTCACAGTATTTCACAATAAAGCAACAGGCCACAGAGAGACGTGAGTGTGATGATATTTGATAGTTTGTAGTGATATATTTATATATATATATATTTTTTATAAATGTTCTTCTATCAGTTTCAGAGGGTGTGAAGCTGAATCTGGTTGTGTGTGGGAGTGACGGCACATTAAAATCCTCCATATCAGAGCAGATCCTGCAGCAGACAGACAGAAGATCAGACGTGGAGCTTCATGGACGTCAGATCAGTCTGGTGGAGCTTCCAGCTCTGTTCAACACTCGTCTCTCAGAGGAGGAAGTGATGCGTCAGACTCTCCGCTATGTGTCCCTCTGTCATCCTGGAGTACATGTTTTCCTCCTCATTATTCCTGATGCTCCACTCAATAATGAAGACAAAGCAGAAATGGAGGAGATCCAGAGGATCTTCAGCTCCAGAATCAACAAACACATGATGATCCTCATAATGCAGAATTCAGAGCATCAGACAGAAGATCTCAATGAAGAAACACAGTCTGTCATTGAGAGATTTGGAGGACGACATCATTTCTTTGGTCCCAACACACAAGTGTCCACATTGATGGAGAACATTGAGAAGATGCTGGAAGAAAACAGAGGAGAGCTTTACTCCACAGAGACATTTCTGGAGGCGCAGATGGAAAAACTAATGAAATATGAAGATATGAAGAAGAAAAATCATTCACTAGAGACACATTTACTGTCACAAGGTAATGAGCAGAAAACCAGTGAGTCTTAAACTAAATTCTGAACTAAAACTCTTAAACTTAAATTCTACAATAGATTTATTATATAATAGTGTTTTATACATTTGTGTTTTTAAACAGCAGAACTGATTCTAAAAACTTGAAAAAAAAAAAAAAAAAAATGAAAAGTGGCTCATCTTACCCTGATCCCCCTGTTGATCTTGTCATGTTTTCTTAAATTTCAATATGATTTGTTTATGAATTTTCAGGTTCAAGAGAAAACACAGATGATCTGAGGATTGTGCTGCTGGGAAAAACTGGAGTTGGGAAGAGCGCAACAGGAAACACAATCTTAGGAAGAGACGCGTTTACAGCAGAAACATCTCAAGAGTCAGTGACTAAAGAGAGTCAGAGAGAATCATCCGAAATCAATGGCCGACACGTTACTGTGATCGACACTCCAGGACTGTTTGATACTGAACTGAGTAATGAGGAGATCCAGAGAGAAATCAGACACTGCATCTCCATGATCCTGCCTGGACCACATGTGTTCATCATTGTGCTCAATTTAGGACAACGATTCACTCAAGAAGAAGCAACATCAGTGAAGATCATCCAAGAGACATTTGGAGAGAAATCTTTAATGTACACCATGGTGCTCTTCACCAGAGGAGACGATCTGAAGAACAAAACTATTGAACAGTGTTTGGGAAAACCTGGATCTGTGATCAGAAACCTGATTGAAGCGTGTGGAAACAGATTCCATGTGTTCAATAATAATCAGACTGGAGACCGAACACAGGTGTCTGATCTACTGGAGAAGATAGACAACATGGTGGAAGAAAACGGAGGGAGTTTCTACTCATGTAAGATGTTCAGAGAGATGGAAAGAGAAAGACAAGAACAACAGATGAACATCCTTATGGACAGAGTCAGAGAAAGAGAAGAACTGATCAACAAACTAGAAGAAGAGAAAGAGAGAATGAAGATGATGATGGAGAAAGAACGACAGAATCAAGACAAAGAGAGAAAGAGAGGAGTAGAAGAATTGAGAGAGAGAGAAGAACGATATAAAAGAGAAATGAATGAACAGGAGGAGCAGATCCGAGATGAGATGAAGAGAGAACGAGAGATGGTTAAAGATGAAATGAGGCAAGAAAAAGAGAATCAACAGACAGAAATAGACAGAATGATGAACAGAATAGAGAATGAAAGACAGAATCATGAAACAGAGAGAAAGAGAAGAGAAGAAGAGTTTAATAAGAGTGAAGAGCTATATAAAACACAATTGAAAGACAAAGAAGAGAGAGAGGAAAAGATGTGTGAAGAGATGAAGAAAGAACGAGAGGAATGGGAGAAACAGAAACTAGAGGAAAAGATGAGAAGAGAAGAAGAATTCAGAGAGAGAGAAAAAGAATTCAGAGAGAGAGAAGAACTGATGAAGAAACATGAAGAAGAGAAAGAGAGAATGAAGATGATGATGGAGGAAGAAAGACAGAATCAAGACAAAGAGAGAAAGAGAAGAGAAGAAGAATTCAGAGAGAGAGAAGAACAATTTAAAAGAGAAATAAGAGAAGAAGAGAAACATCAGAGAGAGATACGAGACGAGATGAGACGAGAACGAGAGACATTCAAACATGAAATAGAGGAAATGAGACAAGAAAAAGAGAATTTGAAGAAAGAAAAGGAAAAACTTCAGATCAAATATGACACAGAAACAGACAGACTGACGAACAGAATAGAGAATGAACGACAGAATCATGACAAAGAGAGAAAGAGAAGAAAAGAAGAACTGAGAGAGAGAGAAGAACAATATAAAACACAAATGAAAGAGAAAGAAGAGAGAGAGGAAAAGATGCGTGAAGAGATGAAGAGAGAACGAGAGGAATGGGAGAAACAGAAACTAGAGGAAAAGATGAGAAGTGAAGAAGAGGATGAGAAAAGAAGAGAGAAAGAACAGAGAGATTGTGATGAATTTAATCAGAGACTGAAAGAAGAGAGAGAGAGAATGGAGAGAGAGAAAGAGGATCTTCAGTCTAAACATGAAGAAGAAGAAAACAAGATGAAGATCTTGATGGAGAAACTGAACAGAGAAAGGGAAGAACTGATGAAGAAACACGAAGAAGAGAAAGAGAGAATGAAGATGATGATAGAAGAAGAACGACAAAATCATGACAAAGAGAGAAAGAGAAGAGAAGAAGAACTAAGAGAGAGAGAAGAACGACATAAAAGAGAAATAAAAGAACAAGAGAAACATCAGAGAGAGATACGAGACGAGATGAGACGAGAACGAGAGACATTCAAACATGAAATAGAGGAAATGAGACAAGAAAAAGAGAATTTGAAGAAAGAAAAAGAAAATCTTCATATCGAATATGACACTGAAAAAGACAGACTGATGAACAGAATAGAGAATGAACGACAGAATCATGACACTGAGAGAAAGAGAAGAGAAGAAGAGTTTAATGAGAGAGAACAATATAAAAGAGAAATAAAAGAGAAAGAAGAGAGAGAGGAAAAGATGCGTGAAGAGATGAAGAGAGAACGAGAGGAATGGGAGAAACAGAAACTAGAGGAAAAGATGAGAAGAGAAGAAGATGAGAAAAGAAGAAAGAAAGAAAAACAGATTAGTGATGAACAGACTCAGAGACTGAAGAGTGAAATGGAGGGAATAATCAGAGAGAAAGAGAAAATGAAGATGATGATGGAGGAAGAACGACAGAATCATAACAAAGAGAGAGAGATAAGAGATGAAGATAAGAAGAGAAGAGAGAGAGAAAAACAGATTAGTGATGAACAGATTCAGAGACTGAAGAGTGAAAAGAAGGGAATAATCAGAGAGAAAGAGAGAATAGAAAGAGAGAGACGAGAACAACTAGAGGATTTAGAGAAGAGACTGACAGAAGAAAGAAACATGAGAGAAGATCAACAAAAGACTTCTGAAGAAACACTGAAACTCCTTGAAAAACAGCATGAAGGAGAACTGAAGAGAAGACGAGTGGAGTGGAGAAATATGAACAAGAAATATGAACAAGAGAAAGAAAAGATGATGAAGAAGATCTGCTCTGAAACTGATCCATCATTACAGGTGAGTCTCCATGACACTTTGGTCTTTAGTGTTTCTGCTGTTAGTAGTTACACTTTTACCAGGAACTTACCAAACTCAGAAAATTAAAGTTTCAGATCTTAAGAAATCTATTCTCTCAAGTCTTTGCTTACTGAATGATTTGTGTTTCTACTCCAAAAGGTCGCAGCCTACAGGAAACTGGAGACTGAATACAGCAAGTGGTCCTGGAGTCTTCGCAGTGCCATGATGGAAACTGAGAACAAACTACACAACAAAATACAACATGGAGAAATTCATGAGGTTGAGGAAACTGATCTTCACAGAGAACTGAAGAAGACAAGTCAAGAAGTGAAGAAATCAATGTCTGAATTCTTTGAGAAAGACACTGATAAATATATACTGATTCAGAGGAAAACATCATTTATAATGAAAATCAAAAAGCTTCAGGAAAATATTGTGAGAGAAACAAAGAGGAAATTAAATGAGATTCTTCAGCAGCGAGACCTGAAGAAAAAGATTGATGATCAGAGGAAACATCATGAAAACACTCTCTATGAAAAGAGCAAAGAACTCGCCTTAAAACTCAAAGACAAAGCAAATGATGAAGAAACACTGAAGAAAGAGTTTGATTTGTTCTGGAAACAGAGTGTGAAGAAGATCATCAGAGACACTCATCCAATCAGAGACATTGATGTAATGAGAGATGTGAGAAAGATCCTCAGTGACATCTATGGAAGTGTTCCTGTTGATCACTGGAGGGAGAGCAGAGATATTTTCACTGTGCCCAGTTATTCTGAATATGTTATTTTCAAAAGGTCCACAAAAGTAGGAATCAATAAGGGTATATTAAGAACAGTTAAAGAAGCACTTGGATATATTCAAACTCTCTCTACAGAGAATGAAGCTCAAATCAGATCATTTGTCACAGATGTTGCTCAGCAAACAGACACAATGATTCAGTCATTTAACATTTCAAAGATGGGCTACAACATCAACTGCATTCAACAACTCACAGATTACATCAAGACGAGAGTAACAGAATATCAGGAAGAATCAGAGGAATATGAGTTAAAGAATGAATTCTTCATGGATTTGGTTCTTTCCATCTGTGAGAGATCAAACAAGAAGATCACTGACCAACACAGACTGTTCAGAGAAGCCAATGATCCTGTAATAAATGTTGAGAAGAAGATAGAAGAGTACTATAGTATTTTCCAGAAATACTGTCATGGAGAAACATCAGCTGTCATGTTTGGTGAGATCATCTGTCAGAAACTGAAAGAGCCCATTGAGCAGAGTGTCTACAAGAAGACTGCCAGAGATCTGACAGATGAAATGAGATCAAACTGTGAATCACTGAATGGAAACAGATCAAATCTGGAGAAACACATCCTGAAGACACTGGCAGAAGAGGAGGATTTTGACAAATACATGGACTACATTCATAATCCTAGTGATCACATCAAGAGTTTCATCAGAGATGAAGTCAGGCGGTACATCACTGATAAGTTCAGTGTCAGTGTTTTACCCAAGATGAAGAAGAACATTAAACTCCTGCAGCAGAAGATCATGAAAGCAGCACATGAATCTACTGAACATGTTCAAGAGGACAGAGGAGATGTTGGTTTGTGGTTGAAGAGATTCACACAGCAGATCTCAGATGAGCTGATTTTCTCTGAAAAAGACCTCAGTGGAGTGAATCATGATGATGTTGATGATTTCAAACTCCTAGAAGATGTGATGAGACATGAACTTCCTGCTATAATGTCTGATATCAGCTGTAGATTCAACACAAGGACATTTCCAGTAAAGCTGGACTGTAAGTTCAGACCAGATGAGTTTCTGATTGATCACATCTCTTACTGCTGTTGGGTTCAGTGTCCGTTCTGTGGAGCCATCTGCACCAACACCATAGAAAACCATCATGGAGATCACAGTGTTGCTTTCCACAGAGTGACTGGAATTAATAGGCAGTTTTACAGTGGAACAAAAAACTTGCAAATTAGTATCTGCACATCAGCAGTAGCAAGTAATAAATCTTTTTATCCAAGTGACTCAGATGATAAAGTCCTCTGGAGAGACTACAGAAGAGCAGGAGGAGTTTATGCAGACTGGAGCATCACTCCTGATCTCTCTGAACTGCCCTACTGGAAGTGGTTTGTGTGCAGATTCCAGAAAGATCTGGAAAAATACTACAGTAAAACATTTGAGGGGAGGAGTAAGATACCAGATATTTTTTTTGAGGAGGATGGTGAGATACCAGATGAATGGAGAAGATACACAAAACAGGACGCCATTGAGAGTTTGGATCGATACATGTAATGGAGCAGATGAAGAATGCTGAATCCTCTCAGATTCAGATCACAGTCAGAAATGAGTTTCTCTGACATTCATCAGTGAATCTGAGCTCATCTACACCTCAGAAGATCAGAGCTTCATCAAATACACCAGAAGAGAGTTAAAGACGAGATTCAGGTCCTCATACAAGTGTCTGTCAGATGATCAAAACAACATATTTCTGAACATATGCCTCATTGATAAAGCTCAAGATGCTTGATGTATATTATAGTTTATTACTAATCAAAACAGCTTAATCTCTATTATGAACTGAAAAAGATCTATGATAAGGACATTAATGACAGACTGTTGATGAAATATGATTGAAGTGTGTGTTGGTTAAAGCTTAGTGCTGTAATCAGACGATGGAGGAAAGTGTGAGAAATAAACAGATGTGTGAATCAAATCTCTCAGACCTGTCAATCTGATTCATATTGATTCATATTCATATGATTCACTCGACACAAATACTGTCAACATCATGAATTTATTGACCTTGTCAAGTGTCCTTTCACACTTGTTTAATATTTACTCGTATTATGAGAAACTTTGATTTGACTTTAGGAATTGAAATGATGAAACCTGAAGATCTCTATAGCAGATTTTCATTCTCTGACAGTATTTCAGTCTTTGATAAACTTCATTAAACATTTCTAAAAGATAACTAATAATGTTTATTTACAGATCTCTGTAAAGCTGCTTTGAAATATGTATTGTGACATCAATAATAAATACATGATCTGTAAATAAGTCTGTCTCTCACATTCACACTGTTTTAAAGAATTTATTAATTCAGAGTGAAACGATTCAGGTTTTACTTCATCTAGACAGGACTGCATTTCACTAGTTTCTGTATTTCGTGGAAGTACAATGTAGCTGAAATAATCAAAATGTCTAAAGAGTTAGAAATTAAGAGACAGAGAGAAATGTGCTGAGTGTCCAACAGGATCTGAACTCAAACTCTCACTGATGATCTTTGACAGTTCATATTTGTCTCATTCTCTGTTCAGTGTCACAAAAGTTCATCAGGATCATTTCACACTGATTGTTCATATGAACTCGTTCTAGAAACTTGTTAAAGCACATCAGCTCCAGCTTTGGGTTTTCCAGCTTCATCCTGCTGACCAGATGATGAGGATGAGCTGATCCTGATGGAACTGGAAGACGGAGGATTTTAATGACACTCTTAAAGTGGAAATGAAGCAGTCGGTCAAGTTCACATTATTGAGTAAATGGATTTCCACTGACACATCTGCTCCTCCTTCAGCGTCTCATCATAACCTCTTCCAGCGCTGGTTTTCAGCAGGCGTTTCGTTCCTCCTGCTGCTGTTACTGTGTCACACACATAAGAACAAATATAATCAAGGTAAGGACATTCATTTATCTGTCTTGCTGCTTCCTCCAACTGTTAAATTGTTGACTGTGGTGACGGGACAGTCTTCCTGAAAACTTCAGACTCGGACTGCAGTGTAACCTCTCTTCTGGTGGATTGATTTTGGGATTCACAGAGATATCCTCAGTCAAGTTTCTCCAGTTTCTCAGTCCTGGTGTGTGTTGATGTTGTTTTCTGAGTGTCCAGCAGGAGGCGCCAGATATCTGGGAAAAGTGTCACTGGAAACACCATCATGGACAGAAACCTGTTCAAATGCTCAAAGCAGTGGAGATCAGAAACCACTGAGAGGAACGACAGAAAGATGTCAGTGATCGACACACCTGAACTCAGTAAAGAGGGTCATAATAACTGAAATACTGACATAACATTCACTTCTCCTGGACCGCACGCTTTTATTATTGTGATTACAGTAGGTTCACTGAGGGGGAGAAAAACACAATAAAAGAAGTGTTTGAGAACAGATGGAAAACTGCACATTCATTTTACCCACAAAAATCAATGAGAGAAAGAAAATAAAACCATTGAACAGATCTTCAAGTGAAACTGATTCTTCTGCAACAAGAAGTCTGCCAGTTTCCCACAGATCTTAGAGACTAAGATAGAGAATTATAATGTTGATAAAGCAGAGAAACATTAAATTGGATGAGAAATGGAGTCAGGAGAACAAGAAGATAATGAAAACAATCATTCTGAAAACAAAACCATTGAGATAATAATATCTAGAATATATTATCATATATAAAGTCTGAAATGTGAAGTCGGACATTTCCACATTTGTGTTTCCGTATTTGTGTCTGTAAAACTACAAATAACGTTAATAAAACTGCTCATATATAAAACTGTGATCATTTTAACTTTGTATATTTGTACAATTTGCACGTTTACACATATTTAATATCCTGGTATGCTGAAGTTTAATGTTTTGATAGTGTATGACAAGTTTTGTTTTCGCTTCAGTTTCTCCATGTGACGATCAAACAGCTGCTGAAGTGAGTTGACCATCTTAAACACTTTCAAGATGCCTTCACAGAACCTTTATTAATCTGTTGTAATTGGAATTAATCTGTACAGAATCAGTGGGAGATTATTATTGACAGGATGAATAAAGTTTACTGAACAAACTCTCTTATAATGTGTCTGTCTCTGGTGTCTGACATGTTTCTCATGTGGTTGTTTCATACTCAGCTCAGTGTCTGAACATGTTGTGGGGGAATCAGCTCCTCCTCTAACAGGTAAGAACAGGTAACTAATTGCAGGAGGAACATTTCACTGCATTCAAGTGAAAGTAAATCTAAACTCTACTGCTGCTGTTCTCTCCATTTTTCTTTTGACCAAATCCTTGTTTCATGCTTCATTTAAAGAATGTCATTTATTAACGTTTTCTACTGTGTTTGTTTTCTAAGCAGCATTCTTCTTGAGATCTGTCTGTAGTCACATTCACTGAAGATGGCGGAGGGACCTTCCGCACCTGCAGGTATGAATGAAATATCTTCACATGCAATCAACCACGGTATGCTGTTGTTGTTGCCAAATACATTTTATTCCATGATTATCTGAGATTATTTAGTTTTTTGATATATGTTTATTTGATTTTTATGGAAAAGTTTCTGTTGTGTGAGTCGTGTAGCCTAACAATCTTTTTTGGAAAATGGATTGAAGTAGCAATTTCGGTAGAGTCGGTTTTCACAAAAGCTAACACAGTATAACACCTGCTGGGCAGTTCATCAGTCTAATGTGAGGAATAGCAAAATAAATATAGCTGTATATTTAGGCTAACTAAAGTATAGTTTAATCAATTCATTCATTCATTCATCCCTGTTGTATAATTTAATGGTTGTACTCTGAAAAAAGTGAAAATACTGTGTTATTTAAAGTGCATTTTTATAATGGTCTAATCGAAACCCATGCTTTAGATTTAAACCCGTTTCGTTTTGTTTGACTAAAAGCAAATTCAAGCATATCTTGAAAATAAATTAAACAAGAACGTTCAAACTGTGAACAGACAAATATATTCTATGACAAATATTGTTTCAGTCACTCATTATGTATTTTCAATACTGTTAAAATGGTGTACAAATTTATGAATTTGATTGCAGAGCCAAGATTCTGCCCACACACTCTTCTGATTGGCTGTTATTTTGATTTATTTTTGTCGTGTCCGGTGCGGACAGACAAATTCCTTGGAATCAAAGCTATTTGTACAGTCAATCACAAAGCAAGTTCCTGTTTTGGATGTGTTTTGTGTTTTTTGCGGCATTCACGCTGAAAACCAATGCTGCTCAGTCTTTGTGCTAGTCAGTGGGCGTGACCGCAGTCATAACGGTCGACGGTGACCTCACGTGCATGCCCTCTAATCAAGCTCATGCTCTCATGACATCCTGAAAGGCTGTTTCATAGGGGGGCGTAATTTGTAGGTTGTGGTTTGTAGTACTACATGACACACTAGGCTGAAATAGACATGAGTTGCTCTTGCATTCCTGTTGGAGGCGTTGCAGATGCAGGTCACAAAATAAATGCTCATGGGCTGGCTGCTGTCCAGTAACTGTGAAACAGATAAGAAGACCGCAGAGACCACGCTTTCTTATACGCCAGTGGAGAATTACAATTACTTAAATACAATAATTGTGTCCACAATCTATTTTATTACTGTATTATAATATATTACATCATTATAAGGTATGGTGTTAGTGGTTTAGAGTCATTTAAATTCATTTTGATTTTCCCTGCCATGTGCGGTTCTGATTAGTTGTGGGTGGGTGTGATGTGGGGCCGGGGGCCTTGGGCTTTCGCCCTCTAGCTTGTACTTTCGCCTGGGATTTCTTGTCTCCGGCTGGCTCAACACTTGTCTCGCTGTTTTAATGCTTCACATATTAGATGAGGTGCACACTCACATTCATTTGGAGCTTAAAACAAGTTTAAAGAAAAAAGAAAAAAAGAAATAAAAAAGCACACACATAGGGTAAGTGTGGCGTGAAACAGAGTGGCAAGGTGTAGGGGTGAAAATATTCCCCTAAGAAATGGGACACCACTACTACACGTCATCATACCTAGTTTCTTTTATTAGTGTCCTGTAACATTTAGCCAGTATGAACAGCAATGAAGTGCGCATATCAACAGAAATCAGGCGCGAGAACGTTTAACAGATTATTTTTTACGGCGCTCGGTTTCAGTTCAAAAACGTTTGAGCCTTCCCCATCGGGCCAAGCTGTTTGTTTAACCGTTGCATTTCGTGCCGAGCCGGCCAGTACGGATATGGTTTCGTTTTATACTGTGGTGCTGCGATAACGGAGCTCTTTGCAATTGTGGCAGTACGATCTGCCCTCCCCTGACGTCATCCAGCAAACTGAGGGCGATTGAGGGTCATTTACTTGCCTATAAAATCGTTTCGGTTTGCGTTATGTGTCTGCGTTTGCTCTGTGTCAGCAAGCGAGCCGCCGTACTTCCGGGTTTTCGTGTGGATGGTGGCGAGGTAGGAGCGTTGGCAGTGAGTGGTTTGCAGTGCTTATGGTCTATTACACTGGGTTTTATGAACCGATTTCATTTAAGGGTGGACTGAGGAGCTTTTCGGGAAGCCCTTTAATCGCTGTGTGTAATGGAGACGTTCTTATTATACATCTGCATCCGTGCTTCGTGAGTCGCAGTACAGGTATGTGTTGACGTTGACTTTACTATTAACTTTATATGGGTTTTCATGATCGGCTGATTAAAGTATGTTTTTCCCTATTTAAGGTGCGGGTCAATGTGCAAGGGACGTTACAGTGGGCTGCGGTAGTGGGCTTGTCGCTTGCTGTGTGGCTTTTCTGCGCTATGTACATCGTTTGACACTGCTTTGTTTGCCTGATTACCTGCTTTATCTAGCTACAGCTGCTTCACGCTGCGTCATCTATCTTTTTTGGGGGGGTTATTGTGTTTGATTTAATTGTGTTTGATTTAATTTTTTTTTATATATATATATATATATATATATATATATATATATATATATATATAAATATATATATATAAAAAAAATTATATTATATATATAATATAAATTTTTTTTTTTTTTTTTTTTCTTTTGGTTTATTATCCTTATTGATCTTTCTTTTTGGTTTCTATTTTTTTGTTATTGGTTTGAGTTTGTAGTATAATTTCTTTTGTTTTCTGATTAACCCAGTTGAATTATTTTTTTTCTTTATTTTCTTTTGTGACATGCATCCCCTTTTTGTACATGTCTCTGTGATCATCTTTACTGGCGTTCTGCTTATTTCAGCCTGCTGGTAACCCAGTAGCTGGGGCGCCCTAAGTAACCAGCAGTTTTTGGATAGTTGACTGTGTTGAGAATCAGGTTGTTGTATGTGATGTTTGGTCCAATTTATGTGTTTTAAATTGTTTTTCTTTTCCCTTCAGGAGTGGGGCGGCCGGCGGCAGCAGTGTAGCATCTTGTGGTGGTGGGCCCTTTACCTGCAGTGTTCACAGTGAGGTGTGCTGTGGTGCGTGAGTGTTGTGTTCTCTCTGCTTAAAGGACGCCAGGCCTTCGCCCACCCTGAAGTGTGTGGGTTTTTTTGATTTTTTTTTTTAACTATTTGATATAGTGAATAAAATTTAATCTGTTTTGAATAAAGTCATCTTAAACTCAACTCTGGTCTGATACCTGACCCAGTCGTGACGAACCTGTGTGCTTTAATGTTGAGGGCAGTCCCGGAAATGGCCTCCGGGTGGCGTAGTCTGTATAATTTACTAGTTCACAACACCACACAATGTAATACAAACGAGTCAGTTGTTGCCTTGGTAACGCAAGAGTTTACAGACGATACGAGACGCAAATAGCGACTGCGCTATGAAGGATGACCAGATATTTCTTTTAACTGTAACACTCATTTGTGTTCACATCATTCAAATGAACACTACACGCATTCTAGCAGCATGGTAGTCGGTGTATGCAGGGAGATTTCTCATATCCCTTCGTTCGAAGTGTGGTCCCGAAAAATCTTCGTTTGAAGGGCTATCTGGCCCTTTCCCTTACCCCTACCACTCCAGCCAAAAGGGACTCGAGACACCCCTACCCTTTTACGTGAACGCGCAAAACGAAGGGGTAGGGGTAAGGGGTAGAAATGGGATTGGGCCTGAGAAGCAATAAAGAGCTGCTGCAGAAATCTGCACATTTCACAACCCTTCTTTTTGTTTAATACAAACATTATTTGATTCAAAGGCACCATAATGTAAATGCAAAAGATCTTTTAAAGATGTGAATGGAGGTAAAGGTTGGTTAGGGTTAATATCTCAGAGTAGAGGCAGCGGCGCCTGCAGCTGTACCAAAAGGCTTTCCCGTATATCTGTTGACTGAACCAGTGATGTCAATCATTCCTGAATTCTTTTCAGTGATTTGACCAATGTGTTTGAATTGATTTGCATTCGTGTGGACCGCTCTTTCACTGAATCATCTAAGCAAATTCTCAGTCAGTAAAACATGAATCAAATTGAAAACTTATGAATCTCAAATCAAATCATTTTTTGTCTCCCCAAAGATTCACACTTTTTTCAGAAACCTTATTTCAATAAAGACACAGTAACTTCATATATACATTTAGAGTTTTTTTTTTTTTTTTTTTAAGGACTTCAGTAATGTTTGTTCCATAAATTCTGTCAAAGTTCACACAGTCTACAGACAAGAAAATATTTACACTTGTTTGTGAAACACAAACAAACTATATCCGATCTTTTCTTACTCTTGACCTCCAATGAGAAGAATAACATTTCGACCAGGTGTCTTATTCCATATTTTTTATTTCAGAGATGTTAGCAATCAGCTCCAATCCAGATGATCCAGTGATCCGGATTCTTCTGATGGGCAGAAACGCTTCTGGGAAAAGCTCATCTGGAAACACTATACTTGGAGAAAAAAAGTTCAAAGCCCAAAAACGTAAGAAGAAAAATGCTGAAGTTTGTAAGGAAGTAACTCAGATCGGAGAGAAACAGGTTCATGTGATTGACTGTCCAAATCTACTGGATCCAGATCTGCCTGAAGAGAAGCTGGAGATGCTGAAAGAGCAGCTGGTCTCTGGATGTTCAGCAGGTCTCAGTTCAGTTCTGCTCACCGTTCCTCTAGAGGAACCTGTGGGAAATGAGGAAGAGATCCTGGATTTCATTAAGTGTTTATTAGGTCCTGAAGTTCAGCAGTACATCATGATTCTGTTCACACATGGAGATGAGCTGGAGGATCTGGATGAGACCATTGATGAACATCTACAAAACAAAGATCATGGGGATTTACAGAGACTGGTGACTGAATGTGGAGGAAAGTTTCACTGTTTCAATAACAAGAGAAAATCAGATGGTCAGATACAAGGACTACTGCAAAAGATTGAAGGAATGATGATGGAGAACGGTGGGAAATTTATCATGGAACAAATGAAGAGGAATGGCAGCAAAGACCATCCTCATGTCAATTGTAAGTCGTCACTAATAAATGACTTTAATAACACAAACATGTGAGGGATTGTTCAAGTTTGAGTCACTTGTATGTCACACTGAAAAGTGATTTGATGTTTCTCTTGTAGTTTCAGGAGATTTTCCAGCAGATGAGACTGGTGTGATTCCTGGGAAGAAAGACCAGATCAGGCTGGTTCTGCTGGGAAAAACTGGATCTGGGAAAAGTTCCTGGAAAGACTATCATCGGCAGAAACCTGTTCAAATTACTGAAACAGTGTCATTCAGAAACTAAACAGATCTCAGTGATTGACACACCAGCACTCGCTTGCATCAGCTGTTCGTGAGTTAAAACCAAAGCTAGTTGTGATGTAAAAAGTTTCAACCTGCACACTACTCAATATTTGACCACTGCAGCATTAAACTTAAGCTCAAAGTATACAAAGTATACGCACACAGTCGAACACACAGCCTTGCAAAGCATACTTCACGTGAATCGTACGCATACACAGGCGTTCAACGCATGCGCAGTTTTGAGCAATTTCTCTCCACAAGTTACAATCCATGTAAATATATTTGTATTCTTTCATGCTAAAATTGTACAAATGAGGGTACTTTCTAACCTCTTCACACAATCTCTCATCTATGTAGGCCTCCGTTGTCGCTGTAGCTTGCATGCGTCCCGGTCTATTCTGTTTATGCCGTTTTTCTTTGATTATCTTGTAAATCGACGCCCCCAGGGCACAGCTGCCACTTTGTGGATAAACTAATTACTGCAATAAAAAAATTTAAAAACGTAAATGCGCATGTGCAACCTACAAAAATACGGCGGTGCACATACAGTACGCTCATACTTTTCCTGAGGACGAAATTCGTGTCACGCTCACACGAGGGTCAGCATACAGTGCGCGTGACGCGAATTTCGTGACTAAAAAGTGAAGTATGCTTTGAATTGAAAGTCTACATAAAAGCTAAACATTTATGGAAACCTCCAATCAGGAATAAAATAGCAGATTGATTGAATCACATCAGTAAGCTCAGTATTGCGGCCTTCCATTATACCGCTGGTGTCGGTGGCAGAAGTAAGCAAGTACGCGTGCAAATGAAGTCCATGCACGCAGATGATAAAATGCAAACTGTGTCTCTTTATTTTGTTCGTCAATAAGCACTGCTTCCAATCAGCTTCCTGTGAGCTCTCGTTCTTTACTGTTCATGACACACAAGCATAAAGTTCATACCTTGCAGACAGAACCAACACTTTGTCCATAATCCATGTGAACACGGTAAGCACTCATCTGTGCGTTAAAGCACGGTCAAAAATTGTTTGCCTCCCTGCCGCCAAACACACCTGCTGTCTCATTAACCCCGCGCTCTAAATATACAATTGTATTAGAGTGACACCCAATGGACAAAACACGCATTGCTTTAAAATGGCTCCTACGCTCATGGGGCGCTTCTCATTTCTTATTTGTGCATCCTCGTTTCCTTTCCTCATAGTGTCCCTAAACCAGTGGGTTTATTGATGACGTCTTCGCCACAGTTTGAAGGACTGGAGTTGTTAGCTTCTCAAGCTGACATGTGTGAAGATCAGGGGTATGTGCCGTTCACAATGGACGGATTTGTGTCACTAACAGGTAATGTTAGCTCGCGTAAACCAGTTAGGATACTCCGTGATACAGGAGCTGCTCAAAGTTTTATTCTGGAAGGAATATTGCCATTGTCTGAGGAGAGCTCTGTTGGTTCGAGTGTTTTGGTTCAGGGATTCGAGATGGGCTTTGTGAACGTGCCTTTGCACGAAATTGAAATTGAATCCTCTCTTGTTACTGGCCGCGTAGTTGTTGGAGTGCGACCGTGTCTTCCCGTTCGTGATGTCACATTTATTTTAGGGAACGACTTGGCGGGAGGAAAAGTTTTTGCCAGCCCTGAGGTAACTGATGTTCCTCTTCCCTGTACTATGCCTGATGAATTAGCTCAGAAATACCCAGAGGTATTTCCTTCGTGCGCTGTTACTCGCGCCATGTCTCAGAGACTGAAAGATGAGAACCATGGTAAGTCGGAAGGTGAGTGGAATTTTGATCTTTTTCTCTAATTCAGATTTTTGTGAGGTGAAGTGTTCAAACGCTATTGACGGTTCAGACATCGCCGTTAAAAAAACGAGACGAACATTCCATGGGGCTCGATAAACTGTCTTTGTCACGCGAGCAACTTATTGTTGAACAGAGGAAAGATGAGACCATGTCATCCCTCTTTGAAGCTGTTGTTCCAGTTGAACAACTCGAACATGTATCGCAAGGACACTTTGTTGAAGATGGTGTGTTGACGAGGAAGTAGATACCATCTACTGCATCTGCTGAGGATGAGTGGCAAATCGTTAAGCAGGTAGTAGTTCCTTCCTCATATCGTTCTGAAATTCTGAGACTCGCACATGATTGTCCGTTTGCCGGTCATTTGGGAATAAACAAAACATATGACCGTGTACTCCGTTGTTTCTTCTGGCCTGGCTTAAAAAACGATGTAGCAAGCTATTGCCGAAGCTGTCATGTGTGCCAAATGATTGGAAAACCGAATCGGAAAATTTCACCTGCTCCGTTGTATCCAATTCCAGCCATTGGCGAACCATTTGAGCGTGTATTGGTTGACTGTGTCGGTCCCTTACCTCGTACGAAGTCTGGTAATCAGTACCTTTTAACGATCATGTGTACATCAACGCGTTTTCCAGAGGCAATTCCTCTGCGAAAAATTACAGCACCAGTGATTGTGAAGTCACTTATCAAATTCTTTTCGTTGTTTGGTCTTCCGCGTACCATTCAGTCAGATCAAGGTACGAATTTTATGTCTCGTGTGTTTAAACGGGCTCTGGATCAGTTGCATATTCAACACTGCACTTCTAGTTGTTATCACCCCGAAAGCCAGGGAGCACTTGAAAGGTTCCACCAGTCTCTGAAATCTATGCTACGTGCATTTTGTCTGGAGTTCCAAAAAGACTGGGACGATGGAGTGCCTATGGCTATGTTTGCAGTGAGGGAGGTAGTGCAGGAGTCGTTGGGTTTTAGTCCTGCCGAGTTAGTGTTCGGACATACTGTCCGCGGCCCACTAAAGCTGATCAAAGACCACTGGTCTAATGCTTCGAGTCCAAAGAATATTCTTGACTTTGTTTCAGAGTTTCGTTCTAAATTGCACCGTGCATGTGAGCTGGCTAAACAGAATTTGGAAATGTCACAACAACGAATGAAAAAACGTTTTGATCGTGGTGTTAAACTACGTAGTTTCTCTTCTGGTGACAAGGTGTTAGTGTTTTTGCCAGTACCTGGCTCAGCCTTACAGGCTCGTTACTATGGTCCTTACCAGGTGAAGGAAAAGGTGAGTGAGCTCGACTATGTGATTATGACATCTGACAGAAAGAAAAAAACCCGTCTGTGTCATGTTAACATGCTCAAGCCGTATTGTGAGAGGCAGCCAGATTCGTCTGGACAGTCGGCTGTGTTAATTGTTTCACCCACAGATTCTCCGGCGGTTAAAGAGCAGGAGCTGTCCGGTGCTGAACGTCTGACCTGTCCATTGCCTTCTGCCGTTCCTGATAATGCTGTTGCTTTATCTACACTTGAGGAGGAGGATGGGGTTAATTTTCCCTCTACAGAACTGGTGGCGGGAAGGTTGAAAAATTCTGAAATAATACAAAACCTTGACTCATTTCTTTCCTATTTGAATGTTACCGAACGCACTGATGTGAGTAACATTATTCGGAGGTATGGTAATCTGTTTTCTGATGTACCCTCTCGTACTACGCTGATTGAACATGATATTGACGTTGGCAATTCTTTGCCTATTAAACAGCATGCGTACCGTGTAAGTCCTGAGAAACGAACTCAGCTGCAAAAAGAGGTAACCTTCATGCTTGAAAACAACATCGCAGAGCCAAGCTTCAGTCCTTGGAGCTCACCCTGTTTGCTGGTTAAAAAGTCAGACGGTACGTTTCGTTTTTGTACTGATTTTAGACGTGTGAACGCTGTAACAAAACCAGATAGTTATCCATTGGCTCGTATGGAAGATTGCGTGGATCGCGTTGGAAATGCTGCTTTCGTTACCAAAATCGACCTGCTTAAAGGTTACTGGCAGGTGCCTTTGTCAGATCGTGCGAAAGAGATTAGTGCATTCGTAACACCAGACCATTTCCTACATTACACCGTAATGGCTTTCGGTTTACGAAACGCACCGGCAACTTTCCAAAGGTTGGTAAATCGTGTTATCGATGGCATGCATAATGTTGAGGCATATTTGGATGACTTGGTTGTTTACAGCGCGTCTTGGTCAGAGCATTTAGATCAACTTGACTTATTGTTCCATCGTCTGTCTCTTGCTAACCTTACGGTTAATTTAGCCAAGTGCGAATTTGGTCGAGCAAAGGTAACGTATTTGGGAAAGATTGTTGGTGGCGGACAAGTTCGCCCTGTTGAGTCGAAAGTCGAGGCTATTATTCATTTTCCTGTGCCTACGACGCGCCGAGAGCTTCGTCGATTCATGGGTATGGTTGGGTATTATAGGAGTTTTTGCAAAAACTTCTCTGCTGTGTCCTCTCCCTTAACCGAAGACCGAAGAGTGTAAAGACCAGCGACTCTACCTGCGCGACTCCACCGAGCAAGGACACCGACAAGGCACTTGAGTATTGCTTTTTTTTTTTTTCCTTCATTCTTTCCTCTTTATACAGTATGTTCTTGTCTGTCTGTCTTGATATGTGCTTCCAAATTCCCACTATTACTATCACTCGTAAATCGCACGCCACACGTTGGAGGCAGTGCAATCATAACAACCTGCGTATTTTACCCATGTCATCTAGTACATTACTTTCTATTTCTATTGGTCTCTGGAATTGTCAATCTGCTGTAAACAAAGCAGACTTCATTACATCTATTGCTACTCATTCAGGTCTCCATCTCATGGCTCTGACTGAGACATGGATCAAACCAGAGGACACTGCCACACCGGCAGCCCTCTCCTCTAATTTCACTTTCTCTCACACCTCACGCCAGATTGGGAGGGGCGGTGGCACTGGTCTGCTTATGTCCAATGAATGGAAGTTCAATCCTTTACCAGCTCTCTGTGACTACAGCTCATTTGAATCACATGCAATTACCATCACCTACCCTACTAAAATCCATGTTGTAGTGCTTTATCGTCCCCCAGGTCAGCTAGGTAACTTCTTGGAGGAGTTAGATGTGTTACTCTCATCCTTCCCTGAGGATGGTACTCCCCTGCTAGTACTTGGAGATTTCAACATCCATCTAGACAAACCTCAGGCTACTGACTTCCACACTCTGCTTGCCTCGTTTGATCTCAAGCGAGTGTCTACTACAGCTACCCACAAATCAGGTAACCAATTGGACCTCATCTACACACGCTGCTGCTCCACTGATAATACACTGGTTACTCCACTACACACCTCAGACCATTTCCTCATCACATTTAATCTCAACCTGACCCCTAACTCAACATACACTCCACCACATGTTACTTTTCGGCGAAACCTACGCTCACTCTCACCCTCCCACTTATCCTCTTTGGTCTCATCCACACTTCCTCCCCCTAAACAGTTCTCATCTTTGGACACTAACAATGCTACTGACACTCTTTGCACCACGCTAACATCTTGCTTAGATGACTTCTGCCCCCTCTCATCCAGACCAGCCCGTGCCACCCCTTCTGCCCCCTGGCTATCCGATGTTCTCCGTGAGCATCGGTCTAGACTCAGGGCTGCAGAGAGGAAGTGGCGCAAATCTAAAGATCCTACTGATTTTAGCTTCTATCAGTCACTCCTTTCTTCTTTCTCTACAAAGGTCTCCAATGCTAAAACCACATACTATCACAATAAAATTAGCAATTCTACTGATTCCCGCACACTTTTCAAAACTTTCTCTTCTCTTCTTTGCCCTCCTCCCCTCCCTCCCACATCAGCTCTTACAGCAGATGACTTTGCCACATTCTTCACACATAAAATAACAACTATCAGCAGCCAATTCTCCACATCACATACTGACAATAACATCATAATGGAAAACACACAAATTCTCCCCTCCTTCTCTATGCTCTCTGAGGCAGATGTTTCCAAACTCATCCTTTCCAGTCACCCTACTACCTGTCCGCTTGACCCTATCCCCACTCATCTTCTTCAGGCCATCTCCTCCTCAATTGTACCTGCACTCACTCACATTATCAATTCTTCTCTTCACACTGGTACATTTCCCACAGCTTTTAAGCAGGCTAGGATTACACCACTGCTTAAAAAACCCACTCTGAATCCAGCACTTTTAGATAACTATAGACCGGTATCCCTTCTTCCATTCATTGCGAAGACACTTGAGAGAGTTGTGTTCAACCAACTGTCTACTTATCTCACACAGAACAACCTCCTTGACAACAACCAATCTGGCTTCAAGACTGGCCACTCAACTGAGACTGCCCTGCTCTCAGTTACTGAAGCCCTGAGATTGGCACGAGCAACTTCAAAATCATCTGTACTCATCTTGCTGGATCTGTCTGCTGCGTTTGACACAGTTAACCACCAGATCCTCCTGTCAACCCTCATGTCGAAGGGCATCTCAGGAACCGCACTCCAGTGGTTCGAGTCTTTCAGGGTATCTTGGAGAGGTGAGGTGTCCAAGTCGCATCATCTAGCTACTGGGGTACCTCAGGGCTCAGTGCTTGGACCACTTCTCTTCTCCATCTACATGTCATCACTAGGATCTGTCATTCAGGAACATGGTTTTTCCTATCACTGTTATGCTGATGACACACAACTCTACCTCTCATTCCAACCAGATGATCCAAAGGTCGCTGGTCGCATCGCAGCCTGCCTGACAGCCATTTCTGCCTGGATGAAGGACCATCACCTTCAACTCAACCTAGCTAAAACGGAACTGCTTGTGGTCGGTGCCAACCCAACACTCCATCACAACCTTTCCATTCAACTTGGGTCGTCAACCATAACTCCTTCCAGGATGGCCAGGAACCTTGGAGTGGTGATGGATGATTGTTTAAGCTTCACAGATCATATTGCTACAACGGCCCGATCCTGCAGATTTGCCCTGTACAACATTAGGAAGATCAGACCCTTCCTATCGGAGCATTCCACACAAATTCTTGTCCAAGCTCTTGTTCTATCCAGACTGGACTATTGTAATGCTCTCTTGGCAGGCCTTCCAGCATGCACTGTCAAGCCTCTACAACTGATCCAGAATGCTGCAGCAAGACTGGTCTTTAACGAACCAAAGAGAGCGCATGTCACACCTCTCTTCATCAGTTTGCATTGGCTGCCAGTAGCTGCTCGCATCCAATTCAAGGCTCTAATGTTTGCCTACAGAACATCCACTGGCTCTGCACCTCTATACCTAAACTCACTACTTCAGACTTACGCGCCCTCCAGAAGCTTGCGTTCTGCAAGTGAACGGTGTCTTGTGGTGCCATCCCAAAGGGGCACAAAATCACTCTCATGGACCTTCTCCTGGTCTGTTCCTGGTTGGTGGAATGACCTACCACGCTCTATCCGAGCAGCTGAGTCTCTAGCCATTTTTAAAAAACTGCTAAAGACACATCTTTTTCGTCAACACTTGACCCAGCAATATTAGCACTTTTATTTTTCTTGTCTGTTTTCGATTTTCTATTCTCTTTCTCCATCTATTTGCGTTTATTTATATATATAAAAAAAAAACAAAAAAAAAAAACACCTTGCTACGAGCACTTTACTGATGAAACTATGACTTGACACAGCACTTACATACTGTTGTACTCATGTTGATTTGATTGCTTCTACTATTCTCATTTGTAAGTCGCTTTGGAGAAAAGCGTCTGCTAAATGACTAAATGTAAATGTTAACGGATCTCCTTAGTCCTAAGGTACCGTTTGAGTGGACGGAAACGTGTCAACGGGCTTTTGAGAAAACCAAAGCGCTTTTGACTAATTTCCCTGTTCTCTCTGCTCCTGATTTTTCGTCTCCGTTTTTACTTGCTGTTGATGCAAGTGATACTGGTGCGGGAGCGGTACTCCTTCAACGAGATCAAGTTGGTGTTGAGCATCCCGTTTGTTATTTTTCACGTAAATTTAACAGACATCAACAGAATTACTCCACCATTGAGAAGGAGGCGCTCGCGCTTATCCTTGCACTTCAACATTTCGATGTTTATATTGGTTCTGTTTCTTATCCTTTAGTTGTTTATACAGATCACAATCCGTTGGTATTCCTGAACCGAATGAAGAATAACCAACGTCTGATGCGCTGGAGTTTACTACAGGCTCGTGAGTTAATAATTCGACATATTCGTGGTAAGGATAACCTTAGAAGGAGAAGGTAAGATAGAGATATATATATATATATATATTTTTTTTTTTTGCAATTTATTCACTTAAGGGTGAGGGTGTTACGTGGCTGTGTATAGTTGTTTATTTTAAAGACCCCATAGGTGGCGTTGAGGTCCTTGATTGGTGGATGCAGCATGATGTCACCGAGTTTCCGGGATAAATGGCGTGGATGGCGACAATGGAGTCTCTCGCTCCGGTCTCTCGCTCCGCGTTTCCCCTCGCTGCGGTTTCTTTTGAGATCGCGTCATTCGCTCTCATCGCTTTCTTGGGGCGTTTAGTCTTTTTTTTTGTAATAGTTTGGTTTGCATCTTTGATCTTTTCATTGTTTTGTTTGATATGTTTTCTTTATATGGGTAATGTTTAGTTTTAACAGTAACAGGTAGTGGAGTTATTTAAACAGGTCGCTGTTTATTAATGTAGTAAGTATAGTGAAGGAAGCAGAGGCCCGGAAGACTCACTTCTTTTTGTTTTATCGGAAGCCAGGTAAGAACTATTGGTGAGAATAGCCAGGCAGGCGTTCTTTGTTTCTCTTGCTGTTTTTCCCTACCTGTTTACTGTTAATTCTTTTTGTTAATATTTGTTTGATCTTGTTTGTAACATTATTTACGAATTATTGTTTATTTCTTATTCCTTATTAAACGAGGGCGATTGTCGTCCTGAAAATTCGCTATCAGTGTCTGTGGCTCTTACGTGTGTGCGGTCCATGCCCTTTATTGGAGTTATTTTATTTAGCGAGCTGTTAACTCGGACATGGGCCGTAACAAGGACCAAAAAGTAAGACTGATTATCTCCTGGCTAACTTTTCCTTATGTTGCCCTCAACACTAATTAACTGTCAACTCTACTACATTTTTAAAAAATGGCCGCTTGTTGTTGTTGTTGTTGACTTTGTTGTTTACTATGGTAACACTGTTAAACACTAAATAAACATTGTAATACAACTATTTTTTTCGCTTCAGTATCTCTTTCTTTGCCTCTTTTGAACCATGTTTTTATAATGTTTCAGCACATCTTTGATGGTTCATACGAGCAACGGATTGACACGGCTGTGATTTAAATTGTACTGCAATCACTATAAACTTCTTCATTGAAATCAATTGACCAGCATTGTGTTCCTCAAATATATGAATGTTTTCAGTGAAGTAAACCTGACGAGCGCCTACTGTCAAACATTTAGTGAAGTTGTTCAGTGTCTTTTCCCACAAAACAATGCAACTTTTATTATAGTGCTTTAATTAGCTCTGGTTTAATACACGTTTAAATAGTTTTGTGATCCAGGTTTATAAACTGCTGTCGTTATTTTCTTGTGTGATATAAAATGAGTCTGACATTCATCATATTCAAGTCACATTAATTTGTATTGTGCTTTTCATATGCTTCAAAGCAGCTGAAAGCATGAAATGTTGTAAGGTTGAGAAGGATGTTTAATGTTTCTTCAGCAGGATCTCAGATGTTGTTTCACAGATCTCCTACTCCAAAACCTAGTGAACCTCCTATAGTCAGCATTTCAGAAAGAAGCTGTCTATGTAGGGAGTGAACTGCGAGGTAAATAATGAGTTAAATCTGTGATCAGTTCAATGATTGGTCACTGTATTGACATTAATACACATCATAAAATCAGAGATACAGTGTGAAACAATGAGAAACAATGTGCCAGTAACTGCAATGACTCTGGATTTACTGCAGCACATGCCTGACAATAACTACAGCAGCATTTGATCTGTTTCTGACACCGAATGCCCTTTGATGTGTTGATGTTGTTTTCTGAGGGTCCAGCAGGAGGCGCCAGATATCCATTATTGAGATTATTAGTGACAGAATGAATAAAGTTGGATCTGTTTCTGTCCATGAATGTCATGTGAAGTTTCTCAGTCCTGATGTGTGTTAATGTTGTTTTCATCAGTGTCCAGCAGGAGGCGCCAGATATCTATTATTGAGATTATTAGTGACGGAATGAATAGGCCTAAAGTTTTCTGAACAAACTCTGGTAATGTTCCTCTGCGTGTGTCTGGTGTTGTTGTGCTTTATAACGTGTTTCTCGTGTTCGGTAAACACTGAAATGAATTTATTGTCAGTCCTGTTCTGTTCGTTCAATTCAGCTGAATGTTTTATGCTGTGAATTTGTTTAAAGAACTGCTGCTCATTCTTGCTCTCACCAACTACAAAAAAAAGGACTTAATATTACAAACGACGTTTGTCAGAAAAGAAACGTGCAAGAGTCTGATGTTTTTTCTGCAGGTCACGTGATGATGATGATGTCACTGCAGCTGAGAGGATAATTATATTCACGTGGATCCGAAAGTGAAAGTAAATCTGAACAAACTCTGAACGCAGCTCGACTCCTGGTAAGATTATATTTCCTGTTTTATGCTTTTTAGATGTTATAAATCATTAAATATAGTCCATACTTAGATTATAAATGCATTTGTTTTTTCTAGAAACCATCTTCGTGGGCTCGTTGTGATCAGAATCAGCGAAAATGGCGACACTTCCTGGTAAAAACAAAACAAAACAAAAAACACTGTTTAGCCTACACTGTTAAAGTAATAAGAAACAATTTACTTAGTTTGGATTGTCTTGTAGTGTGAAGAGCTTATGTAGTTCAGAGGTAATGTTCTATGAGAGTAATCTGAATATCAAACTTTGATCCATCCATGCCAGCTTCACACTGAGCTGGGAAACAAATTAATGACATTTTTACTGACGGTTTTAAGTATCATTTGAGTTCTGTTGTCTTTCTCTTGTGTGTCTGTGGCAGATGAATATTTTATTTTGCTCCTGAACTTGTGGAATGACTTTACCCTTGACTTTTAAAGTCTTTTCTGTGTCTTTCAGAGCTGTCAGCGATCAGCCAGAACCGGGTTCTTCTGATGGACAGAACCGCTTCTGGGAAAAGCTCATCTAGAAATAAAATAGGCCTACAGGAAGAACATGGATTTATAATAAAAAAGCATGAAGTTCGTGAGGAGAAACGCTATTGGGTAAATGTGACTGATTCTGGACAATGCGCATATCGTTCTTGTCTGTGAAGCATAACTCATCGTCATTAAAGTCTATCGATTCACCGAGGGGAAAAAACACACGCGATGAAACCCAAAGATAATGAAATCCCTTGATAATGGGATTGAGTATAGTGGAGACACAACAATTCACAGACCTAATGAACTGGACCCGAACATTCAAAATAACTGATTTGACGCGTTATAGCTGGAACGAGTCTGTCTATCTATAGAAAATGGCGGAACTGCCTAAAAAATGAGGAACTTTTTTTTCTTCTTTTTTTTTCCACACATGGACATCCCTCAAAGAGGAGGAAAGGGTGGGGTGAGCTGACCTTTGTTTTTTGTTTTGTTTTTTTACCTTGCGCTCGATCCGCCTACTAAGTGTCCACGCGTATAAATATCTTGCATGGCTCGTGCACAGGAATCTCATTCTCCTGTCAGGATTCCTCCCCTACTGTCACCCAGGAAAGAGCCTCTTTAAGGTATGAAAAATATTTTCGATACTTGTTTAATTGTGGTTGACCGTGAATCGGTTGTGGTAGATTTAAAAGCATTTCATGATTATATGAAGGCGCATTTTTTTGTTAGTAGCTATTCCTGGAGGATCCAGTGTCAGCGCCGGGATGAGTTTAAAAAGTGAGGTGTTTCAGGAATTTCAGAGAGGAAAAAAATCATAGAAAAAGAGATTTCATTTGTCATTTTACCCTAATAAACCTAAACCGCTAAAGTGTTTGTGATTTTATCATCCGTTTGAATGACGGATTCATAACTTCAAATCAAGTAAAAAGTATTTTAATACAAAAAAATAGGCTACTTGAAAATAAAATATTATAAAAATTTAATTTAATTTTTACAAATAGCCTATGCTATTTTAAATCTTACATTTTTATTTTTTATTTTTTAATAAATAAAATTAAACCGAGCGTGATACCTTGATTGTATTACCTTGATTTGTACACTGCTATCATTCCTTCCATATATTTGTTTTCTGTCGGGTAAAGATAAGTTGTTGTACTCATGCCATTTTTCTGTAATACAGACCGATTGTCGAAGATTGGGGGAAGGCATCAGCGTGCTCGTGATGTCGTGTTTCAACGCATGCGCGTAATTTAACATCTCGGTCTCGGCAACATTTGATATAGTAAATCTATTTAAATGCACAATATTCTCTGAAATGCTTACATACTTCCATAGATGCTCTTTTAGAAATGTATAAGTATATTTGCGTGTGATAAATTGTTGAAGATGATCCTCTTCACATTTTCACTGTTAAATTACCTTTTCCAGAAATGTTTAAATGTTTATTGTAAGAAAACCCTTGTCATGCAGTAATAATATAATGCAATAATGTGTTCTGTGATTTAACAGCTTTTCCTCATTTGAGTTGAATCATGAAGAACGTCTCTAAGACGTGTGGAGAGATTCAGACTGACGGCGGGTTTGAATACAGACTTCAGGCACTGAATCAGACACTCAGTGGAGACTGTGAACACAGCTGGTATTCAGAGGTATGTTTCTGTCCTCAAACTACAGGATTATTCACTCAGATACAATACTTGATCTTGTGTTTGATTTGTTCAGGATGGGCGTCTGTTAGCAGATCCATCGAATCCACACAGACTGATGTATCCTGTGACGTCTGTATCATCTGATCGTCTCGTCACTTCTCACTGTGTGGATGAACTTCGTTATGAGATTCAGTGTCATTCTGATGGAGTAAATCATCTCAATCTCTCTCAACATTCATCTGTTTTCATATTTAAACAGACAGAAATTATGATCTTGTTCTTTTAATTTGACTATAAATAATTAGAGCTGCAGTTCAACAGGACATTAAACAAACTCAAACTCATACAGTAATGAATCTTTCATGAACACTATAAACACTGATCTGATGCTACTTTCATTTCAGATCACACATGAGACCATGTTCAGAGGTGAGAGACACTTCAGTAAAACACATCAATCTGTCCTGATTCAGATCAAACTCTGTGTTGAAGTGAATCTTCTGTCAGTGAATCATGATGATTGTGAATGTGTTTTTCAGTGTTTAATGACACAGACTCCAGCGGCAGATCGACACAAACTCCAGATTCACGTGAGTTCAGATGATGATGGAGTCTGAAATAAGACACGTCAAAGTTTAGAGAAAAAGTAGTAGTTTATAATATAGTTAATTCAGCTGATTGTATTGTGTTGTTGTTTGCCAATCAGCTGAATTTAGCTGAATTTTTTTTTTTTTGCCAATCAGCTGAAATCTCTTGTATAGATCAGTTGTGGTGGATTTCTGCTCTCTTCTTCATTTTTATTCTGGCATTTCTCTGTTTCATGCTGCGTAAAAGGATCTTCAGGTGAGTCACTAATGTTTAATTGTGTCAGAGAGATTGTAAATAGTCATGAAAATCAAATTATGATTGTTGGAAACCAAGACCGACTTTATAAGTGAAAATATAATTTATTATTTATTCCTTTAACAGACCATGGCAAATCTGACAAAGTCATTTTAAATGATGAATCAGTGGCCAAAATAATGAAATCTCTCTCAAGAAACAGAAAATACTTTGATGAATATAATGGTATTTAATAATCAGTTTCAATGTGTTGTCAGATATTTTCCAATAATCTTTCAGCGCAGATTCAGAAATCAGGTGAGTGAATCAAAGCGAGAGAAAGAAAGACCTGAAGTGGGTTTGACTGAATCACATTGAAGTTTCATTTGAGACTCTATAAATCTGAACCTGCTGAAACTGAATGTGTTTCTCTCAGGGATCTTGAATCTGGTGTCCAAATGAAGCTCAGATCTGATGATCCTCATTCACTGAATCATTCTGAATCTGAGCAGATAAATGGCTCAGTGTCCAGAGGATGATCTTCATCATCATCATCATGATCATCACGATCATTAACTCAGACTCAGGGCTCCTCAGGATTTTCTAAGCTTCTGAACACTTATTTATTTCCATTCATCTGCATCTGTCCGTTTTATTAATGCCGTTACATCTGAAAACCTGTTGCGTTTCTGATCATCTTCTGAATTCTGCCTATCCAACCCAAATCTCTCTTTTAAAATGGTGAAATTCTGCTTCAGCTTTCTGCCTTAATGTTCACTGAATACATTACTTTACTCATTCAACATGATTAGTGTCAGATGATATTAATGTGAGATGAGTTTGATTCCTCTCAGACACTTTATGGAGTTTGTTATGGGCTCAAAGTCATTAAAACATAGTTTCTGTAAGTTACTGACACACAGATTTCTGTAAAGCTGCTTTGAAACAATACATGTTGTGAAAATAATACAAATAAATAAATAAATGGCTTGTAAATAAGTCCGCTTATTTCTTCACATTCACACTGTTTTACATAGTTTATTAATTCAGAGTGAAACAATTTAGAATCATTGTATGGGACATGTGAATGTCTTTTAGTTATTCCACAAGTTTTGACGCGTATCTTCTTGTATTCACCACACGAAGTCCAGTTTCCTTTATCATTCTTCCAATTCAATAAAGAATCATATTTCTCAAATACAGCGTAATCCTCTTGCTCAGCGATGTCTTCTCAACAACTTATTTGTAAAGATACTATACTTGTGAGCCAATTTATGCTATATCTCAATTATGAAACGGTCAAAAGCTTTGTGTTCTCCCACCGTTCGTCTGAACTTATTGCATGCGTGTCAATTTCTTTTCATGTGCACTAACAAAAAATGATGTCACTGAACATGCGCAGTAAGAACACATATAAACCAAATATATTCAACAGTAAATGACTTCTTAACCAAAACAATTATTGTAACAAATTTACATAATAAAAATGTGAAAATATAAAATTGTGAAATATGAAATATGGCTCTTACAATCATTTTTCATATTCACTCAAACTGAAGGCGTGTCACATCTGTTTCTGGGTTAAGTTTTGTTTGAGTTGTTAGCCTGTTAGTTTGATTTGCCCTCATGAGCCTCATCTGTGTCCAGTTAATTATCTCATTTTGTGTTTCTCTGTCAATATAGTCTACATTTTCAGTAAATTTATATAAAAGTAACCACTGAACAATCCATATTACGTAACTTTTTTTTTTTTTTTTTTTTTTCAAAATCTGTGTACACATACAAAAAGAGGAAATCTGAAATCTGACGGTCTGAAAGTAACTGTCTTCAATATGCCAGGGATTCAGATGCTCCTTGTCTTCCCAACAAGGGAAGAAGAAAAATGATCAAACTCCTAAACGTCGTCAGTAACGACACAGGCGAGTCTGTTGAAGACACTCAGAGTAAATTCCCAATCATTTAGATTTACGAGCATTTCTACAGTCATTACATTTTTATTTCAAAGTTGTAATTCGCAATTCATTTAATTTTATCTTTGAAGCAGATTTGTTTCGTGACAGCATTAATTAAAGTTTTAAAGTCCCCCTGAAATCAAAATGTAAGTTTTTTAGCTTTTAGTATGAATATGTTAGCCTTAAGGTTATGAATAATATGGTGTGTTCCAAAACAATGACAAAATTCGCATTTAGGAGATATAAGCATTCAAAACTTACAGTCTCTCACTTCCGCTAAAATGGATCACGGATTTTCATGACATCACATCACACTTCAGCTTCTCATCAAGTCTTCTGTCCAATCAAATGCTCTCTAGAATCTGAAGTCCCGCCTCTTCCTCCTACCCTCGAAATCAGACATTTGCTCACACATTTACTAGTTTCTACATGGTGAATGGCACATAGTGCACTATATAGAGAATAGGGAATGATTCAGATAGTGTAAATATGCTTTCCTTTAACGCGAATGAAGTCCGTTTTCGCGTTAGTGTCACATAGGATGATCCGCCGCAGCACGAACAGTCTGCTCTGGTCCAGAGACAAGAGCGCACAGAGCGGATCATATGCCTGAGTCGGCACAGACCACAAAAGGTATCGGACCCATTTGAATTCTGCACAGAATGCTGTATATTAAAGCGATATAAATGACATTAGGAGGAGAAACGGTTAGAAATTAGAAGGAAACTGAGGTTTTACAGAGTCTAACGGCTCTGGCCGAGCTGTAACATAAACGAAACGCTATTGGCTATTTAAAAAAAGGGGCGGGGCTGTTCGATATATCGCCCTGTCTTCCTGTTTCAGTTGAAATTACGTCAACACATTGAATAATGCTGCGCGTGCCAAGACACTTCAGCGGGCCTTTAATGAAAAATTAATTAAAGTCAAGATCAAGTTATCTGCATCTCCTGCGCTGCATCAAGCCACTCCCATAGTAGCTGTCACAACTCAAATGAATGCACGGCTCAGAACTGTACAAGCATGTGTGTAAGACTCCATCACGAATAAATCCTTCAATGAGTAAAATTGGCTCTGATTATAGTATTATAGACTACACAACATTATAATAGCCTATTATTTCCAAATCAATTTGTAATTATTATTTTAAATTATTGTCCCTGGATAAGTAGAGTACTCTTGAAATAATTTAGCAGTGGCTGGGACAGATTTTAAATATCAATTCCACTTAAAAAGATGCCATCTAATCCTGTTTACATGAAATAAGCTGCTCACGAGCAGGTTTAAGCTTACGGACCTCTTGCTATGGCAGCAAGTCCAGGATGAGCGTCGAAGAACCGAACAATCCAAGATCATGCCAAATCGTCATCAATCAAATCCAGCTAACCGAGTTAGCGACGAAGAACGAACCCCTGAGCTGACATCTCTGAAAGAGACAGAACATAACAAATAAAATACGTAAAATATAAGTGAAGTGAATGAAACTTTTCTTAATAAAGACGTTTTTCCACTACAATCAGCAAATTAACTCAAATAACGAAACCATCAGTACAAATATAATGTACATATTCATCTTTTCCCAAGTAGATTTTAATCAGCAGAATGGAGAGATTGAGATAAACCACTCATGTTGCCTACATTATCCCAAACTATACCTACAAGCTAATGAACAATACGGAAAAACGAATATAGCCTAATTACAAACAAAAAACAATTTGCAATGATTTTTAATATCTCAACATAGAGCGTAAAACGCGCAACTTGTTGTGTTGCGTTTGAATTCTGTGTTCTTCTGATGCCTGTGTATAAGGTTCGCACTGAAATTAGTCTTTGTGCATTAAAACATGTTAATAGTTCAGATGATGATCACGCATACGATAATAATAAGCAGGATTTATCACAGCAGAGTTTTTATTATTATTATTATTATTATTGAAGGAGTAAAACAACATACATTAAAACAATCAAAGATACATTTTCCTTCCTTCTATTTTAAATATAACAACAACACCCCCCACCCAATCCTATCCCTTCCCTAGACAGCTTAGCTACAACAAAATAGCATAATGTCTGACATCTTTTCAAGGCATGGACCCATGCATAACACTACATAGTGATAATAATATTATTATTACAATAATAGTATTACAGTGTGAATAAATAAAAGAAAGAGAGAGAAAAAAAAAACAATTTAGCCATTCTGTGAGACAAATTACACTGAGGCCAAAACATCAAATACAGCATCACAAAAAAGGTAAAGAGAAAGATACATATATGGAGAGTAAAAATTAACAACTGGGTAATTCTTTCAAATTTTTAAAATATGACAAAATGGGTTCCCATTTTGAGTAAAACCTGTCCACAGATCCCCTTAATGTACATTTTATCTTCTCCAATTTTAAAAAGAACAACACATCTTCCAGCCAATCTGTCACAGAAGGAGGGGTAGGGGATTTCCAACATAACAAAATTCTTCTGCGGGCCAATAAAGAAGTGTAAGCAATAATGTCCCTCTGGGTTGCAGTTAAAGAAATGATTATAGTGTCACTGATAGTTTTAAAAACCAATGCCCAGTAATTATTTAGAGAGGAGCAAGACCAAAACGAATGCGTCAAGACTGGCTGGGGAAAAAGAGCACTTATCACAGGCTGCATCTAATCCAGGATATATTCCAGCTAACCATGCCTTGCTCAGGTGAACCCTGTGCAGCACTTTGAATTGTATGAGCCCTAACCTAACTGAAGATGATGATGAGTGGACCTTTTTAAGCACCTCCCTCCAAAAGGCCTCAGATAGCTCAATGCCCAATTCATCTTCCCATCTGGATTTAATTTTATCCAGATTGTACCCTTTCAAAGACATGAGCTGGGAGTATAAAAGTGAAATCAATCTTTTATTATAAAAATTGAGAGTAAGATTATCTAAGGGTGAGGTAGGAGGAAGGTCAGGGAAGGATGGGAATTCGTTTTTAACAAAATTGCGAATCTGAAGATATCTAAAAAAGTGGTTTTGTGGGAGGTCATACCATACATATCTCTGATGCAAATCAACCCGGAAACTTCCCACTGTCTAAATGATGAGTCCAGTATAGAGGGAGAGAACAAATGATTTTTGTAAATAGGACCCAAAACAGATGCTGATGTAAATTTATAGTGACAACATCACAGCAGAGTTTAACATCGAGCCTGCAGTCTCAGTCTGAAAGCAGAATGATTACTGAACACTGCAGCGTTTAAACAGGACAGAGTCGAGACAGAGGGGCGGGGCCAACACTGGAGTACAGTATTCAGACGAATTCATGTTTTGCTGACGTTTGATCTTTGACCAGTTGAAGTGAGAAGATCAAAAAACTTCATGCCATACACTCCATCAAAAATGAAAACATAAAAAGGGAAATATTCAAACTGTGAAGTATTTATGTAGACAAAGACAAACAAAAAAATATTAATCAGACCTTAAGTGGACCTTAGTGAAAATTAGTCATGAAGCAGAAAGTAGAATAAAAGTCTCCCTGAAGCTGCTGAAGAGAAGAGCGATATCGAAAGTGAAAATAAGTCATGAAGCAGAAAGCAGAATAAAAGTCTTCTTGAAAAACAGGAACAGACTGAAAGTGATATGCCTGTGAGTCTCTTCTTTGTGGTTCTTCCCCACAGTTAATCTCTAATCATTTTCATCTATGGCAACACGGGCTGTGGCAGTGATTCATCACACTGTTTGACTGTTGGTGCTCTTCACCTTTTCACATCATTTACATACTTCTTTGTACGCCAGTTTTAGTGTGAAGTTTGAATGCTGTTTATAAGCTGTGATTTTATGTGATTTCAATTGCTAAAAAGCAACTTTTCCCATATTTAAAGAGCTTCATTCAGATAAACACCCATAGATTTCCTGTGTATCTGACTTAAAAAAAAAACACACATTATCATCATATTTTACTTGATCCACAGAAGATTAAATTAAACAAATACTGTCAGCTGTATCAGGTCAGATGTGTATCTCTCTTTTAACAGAAATTTGCAATAATTCAGACAGGGAGTGCATGAAATTGCCAACAAACATACAAATACATAGAAACATATGTAACAGACGGCTGGTAAGTGTTGTGCGTGTTAACCTCACTCCCCTGATCTCAAGAGAAGATGCTCTAGCGACTGACGAGCCCCAAGTGTACTTCGCCCGTCCGCATGACGTAATTTTCGTCATCCGGAGGGCTCGTCCGCGTGCAGCCCAAATGTCGAGACCGCGCGGAGGGTGCGCGTGCAACAGCACATGCGCAAGCAGGACAGAAGAGTGACAATATGTACAGTACTGAGCACACTGTGCAGTCGTCGAAGAAGAGGGACAGTGAATTTTTTTTTTTTTTTTTGTCTGTCTTCAGCAAAGTAAATACCAAAGCATGCAGAAAAGTTGCATCAATGCGTCACATGAGATTCGCCCCGCCCCTTTTCCTTCCTATGTGAGAGGCTCCCCCTCTCTCGACCTACTGTGGGCATGATGGGTGGAGCTGCATCCCCTAACCCTACCCATAACCGTATCTCTCCAGGTTAAGCTCCACCCTTGAGCTCCAGAGAGGTGGAGCTGGAGGTCATTATGCTCTGCGGTCCAGTGCAGTTCACGCGAATGACGCCTCCGCACGCGCGTGCACGCGTACACTCGCCGCACTCACTGGTATAAAATCTTCATTCTCTCCACATCCAGCAGCTCCAGGACTTTCATTGTGCTCTCCTCTCCATCACTTATCTGCTTAAGGTACGAAATAGCTCTGTTTAATACATATGCATGCTTGATACAAAAATATGTTTCACGTTTAAATACAGTTTAAATAGTTAAAAATCAGTTTTGATGGTAGTTAGTAGGTAACCTACATTGTCAAAACAACTCTTAAGTATTCTTGGAGGATAAAGCGGATTGTTTACGTGAAAAAATTTAGCGAAAGACAACATGTGTGAGTGTGAGTGTGGAGTAAATCAGCAGATCGATCTTTCTTCCACTGATGCTCGATAATTCACTGTGCTGTGTGATAAAATCCTGGTTTTATTAGAATATGTGTCAGTTCTTAAAACTGCATCTGCCATTCAGTAGACAGTAGTTTAGACTTATATTTATTTATTTTTTCACCTTCTTCACTCATATTGCTATTGTAATGTGTTGAAGTTACGCCTCAGACCGTCTCCTCGAGCGCATGCGCAGTTCTAGAGAAACTCGTAGTTTCAGTCAGTTAGTTTGATGTAGGATTCGCTTAAGCCGTGTATGTGATATCTTTTAATGTGTTGCACATTCATTTCTACAGATTGTACAGGATTTTGTGTTTAGCAGTTTAATAAATAATTTTTTAAAATATTGCCAATCATTCTGTTTAAATGTTCATGGAGGAGAAGAAATGTACAATGTTTTATTTGAAGTTAGAAGATTGTGTCAGTATCAGTTGTACATCATCTCCTCCTGTAAAGCCTGATCTGCAGCTCTGTCATCATGATCTTCCTGTAGTTTTTCTCATCTGTACTGTAGTAATGTGGTAACAGTATGCTAATGAATGCGAGCACTAATTTAAAGTTTCAGGTGTGTTGGGGATTTCTGAGAATAAAACACACCTGTAGCGCCATCTGCTGCCCTGATCAAATATTACAACACCTCCACTGACAGAAGTGCTGAAAGACGATACACTCATATCTGATGCACTGAAGCGAAACTTATTGTGTTTGTTTGAAGTGTGACCACTGAACTGAAAACTCTCTGTGCTTTTGACTCTCAGTGGGGTTATTATTGGGTAGATTCATTTATTTTTTGGAAACAAATCCATCCTGAATGAGGCCTGATGCTGTCAAGATCCAGAATGACAAAACACATCATAACAGTAATAATCCACTGCACTGTTTCCCAGTCTGTGTGAGGATCACAAACTGAAGTTTAAGGACTTTTTTATTGAAAACTGTTACTTCAGTCATAATTATTTTAAGATGATAAATTATAGAAGAAGAGAATCTTAACATTTAAATCCTAAACAATACACCTTTTCCACTAATGTTTAAATGTTTGTTGTAAGATGCAATGCAATTATTTGTTCTGTGCTTTAAAATACACTTTTCAGCAGTGGATCATGGACATCATCAACATGACATGTGGACAGATTCAAACAGCAGTGGGGTTTGTGTACGTGATTCTGAATCAAACACTCAATGATCCTGACTGTGAACAGAGCTGGTATACAGAGGTGACTGATGCACACACACACACACACACACACACACACACACTATATGATCATTGTTTGATTTGTTCAGGACGGGCGTCTGATAGCAGATCCATCGAGTCCACACAAACTGATCGATCCTGTGACATCTGTATCATCTGATCGTCTCGTCACTTCTCACTGTGTGAATCTGAATCATGAGATCATCTGTGATGAATCAAGAGTAAATCAACTCAATCATTCATCTGTTTTCATATTTAATCCTTCATGAACTCTATAAAAGCTGCTCTAACGCTTCTTTCTTTCATTTCAGTTGAGAATGGACACCCTGTTCAGAGGTGAGAGAGACACTTCAGTAAAACACATCAATCTGTCCTGATTCAGATCAAACTCTGTGTTGAAGTGAATCTTCTGTAAGTGAATCATGATGATTATGAATGTGTTTTTCAGTGTTTAATGACACAGACTCCAGCGGCGGATCGACACAAACTCCAGATTCACGTGAGTTCAGATGATGATTGAGTCTGAAATATCTGACTGAAGATCACATATAAGACACATGCCACAGTTTAGAGAAAGAGAAGAAATATATAATATATAGCTCATTAATTCAGATGATTGTATTGTGTTGTTGTTTGTGTAGATCAGCTGTTTTTATATTTTGTGACTTGTTTAGATCAGTTCTGGTGGATTTCTGCTCTTCTCATCATCATGGTTGTTCTCCTCTTGATCTGTTTCATGCTGCGTAAAAGGATCTTCAGGTGAGTCACAAGTGTTTAATTGTGTCTTAAAGAATAAAATAGTCATGAAAATCAGTTTGAAAAAGTCATATTAAATGATGAATCAGAGGCCTAAACCATAAAAGCTCTCTGAATATATAGAAAATACTTTGATGAATATATTAGTTTTTAATAATCAGTTTCAATGTGTTGTCAGACGTTATGTGAAAGCAGAGACGAGCGACATTCAGTGCAATGATTCAGAAATCAGGTGAGTGAATCAAAGTGAGAGAAAGAAAGACTTGAAGTGGGTTTGACTGAATCACATGATCATTCAGGTTTCAGACTTTTAGCTCTTTTCCACCAGAATGGTTCGTGTTCTGGAGCCAGAGTCTGTTCTCGGCCTCAGGGATCCTGAATCTGCTGTCCAAATGAAGCTCAGATCTGATGAATCTGATTCACTGAATCAATCTGAATCTGAGCAGATCAACGGCTCGTGTCCAGAGGATCATCCTGTCATTACTTGTCTGGCAACATAATACAGCGCTTTTAGTCATTTCCGCGGATCTGTGTGAACGGGAATCATTTGATAACTTTGTCAACTCTACAGAGGAGAAAACGTTTCTGTCTTTAATATATTGTTGTTGTCGTATAAACGTACCCTTTAAACATTTGTATTTTTTTTATCATTTACTGTCAAAATAATTAAAAAGAACCAACTGACCACATTAGATTTGTTGTTTTGAATTAAAGAGTTAGTTCATCTCAAAAATGAGCATTTCATCATCATTTATTCATGTTGATCCAAACCTGTATGAGTTTCTCCTGCTGAACACAGAAGATGTTTTGAAGAATGTCAGTAAGCAGACAGTTGACGGTAACCATTGACTTATATAGGTTACCATGTTTGAACTTCCTAGGCTAGTAGTTTTCGCTGTAGTAACAAAAATGGAAATGGGAATTGTGAATATTTCACTGGTAACACATTTTTTTAAGAAATCTTCAATGCAAAAATGACTATAGTCTTTTATTCGACTGAAAGTCACAAAATACAGGCCACTGCAGGTGGACGACCCCATAAAGTGCCCCATTATGGTTTTGAGAATATTCCCTTTCATGCAGTGTGTAACAGAGGATAATATAATGTATATAATATAATGTAGATGTCTGTGAATGAAAACATTCAGTTGAAAGTGTACAATAAATAAAGTTATTGTCTCTCAAAAGAAAGCACATGTAACGCAGTAACACATTTGCAAAACTGGACATTTTTGCTCTGAATCGATCATATTTTGTTTCAAGAATCATGACAGATGTAGATATTATTACAGACACAGAGGCTTTTCTGCAGGGAAACCCCGAATGATGCACCCATCTTATACCATAACTAACCGCAGTGCAGGACAGCTGATGATTGTATATAATCTGAGAGTGAACTGATCAAAAGATCCAGTCATTTCTCTTCTCTTTCATAGCAAGACATTTAAGAGGTGTCAGATTTGGCCTCTAGTTATTTTAAAATGATTGTAATTGATAGTAGATAGTAGTAAGTAAGTAAAGGAGAGGAGGAAGAGTTTGTGTAGGAGGAGGAAGAGGAAGCGCAAGGTGTGGACAGTGAGCGTTTTTCTAAGTCTAAAGAATGATCTGTAGTGTTCATATATTGACTGATGAGTGTATGATCTGAAAGCTTTGTTGAGAACAGCTGAAATGGTTTTGAGTCGAGACAGAAGAGTCGGGGTTTTTGTGAATGTAGTCTGAAGATTTGGTTTTGTGTTTCAGGTTTTGAGAAAATGGATGAATGTTTATTTTTAGAAAACACTTCTCATGCAATAATTAGTTTAAGAGGCTGCCTGTTTTCTCAGGTGTTTTCTTTCAGAGGCGAGTGTGTTTCTGTCCTCAAAACATGATTGTCTTTCATTTGCTCAGGCTGGGCATCTCTCTGTGTTTGAATATGAATCATTTGAGCTGCAGTTCATCAGGACAATAAACACAAAGAGGGAAAATCTGATATATGGCCAATATATATATTCAAACGTTTTCTAAATCAACTTCTATATGCTTAGATTTCAAATGGGGTCATTTATAACTAAGACAGGAGACACAAAAGAGACTGAATTCCAGGAAATAACCCACATAATACACACAATCACACAAAACACTAACTTACATCTGAAGGTGTGAACTCTCTTCCTGCCGTGAGTTTGGTGGTCTGCGTGTGACTCAATCTGATTCTGACGGTTAAACGTGGTTTCAAATGTGAAAAGACTTTACAGTTTGTCTACGTCACCATTGATTTAGTCACTGTCATTCTTAATGTGTATTGAGGACAACATTCTCCAAAAGTATGATTTTATTTCACAGCATTATCAAGGACTTACACAGTCACTGTTGATGCTGGAAAATCTAAGAATAGTATTTTTCTGAGCACTCATGAACACTCATAACAAAACAGTTTGTGGATCAGCAGGTCACAATAACAGCAGTGGACGTCACTCGCAGATATCACTTCCCTTTTCTGCAGCGCTGCGAATGTGCGTGTGTTCAATAAAGACATTATGATTATGATTGTGTGACTTTTATCAGATGACTTTTCCTGACAATTAATGAAGAAAACCAGTGAATTCCAAAGGGCTTTCAACTGTATAGAGTGTAATGTACATGATATATTATGTCAATAGAGAGTCCTCATAAACCTCAAATACCAACATGTTTGTGTGAGGAGGACCTGGTAAATTTCTTAAATATTTAATTTTTTTATTTATTTATTTACAGCGCCTCTACTCTGCTGCATGTGTTGCTCTTACAGCTTTGAGAGCAAAAGAATTTACTGCAGGATTTCATTGATGACACACAAACCACTACATTATAACAGACACACACACACACACACACACACACACAGTGAGGTTCAGTAAGGTAATAATGGGAACCTGTCATTGAAAGTCTAATTTAAACCTGAAAACAACAAGCTTTTAGGATTTTGAAAAGTTTAAATATAAGCTAAGTGAAAAATTGCTTCAGAAATATTTAAGATCTTTAATCAAAGACGCAAGATTAGAAACAAGATTAGTTTTTTGCCCATGTGATTACAGTCATATAGAGAATTGGAGTGACATGAAGGAGAGGAAATGATTCACTTCTGTCCCTGTTTACATTATACACTTCAAACACATTTCACGAGTTCAAACTTACACATAATCGGATAGAGTAAAGGATATTAAGTAAAGGTTATGTGTATTTGGCATCTGTCCGAGGGGCCAGAGCCCAGAATTTGGCCCGAACCCAGAGTACTCCCCTGAATGAGCAAAAGGACAGCTGCCAGACTAAAAGAACCCCCAAAATGAACACTGAAGTTTGGCTGGCTGGTGTTTTAGGAAGAAGTCTTGTAGTTTGACCGGGAGGGCCCATGCAACCTCCGTTGGGAGCAGGTCACAGCGTAGGACAGGTGGGCCCTGCTGGTGTTACGCCTGAGAATAAACGGAGAAAGATCACAACACATAATGAGTGATGTTTTCCATTGCTGGCGTTTACTCGTATATTTTCATGTTAAACACACGACTCATATTAACATACAAGTTGATTACAGTAATATATACATTAACTTGTAACCATACACACAAAGTTCTCTAAACATTTCTCATTCTTTTCACCATCAGTGAATAAACATGAATATGCGTACATTCTTACATAACTCGTAAACAGTTACGACAATAAACAGTATGAAACGTAATACAAACTATATAAAAAAGACTTTTAGCTTTTCCACATGGCGAAAACTATATTGACATCACGCAACCACGCGTTAGGCCCAACTACCATGTGCTCCGCGCATAATCACGCACTAGCATTCTCAAAATAAACTTTTACACTTTCAAATAAAACATACACATGTCATCAACATTTAAACTCGTTTTCTAAATGATTTATACTAACTTTAATGATCCGTTACCTGAGAATAAACGGAGAAAGATCACAACACACAATGATCGATGTTTTCCATTGCTGGCGTTTACTCGTATGAGCCAACTCTCGCGATCTCACCTGATAACGCTCGCCCGCATGGAGGAACTCTCGCGATACCGTGAGAGAGAGCTTGACATGAGCAATCGATCTCAGATAAACGGATCTACTCTAAACTTCACTATAATAAAGAATCGATTTCAGACTAACGGCTCTATTATAAACATTACAAAATAAAATAATAAAAAAAATCATAATGCTTAACTAAAATTACTTTAAAACAATTAATACTGTTAAACCAAAATTACTTTATATATTGAACAGAACTACAACTGTATCAACTCTCAGTATTAATGTCTGTGATGAATAATATGAATACTACCCATTACACTGGCCATTACACAAAGGGGAACAGGGGAAGCTCACGGTGTCAGATGGCCCGGGTGAGCCCAGCGTGATTTGAGCCACCCGATCGTGAGGGCATCTTTTTGAGGCAAATACCATTTGCAACTGGGATTGTCCCATCTTTGAAAGGAATTGCCTTAAAGGGTTAATTCACCCAAAAATGAAAATTCTGTCATTTATTACTCACCCTCATGTCGTTCCACACCCGTAAGACCTTCGTTCATCTTCAGAACACAAATTAAGATATTTTTGATGAAGTCTGAGAGGTTTTTTTTATCCTCCATTGAAAGCAACGAAATTACCACATTCAAGGTCCAGAAAAGTAGTAAAGACATTGTTAAATTAGTCAATGTGAGTACAGGTTCAACTTTAACATTATGAAGTGACAAGAATACTTTTTGTGCGCAAAAACAAAACAAAAATAATGACTTTATTTAAACAAATTCGTCTCTCCCCTGTCATTCTGCTATGCTGTTTTCATTGCAGAGCTTCCAGGTTCTGCTCAGTTTAAGCACACAGAGCAGTGGTCATCTCTGAGCCAGTTTAGACTGATGATGGCTGTGAATCTGGACACTCATGATAGCCTTTATGAGTCTATCTGTCTGTCTGAGGAAGATAAAGAGCACAGACGATTAAAGGAAGAGTGAAGAGAAAGACTGACAGAAACAGAAAATGTCTGATAAGGGTGATCTGTGTCTGCTGGGACTGATCATTCTCTCTTCACTTCTCACAGGTAAACACATTTCTACTAAAGATATATCTCTCTCTTATAATTTATTTTTATGTTATTTAACTTCTCTTTTCACTTTGGTGATGAGTGATGCTTCGAGGAGAGTGGCGACTCCATCCCCAGGTGGTCCAGCTGATCTGGAGTTCCTCATGTGAAGAAAAAAAATCAGTCTGAGGAAGGAAGATGATACAGTAAAACTAAAGCAGAACAGATGTGTGATTTAGTGAGAAACCGCAGTGATGATCAGACACACTCTGTTTACAGGCCTATTGCACAAAATGACACTTCAGAAATGACTAAATATATCTGTATTCATAAATGGGATGTGACTGACTCATCGTTTGTGTGATTTTTGTTCACCAGAGTGCCTCCCACTAATTTAACATTTACCCCCCAAATGAAACGTGATGAGTAATACTTTCCTTCAGCATTGTGCAAGACAAATCTAGCTGTCTAGGCCAACATTTTAGTAAATGAGAAACAGCTTCTATTATTTTAATATCCGTTAACTATCAGTAGAGCTGGCTTTAAATGCTGCGCGGGTGAATGATGGTGTAAAGCCCAAAGTATACTACAAATGCTGATACTATAAAAAGTATCAGCCCAATTTTTGAGACCGCAGAGGGTGCGCGTACAACAGCGCGCGTGCAAGTGACTTGAGCGCTTGAAAATCCACTAGACAGTGCGCACGTTATATAAACTACTTTGAAAGGCTCGCACGCCCAACTGTGCGCGAGACGGAGCGGAACGCGGAAAATTAAGTAGCCTATACCCGGGCCGCGATAAAACGAGCCCCGCTTTAGGATTCACATTGCTTACATTTTTTTAATTCGGTTGAGAAACCCTGAGAAGCAGGCGAAAAAAGACTAGGAGAGAGAAGCTGAATGTTCAGAGATTGTCAAGAAATGTACAGCTGGGAAAGCGTACATTTGTGTTTCTTCATCATTTGCTCAGTGTTTTGACCTGTACAGCGGTGCGTTCAAACTCCAAAATTAGTTTAATTGCAAAAGAAAGCTATTATTTTATATAAAAAAGTAAATATTTGTCTTTAATCGGCAAAATATTTCAGTTTGTCTTTCCCCACCAAGTAACTTAAGTGTGATGAATAATTTTATGATGTTCATGCGGTTGAAGGTTCAGAATTATGTTTGAATTATTGACACGTGCTGTTCTGTTCTCGAAGTATATTCATGACTTAAAATGACAAATTAAGCTGTAAACTCTCTGCATTTCTCAATCACACTCTCAAGAAGGACTCTGACTCACTTCCTTGCACAAAGGAAGCCGTTTCAGTGTGTATTTATGCAACTGACAGATTTAATTTTTCACCTTCTTCCTTTTATTTTATCTCATTTTTACACATTGTGACGCAGAGTTGAAACGTTGTTGCCCAGAAAAACGAATGTGTAGAGCTCGAGGAAATGATGCACGGGAGGCAAGAGCTGGCGTATTTCCCCCGGGTTTAATAAAATGTCTTATACATCGTCACACTCATCCGCATACATGGGGATGAGTGAGAGAAAAGGTTACAAATAAACATTCAACCTAGGTCACAAATAGAAAAAGGAAAATAAAAGGGAAAAGAGTACAAAGTCGATAGAGCGGTCATCTCTTCTCCTGCTACCTCAAATTACTGTAAATGCTCTAAGTGACCGTTACAACATCTGTCCTGATACAGCTGAGACAGTCTTTGTTTAATTTGATCTTCTGTGGTTCAAGTTATTAAAAACACCAGCACGTGGTGGAGTTGACCAATGACGTTCTTTAAAGTTGCTTCTGATAAAATAAATTGAAAAATAATGTCACACTGCATTTAGTGCACGTGCAAATCAAGTATTGTGGAAGAGATCTGATGGGTCAGTCATGGAGTCACTTTAAACAATCCGTGTTGTGATGACGATGATCAAGAATATTTTCAGTAAGATTAAAATAGCTAGCTGACTAGTTGATCGTGTGAAATCAGGAAACAGGAAACAGTGTGAAGTGAAAGTACAACACGATCACGGTCACACACAGCGCTTCTCTTTCTCATTGGCTATCAGCTTATTACGTAATGTTTCTCGTGTGTTTGGGTTCCCATTCTCCATGCCCGGTGAAGCTCATATACCAAACAAGCGGTGCAAGAGGAATTTCTTTCTGCTCTTATCAATTATTTTGTCTCAGCAGTTCGCTTAAGGTATGACACATGTTCAGAAGGTGATATCCGTTTTAATAGGCTACATTTTCATTGAGAACGGTTTTATGACTTGTTATATTGTCAAATGATTATATTTTTGAAGTTCACGTGTAAAATGTTTTCGTGTGCCTTCTTTGACTCGATGCAGCTCTGAAGTAAATCATTAATGATGATGCACAATATTTAACTCCTCTGTGAGAAAATCATGGTTTTTATTAGAATAATGTGTGTCAGTATTTTTTGTCTGCTGTAAACCAGGATCTGTAGATCTGTCATGATCCCGCGCGTGTCCTTAAAATAATGACTTTAAATGTCTTTCCATTTCAAAGCGCGAGGCCGTAAAAGTCGTAATTTCCGTCTCCTCTCTAATAATTCATAATCTCTTGGTTTCGTTGCACATCAAATTGTATTATTTACATCAAAGTCTGGGCACAATATGCTTTACATTAAACGAAACGTATAAAACACTTTTATGCAAAAGTTTTATGTTTTTTTTGTTTTTTTTTTATTGTAAGTGTTTTGTATTGTTTTATTGTAAGTTTTTTATTGTACATTTTTTGTAAGTATTGGGATCGGCAGATACCCGTGCCAACACTGACAGTCAAAGGGTTAACACTCAGCGCTTTGCCCGTGTGTGTGTGTGTGTGTGTGTGTGTGTGTGTGTGTGTAGCGTAAACTTTCGATTTACTTCAACCAATCACAGTGAAGTCTGTTCGCGGATTGTGTTTACTGGCGTCTCATTTCGAGCATACGTCATCGAGCATATAATTTCCAGAAAAGCTACGTGATTGTTGGACTTGAAGCAGCGCTGCACAGACCGATCGGTGTATGACATCAAAGTACCGCGAGAGCGATTCAAAAGCATACGGAGCCGTCTGTTCTGTAATCACTCTCGCGGTACTTTGATGTCATACACCAATCGGTCTGTGCAGCGGCGCTTTAGGTCTCCCCTATGCCAAAAAACACGAGCTGAAGTCCAGCATGTTTCCGGAAGAAAATATTTCAGTTTTCTGCTCTCATCGCTTATTTTGACCAAGGATCCATGTATGGTTTAAATATGTTTAAACAATTCTTAAGTCTTATAATAGCCTATATCTTATGATTATCCTTTATGGCGCAAAACTATCAAAGTGTGAAAAACTAATGATGAGCATAAAAGTGCAATAACTTTATAACAGTTATAACTTTACTATTGCCATTTAAATAGACTGAATGGATTATGATATTTGGCAGTGCATTCTAGTACGGAAATATTCTAATAACAGTGTGAATAAATCGAGTTTCAGTCAGTCAGTGAGATCTGAGCTGATTTACTTCATTGTTTTTCTGAAACATTTTACATTTTATCATCCTCGTTTCCTCCCAAACTATTTTTTCTACTGTATTTATTTGTTTTGCTGACTATTTATTATGAAGGTTTAGAATAATGTATTAAGATTGACTCATTTGTAGCACAAATGGGTTTGTATTTTTATTTTGTTTTTTTGTTGTTGTTATTGTTAAAGTTTTCCAGATTTTGCAGTAGAGATCTATGCTTTAACTTTCATAATTTCATAGTTACAGCGCCCTCTTGTGCCTAACATATAAACATACTTTCATCTAAAATGTGATGCTTTGTAAGGAAAAGATTGAAATTGAGGTTATTTGTTGAAAACATCATATTTTAAGAGTTATTTTCAGTGGTTTAAATGCACATCACTACAGCTTTTCCACATTTGTTTAAATGTTTGTTCTTCAACACGTCATACAATATTAATATATTGCAGTCATTTGGTTCTTTGGTTAAAACATTTATCTTTTTTTCCAGCACTAAAACATGAACAGAATCAATAAAACATGTGGAGAGATTCAGACTGAAGGAGGGTTCGAATACAGACTTCTATCTAACATACTGAGTCAAACCAGTAATGACTGTGAGCAGAGCTGGTATTCAGAGGTGAGTGTGTGTTTCTGTCCTCAAACTACACTATTACACACACACACACACACACACACACTTGTATATGTGGTTTACGGGGACTCTCCATAGAGTCCTACACTACCCCTACCCCTAAACCTACCCATCACAGGAAACTGTCTGCGTTTTTTGAATTTCAAAACACTCTTTAGTATGTTTAAGCCATTCGGTTTACGAAGACACAGGAAGTGTCCTCATAAACCATGTTTACGTTGTAATACCCATGTCATTATAAACCACAAACTGTGGTTCGGCTGTAGGTAATCACAGAGTGCTGATATACCAGTTTGATATTGTGTTTATACAACATTTCGACGGCACGCGTGTGTAAATAAATAACAAATAACAACAGAGTGTCTTTAAAACCCTCTTTTGTGCAGAACTAGGCCTACTTCCTTCCGCCACAGATTCAAATCTCAAGTTTACAGTTTAACAGATCCGTTACTAATTCTAAAACATCACCTCAGAACTAATAACGAAGGAACGTTGAGTCGCTTCATTGTTTTAGTGTATTATCACTGTATTATGTAGAGCATTATGAGAGAGAGATCTACCTGCATCTGATTTAACATTCCTGCTTCAAGTCGATGTCCATAATATTATATCCATTATAAAAATCAGAAATCCACTGAAGAATTTATCTTTGTCCACAGTTAAGGGGATTTCCGACAGCGCTAAAACAACTTCCTTGTTTAGTGTTATGACATTCGGCACGGAAGCTTCGAAGCTTGTATCAAAAAAACGAAACATCTTGAAGCACTGTAATGGTGCTGGATTCGTTTTGCCATAACCACGTGATCTGTGACGTCTGAAGCTTCATTCTCTCAGAACTACATTACTGCATCATATTCTGATTCAAATAACGCAAACCTCTTGTCATTCACTTCTTTGATAAGAACAAATTAAGAGTTTGGTTCCAAAACGCGATAAACGCCATTTTCAAAAAAATTGAGTTTCCGCCAAAATCAGTATTGTATCTGGTCGGCATTGAAAAGTCATTTATTAATTTTGCGCAAAATGCGATATCCGTCGTGTTATTCTGTCATGTTTTCTCCCTTTCTTTCCAAAACGCGACAAACGCCAGTCTCCCTTCTCTGCAGAACGCGATATATCCGCTCTCAACCAATCACAGCGCTCCATTCCACGCACTGTAAACAGTGGCGCCGCCCTGAATACAGCCGGCTTCCTAGTTTTCCTTATCTGCTTTGTACTTTGTGATCAACAAAAACAGAAAAATGAATACTTTTGACAGCATTGATGAACCTGTGGTGGTTTCTGCGGTGGGGAAGAAACGCAAGTAATTGAAATGTAATCATTTACGTGAGGAGATTAAGAAGATGAGGCACTCGGTCAAGCTGTTGCTTGTTCTACGACAGCATCAAACTTCTGTCGCGGTCCACAAAACTGAATCATGAACAGTTTTTAAAAGCCGTTTTTAATACCAATGTACTCTTTAAATGTGTTTATTTTAACCGTGCGGTGGCGCCAGATACTATTTAATCGGTAATGACAAATAATTAATTTATAACATTAACAAGATGACCCGTTGAATTCATTTTGGGAGCGACGGCTGAATGTATTTTTAGTAAAATGCCTGTATATAAGATAAATATTGGCAAAGTTCAGACTCTGTCATATATGTGAATCAACTTACTTTGTTGTGTATTTTCAATTTGAAAAATAACTTATATTGATGGATTAATTTTAAAAAAAATTTAAAAAAAAAAAACGTGTCATGGACTTATTGCATTGTGGGAAAATAATACGTTATAATAATCATAATAAATAAAATAATATGTTTTTATAATAAACTTTTTAAAATCAAAATGTAGATTTGAATTTTTAATGTTTTTATAACCAAAAGATGCTATGTGAAAGTTTGAAACAGAAAATAGTGGTTTTCATCTTGCCACTTTCTTGGTAAAGAAAACACCTTTTTACTCAAATTAATCAAAATGGAATTATTGCGTTTTGGAACCAAACTCTTCAAATTATACTACGAATAAATATTTATGTGTAGTTTTGTGCATGTTCAGTTTGTATTAATACCCATTCACAAGCATTTCATTTCATTTCATTCCACTATAATATTCAGTTATTTTGATCATATTAGCCTACATTAGCCTTTTCCATATTCCATATTCCATATTTCCAACTCTTAAAACTACATTCTGTGACACAATAACAGTAGCATTTATAAAAAAAAAAATATGGTGGATTTGCTCGACCGCCATAACTGTCGCCGCAAGCGGAGTGATACAAACGCTGAAACGGTTCCAGTGCTGATACTGGAGTATTGCACAGCTGGAGACGGCTCTCAGCCAGTCAGATTCAATGAGTGGGTTTATGGATAGTGTAGTGAAGGAGCATAGTATGTCCGAGTCATCATTTAGTCTCATATAAAACATCTTGTCTTTGCGGGGCCCAACCAATTTTACTATCTTTGTGAGGACATTTGGTAATTTCTGACCAAAACATTTCTGTCCTCAAACTACACCATCATACTCACTCAAATGCATTACTTGATCCTCTTGTGTTTGATTTGTTCAGGACGGGCGTCTGTTAGCAGATCCATCGAATCCACACAAACTGATGTATCCTGTGACGTCAGTCTCATCTGATCGTCTCGTCACTTCTTACTGTGTGGATGAACTTCATCATGAGATTCAGTGTCATTCTAAAGGAGTAAATCAACTCAATCTCTCTCAACATTCATCAGTTTTCATATTTAAACACAGAAATGATGATCTTGTTCTTTTAATTTGACTATAAATCATTAGAGCTGCAGTTCAACATGAACACAATAAACTCACACAGTACTGAATCCTTCATGAACACTATAAACGCTGCTCTGATGATTCTTTCTTTCATTTCAGATCACACATGAGACCGTGTTCAGAGGTGAGAGAGACACTTCAGATCTCATGATGATGTTTATGATGGACAGATGATCCTTAAAGACACACTTCACACTGAAATATCCCTTATGTCGTTCCAAACCTGAATGACTTTCTTTCCTCCATGAAACACAAAAGCAGATTTTTGAAGAGAACCTCATTGTTTTTGGTCCATGAAAGTAAAGTCATAGAGGTTTGGAGCAGAGGTTGCGTTAACCGAAATTTTTTTTGCAGTGACGGAAAAAATCTGAAGGCCGTCCGTCATTTTGACAGATTACACTGAGGCTGATGTAGCTTGTAATTCCACCCGTGTCCAGCTGGTGGTGAGTGCGCTCCAGTGTGGCAGCAGAGCGCGAGTTCAGTCTCCAGAATAAAATGAAAACGATGCGTTTGATTACACACAGGCGAGCACCCAATTTAAGTCCATTTTATAGTAATAAAGTTATAATACCTATACTTACATAATTAAGTTTCTAATCCAGTTCGTTTTGTTTTAAATGGTTTGTTTTATTTTTCTTGCTGACTATCAAGTTTACGGTCAACGAATGTCTTTTCTGAGGTAAAATGTTACGTGACATTGTTTCCAACACTGATTGAACTGATTAAGACGTGATGCAGATTTCGGTAAGCTACTGTATCTTTCAACATAATATTTTCTGTTGTTCATTCATGTTTATTTCGTTCTGTAAAGTAGTAAAGAGGAAGGGATGATCGCGTTCACTCACGATCCGTGACAACTGTTCAAGATGAAAACTGAGAAGTGACGCACAGTCATAATAACTTTCTTTTCATAATATAAATAAATGCATAGCCTATTTGCTTATCCTGTAAGCTCATGAATAAAAATGAAAATGTGGACGAAAAAATAAACTATTAAACGTCTTATTATCATTAAAATATAAAAATTAAAATGACAGGTAATAATTGAATATGACGGAATTTTTACTATCCTGTCCGTCAAAATGACGGACAGTGCGAAAGTCTATCGCGATCTCTGGTTTGGAGTGACATGAAGGAGAGGAAATGATGACTGATACACTTCTGATACACTTCAAACACATTCATTATGAGAATCTGCCTCGACATTATTGCAGATGTTCATTAAAGGAGACACACACATCTGTCCTGATTCAGATCAAACTCTGTGTTGAAGTGAATCTTCTGTAAGTGAATCATGATGATTGTGAATGTGTTTTTCAGTGTTTAATGGCACAGACTCCAGCGGCGGACCGTCACAAACTCCAGATTCACGTGAGTTCAGATGATGATTGAGTCTGAAATATCTGACTGAAGATCACATATAAAACACATGCCACAGTTTAGAGAAAGAGAAGAAATATATAATATATAGCTCATTAATTCAGATGATTGTATTGTGTTGTTGTTTGTCTAGATCAGATCTGATTTTATAATGTGTGAATAGATCATTTGCGGTGGATTTTGCCTCTTTTCTTCATCATGGTTGTTCTTCTGCTCTTGATCTCTTTCATGCTGCGTAAAAGGATCTTCAGGTGAGTCACAAGTGATTCACTGTGTTTTAAAATAGTCATGGAAACTAAATTATAAAACTGACTTTATAAGTGAAAATATTATTTATCATTTTACTCCTTTGTCAGATACGCCATGGTTTGATAAAGTCATATTTAATGAAGAAATCAGTGTAGAAAACACTTTGAATATAGCAATATTTAATGATCAGAATCTGTTTTCAGTTGTGTTTCGAGAGCAGTGACACGAATCTTTCAGCACAGTGATTCAGAAAACAGGTGAGTGAATCAAACTGAGAGAAAGAAAGACTTGGAAGTGAGTTTGAATTACATGATCATTTCTGAATCAGATGGATGATGTTTTAAGTTTCAGTTCAGACTCTGTGAATGAATCTGAATGCAGGTCATGTGTTTCTCTCAGGGATCCTGAATCTGGAGTCCAGATGAAGCTCAGATCTGATGCTCCTGATTCACTGAATCAATCTGAATCTGAACAGTTAAACCCCTCCTTGTCCAGAGCATGATCAGTGTGAATCAGCTCAGGGCTGAACATCACTGTGATCTTTGACATTATGAAGGGAGATTGTTCATTTTGAGCTTCTCAACTGTGTTCATTCCCTCATCTGTTCTCTGTTTTATTAATGCATGGTTTAGTTATAGCGTCCTGAACGCTGAAGATGTTTCTTTCTGCTTTTTCTTTTGTTAGTTAGTTTAGTTCTCTAACTTTAGTTAGTTTTTTTTTTGTTATATTTAGTTTTTTTGATTTTTAGCTCCACTCTCTCGCTCCTTCCTCTCCTCCAGATCTTTTGTTGTTTATTCTTGTTATGTTGTATATATTGTAAATATCTACTTTATTACTTTACCATTATATTAATTCACTTATATTTAATGGAATTAAAACTTTGCAACGATATTGCTGGTTGTTTTGTCCCTTTTCCTTTTGCCATCCTGTTACTGCCATTACACACACAATATTTCTAGACAAAATAACATCTAACTAACGAGGGACGTAACAAGCCCAAAGAACCCTTTGTGCCAAAAGGGTTCTTTCTCCTTATATAGAACCTTTTTGGCAACAAGAGTTCTTTAAAGTTGGTTAAAGAATCCTAGGGTTCTATATAGAACCCCAAAGAACCTTTTTTTCTAAATATAGTAATTATGTGTCTGATTCTCAATTTCCAACCTATTTTGGGTTCATTTTAAGCCAGACATATTGTCGAGAAGAGTCCAACAAATGAGATGAACTTTACTGATAAATTTCTGCCAAAAGAACCACATAAAGCAAAAGAACTTAGGGTTGATATGGTTGATTTGATTACTCAAGGTTTGCAAAAAGAGCAAGACAAAATCTCGAAGAAGCAAGCCAAAAAGGAGAAGAACTACTAGGAATGAAGATGGATTAAGGCTAAAGAGATGATTAAATTACCAAGGCAGCAACAGAAAATTAATTTGAAATTGATTATGCTTCTAAAACAATCATATGCTTTGAGTACTTTTATGGGTGAAATGGAACAGATTACAAACGAGGTTGAAGCTTTGACAATGGAAGTTTCAGCGCCGGTTGTATCTGAAAATTGTGTTCAAGGTTTAAAAGGCTAAAATGATGTCTAAATAGAAGTGATATTTTTCCTGCTGAATTAATGGAAACTAACCGAAATGTATGTTTTTATTATATCCAGAAGTGTTAATCGAAACTAACTGAGATGTATGTTTTTATTTTAACTAGGAGTGTTAAGGTCTCAAGTTCAAGTGATTACAATGTGTCAAAATTTGTAGAATGTGACGCAGACTACAAAAGGTGTTGTTTAGCAGGTTGCAGCTGAACTTTGTTTCTTATATTTTGCATGAAACAGGAAACAGTGAAGTATTAGGGGCTGTACTCCTGTTTACAAATAAGGAAATGTTTATGTTGGGAAAAGGATGTGATCTTTGGAGACTATATATTGAAAACATTGTAACAGAAGGTTGCCACACCTCGGGTGAAGACTTTCTCGTCTTTATGTTCTGTTTTTTTATATTCTGTATCTTGTTATTAAACTGAAACCATTGTATTTGGTGATTCGTAAACCTCTCTATAACAAGTCTCAGAGTGAATTACTTTTACATAAACTATTATCAATACCTGCAATTAAATTACTTCCATTGAGCTTCAAGAGCATCGGATCCTGACTGAGCTGGTGCGGACTCCACCTTGAAATCTCTAATTGTCGTGCAACGCTCTCAATCCAATTAATCTGAAGGTAAGGCCAAATCTTTTGATGCAGAAAAGGATTGTAGAGATGTGTGTTTGAAAAGTTAGTGATTGAGGGGGATAATAAATACAACAATATAGTAATTTTTACACAATAGTTGGGTTAAATAAAACTGGTTAAGCAGGTTGGGCAAACATTTAAAACAACCCAGTCGCTGGGTTTGTCCATTTTCAACCCAACTTTAGTTGTTTTTAACCCAGCATTTTTAGTGTAACAATAATGGAAAGTATGTCACAGTATCACCCTGTTTGGACTTTGCTTTCTGTTTTGCACCATTTCCTGCCAGTCTGCCATCATAGTTCTGCATTTCAATTCACTAACTTGCAATTCGAGTCAATATCAGTTATTTTGGATATACTGTATATCAGGTACAGTATGGCAAATTTTCTCAAGAAAAAAAAAAAAAAATCTCTCAACTAATGCTGTAAAATATACATGGGAATCAGTTGGTACTACATTGAAGGTTAAAAAGAACTGATTTGTATACAAACTTAAATTACACAAAGAATTTTTTATAATAATAAAGTTATAATAGGCCTAACTTTAAATTTATTTCTACTCCAATTCGTTTTTTTTTTAAATATAAACATTTAAATGGTGGCTGTCAACTTGACGGATTTCTTCAAACATAATATAGGCTATTGAAGAACATTAAAAATTATAATTAATATGTAATATGGTGTATATATTTAGCTAAATGCTCCTCTCTAAAGATATTTTTTCTAGCTGACTAACGAGTTTATGGTCACTGAATATGTTTGTTCTGAGGTAAATGTGACGTTACGTGACATTGTTTACAAGCTGTTTTATTAACATCTTTCCGCGGTTGAAACACTGATTACGCGATTATACGAGACATGATACGGATTTCGTTAAGTTGTACTCTATCTTTTATCATACCTTGACAGTGGCATAACTTTGTTTTAAAAAGTGGGTGGGACAGGAGGAATGTGTGTGTTTTGGTGTATTGTAATTGTATTATTACAATAATAAATGCACAAAATTTATTGACATAGACCTCATTTTTAATATGATAGGTTCATCCTTATATCTACTATATTGTTAGTCTGGGTTCTTATCTGCCCTCTTATAATTTATTTAATTTTTTTCTCATTAAAACCAAAGATGTTCATCAGTGATTGTATATCAAGAGCAGAGACACGTTTACGTGCATTTTGTTTTGTGATTTCACTGGAACGAATAGAGAGTCTCCGCAACAGCGTAGATTGAAGTGCTCGTCCGTGTGAAGACTGCGCACTGTGCACGAGCGTCAAGAGAACGCCCTGGGTTACTTCGCTGTAACCCTGTTCCCTGAAAAGGCGGGAACGAGAAGCTGCGCTTCATTGCTTTGTTTTACACATATATTCACACGCTGTGGGAACGTCTTTAGTCGTGACCAGCTGTGAATATATGTGTAAAACAACGTCAATGAAATTGACCTATATTTATAGCCTTGCGTGACGTCATAGGAATGCGTCGTAAGCGAGGCTATAATTAGATGTGCCACAGGTGCATCAGCAGATATTTTGTCTGAAGAGCAGTCCTGGGACATCCCAGTGCGGCAATGAAGCGCAGCTTCTCGTTCCCGCCTTTTCAGGGAACAGAGTTACAGTGAAGTAACCCGGGGCGTTCCCGTTCAAAGGCTACACTCTAAGCTGCGCTTAATAGAGCACTTTGGGAACGAGAATACCCACGCCGCCGCACTGTGTGTCCGGACCCCCTGGCTGTGAAGTGTGTCACAAGCACAGAGAGTCTCAGACACTAGCTTGTGATGTCGACTCAAGGACATGAGAGCCCGGAGTAACATGAACATCCAAACTATAAAACCTTATGAATGTGTGTGGTGAGGACCAACCTGCCGCAAGGGAGCGCCCCCTGCCAAAGCTCTAGAAGAGGCAACTCCCCTGGTGGAATGAGCCCTAATACCCGTTGGCGAAGTGTGACCACGCGCCTCATAGGCAAGGGCAATAGCATCTCTCACCCAATGTGACATGGTCTGTTTCGTGGCGGCCGCACCCCTGTTATGGCCGCCATGGCAAACAAACAGTTGCTCTGACTTATGTCCACCGCACCAGCCAGTGGCGTAAGTCTGAAGAGCACGGACTGGACACAGTCTGTGAAGTCTTTCCTGATCTGGCGTTGTGAACGGCGGAGGACAGAAGGCTTCAAGAGTGACTGGATGCAAGGTCGAGAAAGGTACCTTCGGCAGATAGTCAGGATGAGGATGCAAATAGCTTTCACCATTTCTGGGGCAAAGTCTAAGCAGGATGTCACAATGGACAGAGCCTGTGAGTCCCCAATTCTCTTTAGAGAAGTTATAGCCATTAGGAAAACCATTTTCAGAGTTAACAGCTTGTCAGAAACTGACTCTAACGGTTCAAAGGGGGTCTCAACCAGGCCCTCTAGGACTATTGCTAGGTCCATGAAGGGAAACTGGTTCTAGAAGGAGGCTTAAGCCGCTTAGCTCCTCGAACGAAGCGAGAGAGCAGGACGTGCTTGCCCAAAGGCACCCCGTCAATCAGAGCGTGGCAAGCCGAAAGAGTGGCCACATAAACCCTGAGAGTGGCGGGGCATGTGCCTGTTGATAATTCTCCCTGCAGAAAATCCAGAACTGTAGCAATCTGGCAGTTAACTGGATCTACATTGTGTGCAATACATCATCTTCCAAAGACACCCCATTTGTTGGCATAACTTTATCTAGTGGAGGGAGCCCTAGCATTTAATGGTCTCAGTAACATCAGGTGAAAGCCCTGTGTCCCTCAGTTGGTTCCCCTCAGGGGCCAAACATGAAGGTTTCCACATCTCCGTCAGGGGACGAAATATTGTCCCCTGCACCTGAGACAAAAGGTCTCTCCTCTTCGGTATCGCCAACGGCGAGCCGTCGAGGAGAGATATTATCTCCGAGAACCATATTCCATTCAGCCAACGTGGCGCTATCAGAAAGAGGCAAGTCCCTTGTTGGCGAAATTTGGCTAGAACTCCTGGGAGCACAGAAACAGGAGGAAACGCATACAGGCGCATTCTGGGCCACGTATGCGCATCACATCCAGACCCAAGGGGAGCTGGGTGACTCCGAAAGAAATAAAGTGGACATTGCGCTGCCTGTTGGGGGGCGAAGAGGTCCATCTGTTTCATAAAATCTTTACCAGATTTGTTTGACTACCTCGGGTGGAGTTTCTACTCCCCCGTCGGTATGCTCTGTCTGGACAGATATCTGGGGATATAAAACGCCATGAGGGACAGGAACTTGTCCTGAGCCCAGAGCAGAATGCGCTGCACTAGCCTGTCTAGACGTCGCAAACGCAGTCCACCCTGGCGATTCATATTAGAGGCTACCGCAGTAATGTCCACCCGCACTAGGACATGGTAACCCCTTAACTGGTGGAGGAAGTACTTCAGGGCCAGAAATACAGCCATCAATTCGAGGCAATTGATGTGCCAATTGAAATGATGACCTCACCATATCCCTTTGGACTGGACGGCCACCTAAGGCCGCTCCCCAGCCCGTACGGGAAACGTCTGTTGTTGGCATCTTGCAACATCAACGCATATAGAGTAGAAGAGTAGGAACCTCCTGTGTTGTGGCAATATTTCTATGTGAAAATATGCGTCCTTGAGATCGATCGATCATGACGAACCAATCGTGATGATGGATTATGACACAATCATCTTTACTGTTAACATCTTGAACTTGAGAGCTTTGACTGAATGGTTTAAACCTCGAAGATCTAAGATTGGACACAGCCCCTCGTCCTTTGGGAACTAAGAAGTATCTGCTGTAGTAACCTGACTCTCTCTCTAGAGGGGGAAACATGCTCTATGGTCCCTTTCTTCAGAAGAGATTGCAGCTCTTATGACAGTAAAGTCGCTTGCCCCGGCTTCACGGTAGTGGAGACCACGCCGTTGAAACACGGAGAACGATGAATAAATTGGATTCTGTATCCTTTTCTACTGTCTTTAGAACCCATGCAGAAATCCCTGGCAGTAGTTTCCACACTGCCAAGCTCTCTGAAATGGGCAATAATTTTGATACTTCCCTTGAGGGGATGTTAGATGTTCCGCGTCCTGATGTGTTACAGGAATCAACGGAACACCTAACATTTCACTGAAAACCGCTGCCGCGGTTTTCAATATCTTTATGTGAAGATATTGAGAAGGGGCGAGTGTTAGATATTATGAGGCTGCTGAGCGTGACGAGCTGGTCCCCAGATTTACGAGGGGAAGCACAATTCGCCACAGTCTGCTTTTGAGCCTTCTTAGCAGGTCAGCCTGGTCCACCTGCAACACTGCCATAGTGTGCAGAGCCTAGCAGTACCAGTCTGACACACTGATCGAAACGCCTTCCCACCAGTATGGATGTTACTATGCATAGCTTGGTGAGGAATGCTGTCTCTTTAAGTGACTATGAGCTCCAGAGAAGAAATAGCTCACAAGCGTCTCTTCAAACTGGAGCATCATTGTATAAATCACACGCCCTTGCACCCACGATAGTCAAATAAGTTGACATTGAAGGCACAAAGGCACACGAAAAATAAGGTTTTCCCCATGAACGAGTTAACGTCATGGAGGACCTATTTATTTTGCTTATATATACATATTATATATTCTATAATTTATATGTATATATATATATATATATACATATTATATATCATATAATTATAATATATATATATATATATATATATATTATAAGGCCATTTCACTTATTAAATTCCTCAGAATCAAATGCAGCCAATTACCAGACAAGTAAACACGGTCTGAATGAAAGGCTGTGCTTAAATCTTTCATAGATCAGTCTGATATGCCTGTAACACAGCCATTGTGTACAGTGCAGTACCAGCCTGACTCGCTGTGAAACGCCTCTGATGATGCGCTCCCAGGGGAGAGATAGCATGCGAGCGTCTCTCCGATCTGAGGCAGCATTGTATAAACGCGTGCCTTTGCACCCGCGATAGTCGAGCGGGTCGACGTCACGGGTACAAAACACATTTAAATTAGAAATGTTTGGGGTCTGCTTGTGTTTCACTGCATGAATGACCGCCCAGAGCAGTTCCCTTTCGCTTTATCATCACGGGAGGAACGCTCAGAGACGGACAAACTCACATTCCATTCCAACGGAAAACACTTCAGTGTCCTCTGCCCGAGCCGAAGAAGCGCCGAGGCACGCTTCGGTCTCGGTAAAAGGACATCGCGATCCGGACAGAGAGAGAGAGAGCAATAAAGATGAACCCGTCTCTCGCTCTTCAGCCAGATCGCCACGCGAGCCCCACGATCACATTGTGGGTGCTACCCCTTTGAAATAAGCAAAGCGAACGCGAAGCACTTCAACTGTGAACATTCACAATGTTCGCACTCGCCGTTACAACGCAAGGGCAGCGTGCTCTTCCCCAAACAAACAAAACAATACTGGTGTGTGTCCGATTCGGAGATGGAACGCGAACACGGAGACACACACCGTTTGCTTTGTTCAGCCATGACTTTCTCTTAAATATATAGGCTAATATATGTGTGTTCACTTTTCACTTGTCAGACAGAGTTGAAAAAGGAACAAGGGGAGAGAAAGTTCTGCGCACTGCCTGTCAAATCTAACTCCTAACAAAGTAATGAAGGAAGGAAAGAGTTTGAGCAGAGCTGCTTCACACACACACACACACTTCACAGTATGGTCTCTGAAGACAAAAGACCTGCTGATGCACCTGTGGCACATCTAATTATAGCCTAGCTTACGACGCATTCCTATGACGTCACGCAAGGCTATAAATATAGGTCAATTTCATTGACGTTGTTTTACACATATATTCACAGCTGGTCACGACTAAAGACGTTCCCATAGCGCTGAATAAAGCGCAGCTTAGAGTGTAGCCTTTGAAAGGGAACACTGTTGCGCCACTAATAGCGGCAATGAGCAACATGATTTCAAAAACAACACATCCTAGCGCCAGAATCAGATCGCCTATTATTTAACACAAACGAACAAATTGCTAATCAACTAGAGACGTTTCTTTTGTATTAGATAGCTACATCCGTACCGCGAGAAGTTTCAAAAAGTGGTGGGGACAATATCGACCCTGGCAAAAAGTGGTGGGGACATGTCCCACCCGTCCCACCCGCAAATTACGCCTATGTACCTTGAGATGTTCATTCATGTTTATTTCGCGCTGTAACTGGCATTAAAGCGGAGGATAGGATCAGTTCACGAGCGCGTCAGGCTGCCGCTTCTCTTGAACTGAGGCAGCGATCTCACTCCACATTAGAAAAAGTGAGGAAACCGATTGCCTTAAAATTTCCAAGTAAAGTAGTGTATTAATTTTTAGTTGTCGTAACTTAATTCAGTTAAGTAAAGAGAATTTGTTGGTTAAGTTCTGTTAACTCAGAATCATTAGTTGGGTTAACTTATTACTAGTGTTCACATTACTAGGAAAATCTTAGGAAACCGATTGCCTTAAAATTTTCAAGTAAGCTGAACTAAAAAATATAAGTTAAGACAAAAAGCAACAACAGATCTTAGGCAAAACATTATTTATTGCTCATCAATTTTCTTCAGACACTACAGTGTACCAAACAATGCCATTCTGGCACCCCTAAATTCTAAACATTTTTCATTAATGTAACAATATGGATTACAAATCATAACTGATGAATAAACCAATAATACTAACAGTCTTTTGACAAGAAACTGAATAGCTGACCATGAAACAAAAATCAATGTTAGCTTAATTTTGACAGTTTAGACTTTGGCAGGTGACAATTTAACACTTTAATTAAAAAGAATGTTGACTTTAGTGCAACCACAAGATTAAAGAGATAGTTCACAAAAAAAATGAAATTCTCTCATCATTTACTCACCCTCATGATGTCACAAACCCATAAGACTTTGGTTAGACTTTGAAACATAAATAAAGATATTTTTAATGAAATGTGAGAGGTTTCTGTCCCTCCAACTGAAAGTCCAGGTAACCAAAACTTAAAAGATCCAAGAAGTTTTCCAGCCTGTTTTCTTTAAAAATATCTAAATTTGTGTTTGAAAGACTAACCAAAGTCAAACAACATGAGAGTGAAAAACTGATGACAGAATTTACATTTTTGGGTGAACTAAGCCTTTAACGATCTCAAACAGCCTTTGCTTACATCAACAGAAGGGTTTTAAGTGAATGTAGTTTTGGTTTCAGAGAACTGTGTCCAAGGGAAAGAAAAACTCCAAATTTGGCACATATCAGCCCAAAAATTAGTCACATGGCACCTGGAAGGTTTTCAAGTTCATCCATGACAATGGCTCAGTCTAGAATAATGCTGTGCATGAAGACTCCAGATGTAGTTCTTGTGGAGGAAGAATCCTGGCTGTCTTCTGTTATCATGGTCAGAATCCCCAAGACGGGTGTCGCCAGCCTGCAGTCCAGATCTTTCACCCATAGAAAACATTTGGCGCATCATAAAGAGGAAGATGCGACAAAGAAGACCTAAGACAGTTGAGCAACTAGAAGCCTGTATTAGACAAGAATGGGACAACATTCCTATTCCTAAACTTGAGCAACTTGTCTCCTCAGTCCCCAGACGTTTGCAGACTGTTATAAAAAGAAGAGGGGAAGCCACACAGTGGTAAACATGGCCTTGTCCCAACTTTTTTGAGATGTGTTGATGCCATGAAATTTAAAATCAACTTATTTTTCCCTTAAAATGATACATTTTCTCAGTTTAAACATTTGATATGTCATCTATGTTGTATTCTGAATAAAATATTGAAATTTGAAACTTCCACATCATTGCATTCCTTTTTTATTCACAATTTGTACAGTGTCCCAACTTTTTTGGAATCAGGTTTGTACTTGCATGAACTGTAAAACATCATGCAGTATATATAGTCTTGACATTTTACAGCCCATTCTCGACCTAACCACAGGCACTACTCTTCACCATGATGGTAATCCTAAAAACTTCAACATCACAGAAACACCAGTACATACCAAAATAACAGAACATTAAACAATAACACATCTTCCCCTGTATTAATCTTGTGCAAAAAACACACAAAATAACACTCAATTACAACATTTATTCCCCCTTACAGAGTGTGACGCAAAGCATGCTGTGAACTTGAAATCTGCTGAAACTCAGTTTAATGTTTAATGGACTCTTCTGATAATGTCGGTTACGTCGGTAACATCGGCATCGGCGTGACATGGATGACGTCACTTTATATCTCTCAGTAAACTTAAAAATAATAATTTATGGATAAGGGTTTAATCAAAAATTTTGAGCTACACAAAAATAAAACTAAACTCCTCGTTCAGAAAATGTAATTGTTTTAAAGGGATAGTTCACCCAAAAATGAAAATTTGATGTTTATCTGCTTACCCCCAGGGCATCCAAGATGTAGGTGACTTTGTTTCTTCAGTAGAACACAAATGATGATTTTTAACTCCAACCGTTGCGGTCTGTCAGTCTTATAATGCATGTCAATGGGAACTCTACATCTATAAGAGTCAAATAAACACGCACAGACAAATCCACAGGCTCGTGACGACACATTGATGTCTTAAGACACGAAACGATCGGTTTGTGCGAGAAACCGAACAGTATTTATATCATTTTTTTTTATCTCTAATACACCACTATGTCCAACTGCGTTGAGCGCACGCACGGCATCCGGTGCGTGGGGTGTGTACGCGCTCTGGCGTAGTTTAAAGGATTAGTTCACTTTCAAATGAAATTTTCCTGATAATTTACTCACCCCCATGTCATCCAAGATCTTCATGTCTTTCTTTCTTCAGTCGAAAAGAAATTAAGGTTTTTGATGAAAACATTCCAGGATTATTCTCCTTATAGTGGACTTCAATGGTCTCCAAACGGTTGAAGGTCAAAATTACAGTTTCAGTGCAGCTTCAAAGGGCTTTAAACGATACCAGACGAGGAATAAGGGTCTTATCTAGTGAAACGAAAGGTCATTTTCTAAAAAAATACAAATACAAACACAAATGATCACCTTGCACATGCTTCCGCTTTCCATATTCTTCAAAAAACGGAACTGGCGCCCCATTCGTTCCGTAAGTTGAATAGGGAAGGGTAGGACATACAGCGTAAGATTTTTGAAGAATAGGGAACCATTTGGAGAGACCATTGAAGTCCACTATAAGAAGAATAATCCTGGAATGTTTTATCAAAAACCTTAATTTCTTTTCAACCGAAGAAAGAAAGACGTGAAGATCTTGGATGACATGGGGGTGAGTAAATTATCAGGAAAATTTTATTTGAAAGTGGACTAATCCATTAAACTACGCCAGAGCGCGTACACACCTCACGCACCGGATGCGGTGCGCAAGGCAGTTGGACATAGTGGTGTATTAGAGGTAAAAAAATTATATAAATACTGTTCGGTTTCTCACACAAACCGATTGTTTCGTGTCTTAGGACATCAATGTGTCGTCACGAGCTGCAGGGTTTAATTTGGATTTGTCTGTGCATGTTTTTTTGACTCTTATAGATGGAGTTACCATTGACAAGCATTATACGACTGACAGACCGCAACGGTTGGAGTTAAAAATCATCATTTGTGTTCTACTGAAGAAACAAAGTCACCTACATCTTGGATGCCCTGGGGGTAAGCAGATAAACATCAAATTTTCATTTTTGGGTGAACTATCCCTTTAAGTTGCATCAATGATTTAACAGACTTTAATTGCAGTGTACTCAGTCTTTAAAAGTTAGTAGTACTATCCGGGTTTACAGTGCAGAAGATTCACTTCAACACAGAGTTTGATCTGAATCAGGACAGATTCACTTCAACACAGAGTTTGATCTGAATCAGGACAGACTGATGTGTTTTACTCACCTCTAAAGATACTTTCACGACTGAAATGAGTCTGTAATGAAAGAAAAAATACTTAGAGATTAATTAATAATGTTCATTAGGAATTAACTGATTAATGCTGTAAGAGTTTATTGCGTTTATGTTTCTGATGCATCTGTACAGGTAAGAACATCATCATTTCTGTTTGGTTTAAATATGAGAATATAAATGTGTTGAGAGAAAAATCAAGATAATTTACTCCATCAGCAGAATCACAGATGATCTCATGATTCAGATTCACACAGTGAGAAGTGACGAGACGATCAGATGATACAGACATCACTGGATCACTCAGTTTGTGTGGATTTGATGGATCTGCGATCAGACGCCAATCCTGCTCCAAATTAAGAGGATTAAATAATGTATTTCTGTGTGTGTGTGTGTGTGTGTAATGGTGTAGTTTGAGGACAGAAACACACCTCTGAATACCAGCTCTGCTCACAGTCTCCTCTGACTGTTTGATTCAGTAAATCTTCATGAAGTCCTAGTCTGAATCTCTCCACACGACACACTGATGTTGTACATTATTTAATGCTGACAAGAGAGGAAAATGTTTTAAACCACACATTAATATACTGCTTGACTGTATAGTGTTTTAGAACAAACATATATGGAAAAGGTGTATGCTGATCTCATATCAGGTCTTCTAAAATGTAGGAATTACAGATAGTAAAAGTGAAATTAAGTGTAGACCTCTGTAAAATCAGGAAAACCTTAATAAAAAATGCAAACACAAATCAATATTTGTTACTAAAGAAACCTTAATAAATTCTTCAAAAGAAACACACACACACAAGATGAAATATGGATATTTAATATAGATAATTCAATGTGGAAAAGTTAAAGAATCAGTTAGTGAGATCAGTGGAAAAACTTTTTACTTCGGGAAAACTGAAATATTTAGCAGAATTTGTCCTCTAATATCATTTTCAATTGTTTTTATTTTTATTTATTTATTTTTTATGGGACAACACAACATTCAATGTGCTCATTTGCTTGAGTAATAATTATATCGAGCGTATGATTTACTTGAGTCAAAACTATGGAAGCTAGTTTACGCCATGTAGCCTACTAAAAAATAAAAAAGTAACTGCGACTTTTTATCTCACAATTGCTAGTTACAAAGTCAGAAATGCGAGATATAAAGTCGCAATTCTGGCTTTTTTTTTTTTTTTTTTTTTTTTTGCTATTGCGATTTTATATCACGGAGTTCTGACTTTATAACTCGTAGCCTAACTGTGAGATTAAAAGTCGCAATACCTTTTTTTTTTTTTTTTAAATGTATAAATATGAATGTATATATTTTCACAGTTAACGTTTCATTTAACATAAAAAAACAAACAAGGTTAACTAGTTGCTAACGATATAAAACTAACATTACATAGTTTAACCATACATATTTTGGTCCAGTGTCCCGTCGTCGCCGGCAGTGAAGCATGTCAAAACCCAACAGAAAGTCATAAAACTTTAAAATGCACACACAAACGTCAACTGTCAGCTGTCTGTCACACAGCCGCTAGCCATGTAACGACGCTCGGCTCACTGTTGCCACGTCTGGGATTGGGATACTTTTACACTTGTGCTGTGATTACGCTACTTTTGGGATGGTTTTGTTGCGCAGACCTGGCAACCCTCCACTGCAAAGCCCCACCCCTTTCATGCACTCCGAAGTGCGCAGCCCCTGAATTGGGACACAGTTAATGAGTGTCGCAACTCTCCCTAGACTCTAGCGTTCACGCAACCGCGGAAAGTAATGTGATTGGCTGTTGTCACTATGACGGTCGCGACAGCACCAAGCTTCAGACACGCCCTCCGTCTAAACCAGCAGCTTCGGGGACGAAAATCAGTCAGCTCTCGTAATTTATTCTGGCTAAGGATCTGCTTAAGGTATGAAATCTAGTTTTTGTCCTTCAAATGATTCATTATGAGTCACTCTGGCTGTTCCTCAATTCCAAGAACACGAACTTATTTTCGCGCTGAGACCGGTTTTGCCAGTCCGGCTGATGCACAACAAATGCAACATAACACAAACAAATGTCACAACCTATTGAAACATTTCTTTCATATTAATATAGACATTTTCATAGAATTTTATTTCTTTTTACTTTACCGCGTGTATTTATGAAAATGAATATGTGTTACCTATGCTTTGTCAATGTTAAGATTCTTTTTAATATGACAATAAAAATAATGCGGGCTTTCTTCAGGTTTTCACTTTATTAAGATTAATCAAAACAAACAGACAAATTTTACTTTCACAAGCTTTACACTTCTCTTTTTCTCTTAGTCCTTTTCTCGCTTGTGTTTGATCTCTATCGCTCCTCTGTTGCTTTTGTTGTGCTGAAAAAATGGTGTAGGATTTACTCTGAAGTCTGACTCCGAAATCGCTGAATTTAACGAATACGTCTGGCACCAACAACCATTCAAAGTCACTTAAATCACCTTTCTTCCCATTCACATGCTCAGCTTGACCTTCAGCAGATCCCAACCACATTCATATATATAATGAATTTTAATTTATTATATAAACATCTATCTAATTAACGGTACTTCATTTTCCTTTACAGTCTTAAATCAGGACACAAGTGCATTCATGCTAAGAAAATGTAAATGGTATTTTTATACGGTCAAAATAATAATAATAATAATAGATTATTTGCTGCTTGTTTTGTATGAGAGGAACGTTATATTTGCCTTATTTTACATATATTTTTCTTATTCCATCTTTTCAGTCTCTTTTAGAGATGCCGGCGGTCAGCTCCAGTCCAGATGATCCAGTGATCCGGATTCTTCTGATGGGCAGAAACAAGATAATCTGGAAACACTATACTGGGTGGAAAAAAAGTTTAAAAAGAAGCATGAAGCTGAAGTTTGTAAGGAAAATAAACCCACAGATTGGTGTTGTCTCTGAACTTCATCCGCCTGAGCAGAAGTTGGTGCATGTTTGTTTGCGGACATTCTTCCAGAAGGATATGAAGATGGAAAGTGAATGGATGAATAAAGTTCAGTAGTATATGTTGTTCTTCTTACACTCGCAGTGCGGTTTTCAGCAATGGCATGTGCATATGAATTTCGGGTGTGGTTTGCTGGTCTATAGACAAACACACAGAGCAGCCACTACACAGATCAAATGTCAACCTGCAGGAGGAGTGTTGAGGTCAGGATGCCTCTATTTAATGCGCTGTTCATTCAGACTTTCTTTCTGCTCTCACTGACCCATCGCTTTCAATTCACCACAGATCCGCTCATCACAGGTAGGACACATGTTGTTTGAAAACGATTTTGATTGGCAGGTTTATAAAGTATATTGTTCTTAAGGCGAGACACTGCAGGCAAAAACGCTGTTTTTTGATACATCTGTCAATTTTGAGATTGGGTTTTTTTTTTTTTTTTTTACAGACCTGTGGAAAGAAAACATGTCAAAAAACAAAAGAATTTTGAAACTGCATCCAATGTTCAGATTTTTGTGCTAGAAATGTATGCAAATTAGCGACTATTTAATTAAAGCCTCATTTGTCTATTTAAACAACATTTTAGAAAACTTGTATTACTTTTTTTTTTTTTTACAATTCTTAATGTAATCAATCAACTGGGAAAGAAGCTTATGGTGATAAGTATTAGTTTTTTTACCCTATATTCACCTGCAATGTCTTGCCTTGAGCAGGCTCTATTCTTTAAGATATTAAATGCTAAATGTTTACGAAATACGTACTCGATTTTGCGTATAAAGAGCTCGCCATGAGATCGGGATCGAACATCTCAGTGCTTTTGTCTGTACATTAAAAATCATTTAAGCAACATTTCACATCTTGTAGATTACACACATTAAATACACTCATTGCTATGAGAAATAACGTTGTCGTTATTGCAAACTTCCGCATGCGAATGTCCGGGCATGTCCCATGTTGGCAAGGTGGGCTGTAGAAAAAAAGAAAAAAGATCAGGTTAGTCGGGACAGCCCAAACACATATATGTGCAGCCCAAACACAGTGAGAAAACACGCTTTAGTTCAACAGGTCACTAGAGCTCCATCCGCTCTCTGCCTTATCACTTATTTCGACCAGGAATCCGTTTAAGGTATGAAATAATTTTAAATACAGTTTGTCCGTAAAAAATGGGGATGATAAAATGTTAACGAAAAAATGTTTAGTTTTTCCACTCGCATCTCAGTTTTTTAACACAAGCAATAAAGGAACGTGTCGAAAATTCCCAGGTGAAAAAAGCACACTTCCATAATGTAGGGTACAACGGGGCTTTTATTTTCCTCTAAACCACTAGATGGCACAAAAACTTGCCGCAGCACTTTCCTAAATATCCGCTTTTCAAGACGCACGTGCAAATTTGTCCGATCCTTGACGCGATCGCGGGCAGCAATGCACAAAGTTGATTCTGAGGTAGTTTGATCTAATATTTGATGTTTTTTTTAAAATGTTGTTGATTTAAGTAGCAAATAAGAATCCATTAAATTAATGTTTGTATTTTCAGACAAAGGTCTTCTTAATGATTTTCAGTTTTGTTCAAGGTAATTCAAGCAACAGTTTTTCAATAACGGGTGAATATTTAAAAGTATGGTATTTGGGGTAAAAAGCGCCGCTGATGTTGGGGCAAAAAGCACAGTAATTAACATGATAATGAATAGTTTGCTGACTTTTCCATTTCTTGACATGACATGGTTAGATTCACATAGCAAATATCATATATCAAACTGGGTATCTATCTTAGAGATAATACCCATATTTATGAAAATCATATTTTAAAATATATTAATCATAATAACATATTTATTGTTACTACTGTAAATCTATATTAAATAGGATATTATGGGATCTCCTTCAATGCTTTCAGAATCTTTACTTTTTAAAATAATTTTGTTTCTGTATTTCTGTATTTTTATATTTTATATATAAAAATATATTACATGGGCCTATTTTAATGATAGTATATTTATTGAACAAATGAATTATTTTATTTATCAAAATAAACAGAAAATAGTACAAACTTTGCTAAAGTGATTCTTTTTGAACAAGTATTAACCTAGTCGTTATTAAAAACATTTTAGCTAAAGTATTTGTATGAATACTGTGTGCCTTTTACCCCATGCTGGGGGGCCTTTTACCCCATGTGTGGGTAAAAGGCCCCCTCACCACCTCATACATTTATAAGATTTTTTAAACAAAATTAACCACTTTGATTTTTTTTTTTTTTTCACACAAAATATGTTGCTTCATCAATGTTCAATACAAACATATATATTTTTCCTGCAATCATATACTTTGAGAGTAGTGAAAAGCACAATTTCTTAAGGTGTGCCTTTAGCCCCGTTGTACCCTACTTAAAGTGCTCTATTTCACACACTAATTTTGTACTTAATATAGCCTACTAAAAATTCTTCTTAAGAACATCTAAGTGTACTCAGCTGTGCTATTTTGAAACACAATGAATATGTATTTAGTTACCACTTGTAGAGAGCAGGGACGAAAGAACCATTTTTCACAAAAATGTAATTTTAAAAGAATGTTTTAGACAGCGATATATTGTTGCTGTGGTCAATAACTCACAAGTGTGGTTTATCAATATCAGGTGGTATTTTGTACAAATGTAGAACGGCTTCAGTATAATTTCACTTTAAACATAAATTGCACATTGTTACTTTCGACCCCGTCATTTGGGACGAAAGTAACACAACAATACAAGCTAGATTTTTTGTGTTAGTCTTGTTTTTATTAAATATACCTATGACCTTGTTAATATGTAACTGCAAACATATTTTGTCCTTTATCTTTGCAAAAAAAAAATATTACATTTTCATTTTAAATTGAGAAAATTTCAGTTTCATCAAATGTTTCAAAAGTAACCCGGCAGTACAAACTTGAATTGTTTAGAATATTTTTTGGGGGACAATGTAAATTTATTTTATAAAACAGTATGAACAATATGAAAATTAAAAAATACATTAGCATAATAATAATAATAATAATAATAATAATAATGTTTAATTTATATAGCGCATTTCCAGAGCTCAAAGCGCTTTACAAACAAAACATGAACACAAGAAAAACACAAATTCTCAACATAATGTAACCGTAGTCATGTTTCCAATCCAGCTGTTTTTATGCAAAAATTCAAAATATGCATAAAATCATCTGAATGGAAATACTGCAAATTCATAGGTGGATGTGGAAAAGCTAAGGTATGGCTAAAAACGAAACGTGACTATGGTAAATGTAAACAGATTGAGTGAATAAATGGTGACATACAGAAATCAGCAACAGGTATGTCCAGAAACATCTGGCTGAATCAGACCTCTGTCTGTCTTTCTGACCCTCACTCTTGACATATTCTGCTAGTATAATATGATATAAACATCAGACTGACATTTAAGTTATTATTTTTTTTTAAGATTAGAAATGATAGAAGATGAGACTTAATATTTTCACTGCTTTAAAGGCACATCATTACATTTTTTTTTATAAATATTCAAAGGGAAACTCCAGAACACATTTTCTGAGATGTGAACAGATATGTCCAGGCTGCACATCACTGAAAACACTAAAGGTACTCATTAACTTTATCCATAAGTGGAAATTAGTTATTTTTGCATTTTTTTAGAGTAATTTCTGTCTTCCGGTTTGAAAAGCAAAGTCGGAGCAAGGTCAGGTCTTCTGACGTCAATGTATAATACCGGCAAGATCCGGAGTGGTGATTGGCCGCCACGGTTCCAGTTGGGCTGGACGAATGGGCTGACGTCAACCATTTCTGAGTGCTTCTCTGCATTTATTCATGGAAAAGAGCTCATTAATTCTAATTATTCAGGAGAATGAACTCTTTTAATCCAAGCACTGCTCTTACACATGAGATGGCATTACATCGTTTCAAATGACACACGCGGTCCATTCACTTCTGCCTGTTCAACTGCGTTATTGTCCCTCAGGCACATATTTCCTCAGTAACACAAAAGTGCTGTTTGCATTTCCCCGCGATGCATTTAGAGCTGCAGTTTGACTAAACACATAGGAAATATCACTGTAACAATATTTAAAGGGGTGATGACATGAGAAACCAAATTTGCCTTGATCTTTTAGCATATAAAAGGTCTTTGTACCATTAAAACTTTCTGCAAGTTTCATAGCTTAAGACGTCCTCCCCATTATAAACGAAGCATTTATTTAATCAAGCTCCAAATACGGCTCGTTGTGGATCCTATGGGGGTCACCTAGCACAAGACATTTGCATATGACCGCCTCCAGTGCAAGCATGCAAACATGCAGATTAACATAATTATTATTAATAGTCTTAATGTGCACGTACTTCAGGGGTCTCCATGCAGCATTCATGTTCTTGCTCAGTGTGTTATAGCGTCTAGTTGCAGCAGGAACACTTCAGAATCGGACATCAATAAAAGCGGGTTTATTTAGCAAAGGAACACAGAACAACTAAACCAAAGTACACATAAGCAAACATAAGAACAGACAAGGAGTGCAGGGAAGTGAGTCCATTTAAAGGGAGTGATAACGATGTGATCCAGGTGCGGGGAATCTGTGATGATAGGGAGTTGATTCGGAAGTGCGTGCAGGTGTGAGACAGGGAGGATGATGGGAAATGGAGTCCAGGGGAGACGTGAACTGTAACACAGTGGGCATTGCACCACAATTGCACCTGTGAGTGTTTATAGCAATCATATTTTATTTGATATTACGCATTTTTATGTAGAATTGTCATTTTAAGGGTCTTTACAATATTACTTTTTATCACATGCTAATATAAACACCTTCTTATAAGCGAATTATGAAAATATGTTGCCTCGTTTCTAGTACATGTGATACATGAGTACAATTTTGCCATATCAATGCTGCGTCTTCAAATATGACCTGTGCAGGGATTTTGTCTGTGGTACACCCTATCATTTCATTACCGGATAATTAGGCAACAATAACTCGTTTTCAAGTGTCTTGTGTTAAATGACATGAGATACCACATATATAATTTATTCGAAATATTTTCACACTTTCCATGATGTGGACATGGGCTGATCCATTCTTGGTTGTTGTGGAGATGGTTCATCTGATTCTGGCTCAAACATGTAAGGCTGTATCATTGCAAGAGCCATCGCTTCACAGCAATCGGCAGCACCTGCTACTATTGTAAACAGTTCAATGGACTAAAATGTAACTATGCCTTTATTGTTTCTGTGTTAAACTGACGTGTGTTGTCCGTTGCTCATATACGTGATGAAAAGACATTTTAATATTCTTCTGTGATTGTGCCTCGTTTATTGTGTCATAGAATTATATTTTTTAAAACACATCAAGGTCAAGGTGCCCTCGACTCTGTTTTTTCCTCTGCTCATATGTTAATATTCATTATTCTGTATAATGTGTGTTGTAGTTCTGTTTTATTGGTTGTTGCCCCACCCCCCACCCCTACACTCCCACTTTTCCAGAGCTTTACACGCCCATTTTTTGAGGCTTTTTCCAGCTCTGAGGTGTGAAAGACAGGGCTAAAACAGGGGGTTTCATGATACTTTAAAGCTTTAATGTTTGTTCAATGAAAACACTCTCTTTTCAGTTTTGGATCATGGACATCATCAACATGACATGTGCAGAGATTCAGACAGCAGTGGGGTTTGTGTACGTGATTCTGCCTGTGATTCTGAATCAAACACTCAATGGAGACTGTGAACAGAGCTGGTATACAGAGGTGACTGTCCTCATATTTCAGGTTTACATCGTAATACCAGTGTAATACCCATGTCATTACACAAATTTGTGTCCTCATACATCATGAAAACATGCACACACACTGATCTAATTGTCTTGTATTTGTTCAGGATAAGCATCTGATCGCAGATCCATCAGATCCACACAAACTGATGTATCCTGTGACGTCTGCATCATCTGACCGTCTCATCACTTCTCACTGTGTGAATCTGATTCATGAGATCATCTGTGATTCTGCTGATGGAGTAAATCAACTCATTAATTTTCATATTGAAACAGAAATGATGATTGTGAATTTTTATAACTATGTATCATTAGAGCTGCAGTTCAACAAACACACTAAACTCATGCAGCATTACAGTTTGAGTTGCTCACAAGCCTCGGTCAAAAGAGGGAGGACTAGAACCCTCACAGTACTGTCCATCCGTCTGTACATCCATCCATCCATCCATCTTCCATCCCACCTATGTAGGGTCTGGAGGAGGCTGGAGTCTTTCCCTGCGTCTCGGGTCGTAGGCAGGAAAACACCCTGGACAGATGGCTGGTCCATCACAGGGATGACATTATGTTTTCTGAATGAGAATTATTGCCTGAGTTATAGAGGAAAGAGTTTATTTTGAGACGCTTATGAAGTGTTTTGTTGAGTGAGTTTGAGATGAGATGAACTGTTCGGTCACGATTCATGTTGATAACGCAGACTGTATGAAGAGTTTTGAACATGTGGCTTCAGTATTGAACAATGCTTGTTAGCTACTGAAAAAAACCTGCAATCAGTCAAACTTTCATGAACATATCATTACTGCTCTAATGCTTCTTTCTTACTTCACAGCATCATTACAGTCATGAGACCGTGTTCAGAGGTGAGAGAGACACTTCAACCCTCGTCATGATGATTATGATGGACAGATGATGTTTAATGATGACAGAAGATTAATTTCTGTGTGAACTGTTCCTTAAATGAACACATTAAATACATGAATGTTCAAGCATCTGAAGCATCAGTCCATGATGATTATTAATGTGTTTTCAGTGAGGAATGAGACCGACAGCAGCGGACCGACACCAACTCCAGAATCACGTGAGTTCAGCTGACTGAATCAAACACATGCTGAATCCTTCATATTGTTTTATCATTTTTATAGATGATTTTAATGTGGTGTTTATTTTATTGCTTGTGTAGATCAGCTGTTGTGGCTTTTTGCTCTTTTAATCGTCGTTCTTTTTACCATCATCTTGATCTGTTTCGTGCTGCAGAAAAGGAAACACAGGTGAATCTCCAGTGTTTGTTTCAGAGAGACTCTAAAGTCGTGAAAGCTAAATTATGATTCTTAGAAGACAAGTCTTAACATGTCTCTGAATCTTAACATGTCCTGAATTAATAGAAAATACTTTGAATATATTAATATTTGACCAGTTTCTTTCTGTTGTCAGATGTTTCTGTCAGTGTGAGGATGATCCAGAAAACAGGTGAGTGAATCAAAGCAAGAGTTTGACTGAATCACATGATCATTTCTGAAACAGACGGATGATGTTTGAATCTTCAGCTGAGACTCTGTGAATGAATCTGCATCTGCTGAAACTGAATGTGTTTCTCTCAGGGATCCTGAATCTGCTGTCCAAATGATCTGAAGATCCTCATTGACTGACGTTCAGCAGCTTCGTATCCAGAGTTTCATCACATCAACCCCTGAACGAAGCTGCTGTTCATGTATTTTTTTAATACAAAGACAAATCGGTTAAACAGTTTCAGGTGGTAATTCCCAGTGTAACGGCATAGGCCAGTAAGAGCTGTGCGTGTAAACCTTACTCCCCTGATCTCCTGTCACAGACACGCCAGGCTCTACACTCACCCAATCACAACGCACTCCCTCTCCTGAGTATTAACCAGCCACACCTGACACTCATCAGCACTCATCACCACAGCAGTATAAAACACACTCCTCAACACTCACTCTCTGTCCGGTCTCGTTAATGCATACTACCTGTTATGCTTACCTTCAGGACTCCTTTATACGACTACTTACCTGTCTCCAGCGTTCTCTGTGATTCCTCGTGTCTCCACGTCTCCTGTGAGTTTCAGTGTGTTCGTCTGCTCCACGTCAATCTGCATCCACGCTTCCTGGGAAAACAAAGACAAGTATCAGATCCAGTATCACGTCCAGTCAACATATCCATCTGCTTCAACTCACCTGCACTCTGCCTGCACGCTCTGTTGTCATTCAATAAACTCTGTTTGCACTTACCTGTGTCTCCGCTCCCTTCTGTACATAACAGAAGACCGGACCACAACCGACTAAATAACAACATGAGCACTCCGGACCCGATTCAAGACCTGGTTGATGCACTTCGACGCACATTCACCGCGGCATCTCCTTCACCATCTGCAGTCGCCAGTCCCATGGCTAAACCGGTGCCCTTCACTGGTCTGGCGGAGGACTGCAACGGATTTCTCTTGCAGTGCACGCTGGTTCTGGAGATGCAACCGCACTTATATCCGGATGACAAAGCAAAGGTGGCTTTCATAATCTCTCAACTCGATGGAAAAACGCTTCGATGGGCTGAACCTCTCTGGAATCAGAAGAATCCTGTTGTATTATCCCTGTCAAGTTTCATTTCCCACTTCAAGGAAGTTTTTGGAAGGCCCGCTTGGGATTCATCAATCGGTGAGAGATTATGTAAATTAAAACAAGGTTCACTAACTGTTTCTGATTATGCCCTCCAGTTTCGTACTCTAGCTGCTGCAAGTGGCTGGAATGAACAAGCCCTGATCACCACGTACCGTCAAGGCCTCGATCCACGTGTGCGGTTGCATCTCGCTGCATACGAGGATTCCATCGGGCTCGAAAAATTCATCCAGTTATCCATCAGATTCGCCACTCGTATGCAGCTGTGCCTCGAAGAGCACCAGAACCAGTCGTTATTTCCACCCAACCTCCGCCAGCCAGAATCCGTCAGCTCCCCAGAACCAGCAAATGATTCCATGCAAATAGAAAACTCTCGTCTTTCGTCGACTGAGCGACAGAGGAGGCTGACCCAGAATCTTTGTATATATTGTGGCCGTGCTGGGCATTACATCTCTGAATGCCCCACTCGTCCAGTTCGGCCAATGGTGAGTGTCATTCTGCCCACAATGAATAAGATGAAACCACTCACAATTGTTGTAAAACTTACTGCTGCTGATTTCTGTCTTCCAGTCAGTGCGCTCCTCGATTCTGGGTCAGCTGGAAACTTTATCTCCGGAGCCCTCTGTCGCCAGCTTAACCTCAAGACAACCCCCACGCCGAAGATCTACCAGATCCACGCGGTAACTGGAAAACCCTTGCGGAAAGTACGTTACAGCGTGGGACCACTTCTTCTCCAAGTTGGAGTTCTCCACATGGAGGAGATCCAGCTGCTGGTTCTGGAGGACTCAACAGCTGACATGATTCTAGGGCGCCCATGGCTTGAGCAGCACAACCCCACCATCTCCTGGAGGACAGGAGAGATCCTGAAGTGGGGTAACCAATGTTCCCAGTTTTCAGTTCTCCAAGTTCCAAAGAAATCCAAGTCTGTGCTACTACAATGGAAAGTCCACTTGAAAAACGCTCTACTGACATTCCTGCCTGTTATTCCCACTTCAGCGATGTCTTCTGTCCAAAACAAGCCTCCAAGCTGCCTCCCCATCGGCCATGGGACTGTGCCATCGACCTCATCCCAGGTGAGCCAGTGCCCAGGGGGAAAATATATTCCCTATCCGTCCCGGAGGAGAAAGCCATGGAGGAGTATATCGACGAGGCTCTAAAACAAGGTTACATCCGACCGTCCACTTCCCCTGCTGCTTCAAGCTTTTTCTTCGTGGCGAAGAAGGACGGAGGCTTGTGGCCCTGCATCGATTATAGAGCTCTCAATCAAATCACCATCAAGTTCCGTTACCCCCTTCCTCTCGTCCCATCAGCTCTGGAACATCTACGCGGCGCCACTGTGTTCACCAAGTTGGACCTCCGCAGCGCGTACAACCTCATCAGAATACGTGAGGGAGACGAGTGGAAGACAGCTTTTGTGACACCTACTGGCCATTATGAATATCTTGTCATGCCGTATGGACTGGTCAACGCCCCCTCCGTATTCCAAGACTTCATGCATGAGGTGCTCCGGGAGTTCCTGCACAAATCCGTCCTGGTCTACATTGACGACATTTTGATCTACTCCCGGAGCATGGCCAAACATCGCCAGCATGTTTCGGAGGTCCTCCAATGCCTGAGGGACTACCACCTTTTCCTAAAGGCCGAGAAATGCACTTTCCATCAGCCCTCAGTGCAGTTTCTCGGATATAACATCGATCGCAGTGTCGTCCGCATGGACGAGAGGAAGGTTACTGCAGTAAAAGAATGGCCCATTCCCACATCTGTAAAAGAATTACAAAGATTCCTGGGGTTTGCCAACTTCTATCGACGTTTCATCCAAAGCTACAGTTCCATCACCAGTCCACTCACCAACCTCCTCCGTAATAAGCCCAAGTCTCTGTCCTGGACTCCAGCCGCAACCCAAGCCTTTGAAGCCCTCAAGACGGCGTTCACAACTGCTCCCCTCCTGGCTCACCCTGACCCAGATCTCCTCTTCGTCGTCGAGGTCGACGCCTCAACCACCGGAGTGGCAGCGGTGTTATCACAGCAGCAGGGGAATCCCAGGAAACTCCATCCATGTGCTTTCTTCTCCCGGAAACTCAACCCGGCGGAGGTAAATTACGACATCGGCAACCGAGAACTTCTCGCCATCAAGCTCGCCCTGGAGGAGTGGAGGCATTGGCTTGAGGGAGCGAAACATCCATTTGTGGTCCTGACTGACCATAAGAACCTGGGGTATTTACGGGATGCCAAGAGATTGAATCCCCGCCAAGCAAGATGGGCTCTGTTTTTCACGAGATTCAATTTTACCATCTCTTATCGTCCTGGATCAAAGAATGTAAAAGCCGATGCCCTGTCCCGCATTCACAGTCTTGAAGAAAGCAACGAGGACCCAGAGCCCATCATCCCCGAAAAACTCTTCGTTAATCCCATTTCCTGGTCAGAAGAGACACTCCCCGAGTCCAATGCCTCCGCCAACACCCCGCCGGGTTGCCCCCCTGGATTGAAGTATGTTCCACGAGCACGACGCACCCCCTTGATTCACTCTTCACATACTTCACTGGGCACTGGCCACCCAGGGGTCAACGAGACCCTCTCGCTGTTAAAACAGCGCTTCTGGTGGCCAAATATGACATCTGACGTCAGGAGGTACGTACAGGGGTGCAGGGAATGTGCCATCTCCAAAAGTCCACGCCATCTTCCCTCCGGTAAACTCCAACCTCTGCCCGTTCCCACTCGTCCTTGGTCACACCTAGGAGTGGACTTTATCACTGACCTTCCAGTCTCCAACGGATGTACCTGCGTGCTGGTTGTAGTAGATCGGTTCTCAAAGTCCTGTCGACTAATTCCCCTGCCTGGACTGCCCACAGCTATGGAAACCGCTGAGTTACTGTTCAACCACGTGTTTAGATACTATGGATTACCTGAAGATATTGTATCTGACCGTGGATCACAATTCACCTCCCGAGTCTGGAAGGCTTTCTTCAAACTCCTAGGTGTGGCCATAAGTCTCTCCTCTGGCTACCATCCACAGACGAACGGGCAGACGGAGAGGAAGATACAGGAGATCGGCCGTTTCCTACGTACCTTCTGTCACGGTCACCAGTTCCTGGGCTGGGCCGAATACGCCCAGAACTCTCTCCGTCAGCCCACCACAGGTCTTACTCCTTTCCAATGCGTGCTCGGCTATCAGCCCCCACTGTTCCCCTGGGATGGGGAACCATCAGACGTCCCGGCGGTGGATTACTGGTTCCGGGAGAGCGAGAGGGTCTGGGACTCAGCGCATCTGCAACTCCAACGAGCCCTACGCAGGCGCAGGTTGACAGCCGACCTTCGACGTTCCCACGCACCCAACTACCAACCAGGACAGAAGGTTTGTGCCAAAGCTACCAGTACCTGGTTTAAGGACCATGGTATCCCTGTTCTTAATTGGCCAGCAAACTCGCCTGACCTTAACCCCATAGAAAATCTATGGGGTATTGTGAAGAGGAAGATGCGATATGCCAGACCCAACAATGCAGAAGAGCTGAAGGCCACTATCAGAGCAACCTGCGCTCTCATAACACCTCAGCAGTGCCACAGACTGATCGACACCATGCCACGCTGCATTGCTGCAGTAATTCAGGCAAAAGGAGCCCCAACTAAGTATTGAGTGCTGTACATGCTCATACTTTTCATGTTCATACTTTTCAGTTGGCCAAGATTTCTAAAAATCCTTTCTTTGTATTGGTCTTAAGTAATATTCTAATTTTCTGAGATACTGAATTTGGGATTTTCCTTAGTTGTCAGTTATAATCATCAAAATTAAAAGAAATAAACATTTGAAATATATCAGTCTGTGTGTAATGAATGAATATAATATACAAGTTTCACTTTTTGAATGGAATTAGTGAAATAAATCAACTTTTTGATGATATTCTAATTATATGACCAGCACCTGTACACTTTACAAAGAATACCACAACCTTTGTTTTTATGATACATAAAGCAGTAAAATTAAGCTTACAATTGCACTGGTCCCATTTCCGAATTTCCGAAAAACAATTGCAAAGAAAATTTTCTACGCAAATGTATTTTTTTATATTTTTCACAAAACAGTCATGTCATATATCACAAGAAAGCTCTCATTCTAAGGAATAGATTATAGGTAGATTATTTCATTGTGTGACAAACATAGTTCAAAGAATCGTGCAGTGAAATATGATCACTCTGAGAAAAAAGACAAGCATCACATTCCAACTTCGATGACTGCTTCAATCAGCCACAAACAGCTACAAATAGACAACATATACTATAACATTTATCACTTTCAGCAGTGTTTTATGTGATTTCAAAGGGTTTTCTGTAAAACAACACTGGGATATTGCATTTATACCACTGTATATGGGTATAGAAAGACTTTATATTTGTGTAGGCAGAAATGAAGCGAAATGATCATGAAGCGGAAATTGCATAAAAAAGTAGTATTTTTCCCTTCAGGTGCATTTGAATAACTCTTGCATACAACATGATAGAGACATAATTCTTTTTTCCAGAGTTTGCTGACATCTAGTGGAAACAACCTGTCTGCATGGTGCTACTGCACTCAGGGACTGAGTTATACACTTTCAAATAAGAATTTATAACAATAAAAACCAAAAAGCACCTCTTTTTAGGGGCTTTATAACAGCACAGATAACATATATCACTATATGTGGGTATGGGAAGCTTTTCAATTTGGGTTGGCCAAATCCAGGCGAAAAATCCCCAAAATGGTCCCGGATCTTAAGGGGCTAGCTCGGAGAGAAAGGCTTGAAACTGTGTTTAAGTCCGTTTGCTCTGATGAAGTTTATACATGACACCACCACCTTCATGACCGATTCCCACTTCAGAACTTTGCAGCACAGTGCTTGCTGGTGAATCAGGCAGTGGACTTGTAATGGGGGGTGAAACCTCTTTCCTCCATTTTTCTATTCATGCGTCCTATAAGCCCTCTCGATGCACCAACCATACTAGGAGCCCCGTCATTCGTGATGCTGGCCAGTTTAGACCAGTCTATATCCAACTCTCCCATCGTTTGGCACACTTTACCAAAAATATCCTCCCCTGTCGTTGTACCTTTGAGACTTTGTAGGGCTGCCAGCTGCAAGGACACTTCAAAGTTTGCGCTAACTCCGCGAAGAAAAATTAGCAGCTGTGCTGTGTCCTGCACGTCATGCTCTCATCCAGTGCTAATGTAAAAAATTCAAATTCTTTCACTTTCTCCTTAAGCTGGGCATATACATAATCCCCCATTTCTTCAATTCGTCTGGTGATTGTACTTGCGGACAGACTCACCGCATGTAAGACATCTTTCCTATCGAGGCACACCTCCTCCGCAACAGCATTCATACATTTCTTGACGAACTCACCATCACTGAATGGCCTACCACTAGTTGCAATCAGTTTAGCTACCTGAAAGCTAGCTCGAACGGATGACTGGTTCAACTGGGTTTGGCGTACAAATGTGTTCTGCTGAGCTGAAAGTCCACTTTTTAGCTTCGACACTTTGTCAGTTCTCATTTGGCCTTATAAGCTCGCATACTTGTCTCTGTGGCGGGTTTCATAGTGTCGGCACAGATTGTATTCTTTGAACACAGACACTGTTTCTTGACAGATGAGACAAACAGCCGTTTCTTTGCATTGAACAAAAAAATAATCACTCGTCCACTTTTGGTTAAATACCCCGCATTCTGAATCAACTTTTCTCTCCGCTGCTTGTGAGGCGTGTGTTGCTCAATCGCTCCAGCGGCCTCGTTCAGCTCCCACAACACTCGGTCCTGCTCTGCTTCATACTACAGTAACGTTAATAATTGCATCAATGAACATGATTTCTTCCCGAGTCCTATCCCGATTTATTTCCACCGGCTGTGAGGTGAAGACCAGATGTCCCACGATTCCACACTCAAACTTGGCATCATCAAACTATGCCTTTGTTTTGAATAGGGGCCCCCTAGCGGATGGGAAAACTACATAGTGCACCTTTAAGCGCATAAACAACATGCTTGAAATATAAAATGAATGCCTATGTATTACATAATAAAACAAACTAGAAACAGATATTGGAAGCAAAAAACATACCTAATATAATATAAGATAAGCTACTAGGCTAATCGGGTAGATGTATGCTATGCTAGTACATAAGCTAACTAAAAAAACAGTAAGAATGAGAAATGTTTTATTTCACAACCTTTAGCTTCAGTTATATAGTATATGAACCATGTAATTCAAAAGACATTAATAGTCATTACAATGATTTTTAAATTATATAAATTATAACATTATTTTGCAGAAATTATAATCAGGTGCTAAAAATACTGCCCATTAAAAGTCAGCTAAACCAGTGGTAACACTCGGGGTCCTAAAGGAGATCCGATTCCTGGGAGGACTCGATTTCTCACCACAACAGTTCAGTACAGCTGTTTGGTGCTTTTCCACTGCATGGTACGGCTCTGTACGGCTTGTTTAAATAGTACCACATCGGTTGAGGTTCAGAGTGAGCCGTACCAAAACTAAAATGTGACACGTAAACACTGCAGAGGATTACTTGGATACACTGCACATGGATTACTTTAATGATGTCTTTACTACCTTTCTGGGCCTTCATTGACAAAGCTCTCAAATTTCATAAATAAATATCATCAACAACAGTCTTACGGGGTTGGAATGACATGAGGATGAAAAAATAATAGAATTTACATTTTTGGGTGAACTATCTCTTTATATTCATGAGTAAATGTGAACGAGTTAACTCAAACCGAGACAGTGATATGATTTCTGTGTCACCTGAGAGTGAAGCCTGTTTCATGTCAATGCTTATGATCTTATGCAGTAATATGAGGTTAAATATAAAGAAGTAGCACAGGACCTGCTTTTTATTAGTTTTATTAATAACATTTATGTACAAGAATTGAAATCTGTAAATATCTAAGTGATGGATTTATAAATTTAATTATACGTAGCACAAGGATTTATACAGAGTAAATGATTTATAAATTTAATCTCTTTCTGAGAAACTGTTTCGGCTTGTTTTCCAGCGGTGGCTGGTGGGACGGATGCAGTGAAGTCAGAGTCAGTGATGGAGGGAAAGTCTGTCACTCTACAGAATAATGTTGAAGTACAGAGAGATGATCTTATAGTGTGGAGGTTTGGAGATAAAGGCATCCTCCTGGCTAAAATCGATCTGGAAACTAAAGAGATCTCATTAAACGATGCTGATGAGAGATTCAGAGACAGACTGCAGCTGAATCAGAATGGCTCTCTGATTATCAAGCAGACCAAAACTGAACACACTGGACTTTATGAGCTACAGATCCGAGGCCGTGAAAGCGATCAGCGTTTCCTCCTTTCTGTCACTGGTGGGTAACTCTAAATCTGGAAAGAACAATGTAATGATGACATTCAGTATAATTACAGTGTATCTGGAAAGTATTCACAGTGCTTCACTTTTTCCACATTTTGTCATGTTACAGCCTTATTCCAAAAGGGATTAAATTCATTATAACAATACCCCATAATGTCGATGTGAAAGAAGTTTGTTTGAAATCTTTGCAAATTTATTAAAAAAAAAAAAACACGTGCATAAGTACTCACAGCTTTTGCCATGACACTCAAAACTGAGCTCAGGTGACGGGTGCATCAGGTGCATCTCCTGTTTCCACTGATCATCCTTGAGATGTTTCTACAAGTTGATTGGAGTCCACCTGTGTTAAATTCAGTTGATTGGACATGATTTGGAAAGGCACACACCTGTCTATATAAGGTCCCACACTTAACAGTGCATGTCAGAGCACAAACCAAGCCATGAAGTCCAAGGAATTGTCTGTAGACCTCCGAGACAGGATTGTATCGAGGCACAGATCTGGGGAAGGTTACAGAAAATTTCTGCAGCATTGAAGGTCCCAATGAGCACATCCGTAAATGGAAGAAGTTTGGAAACACCAGGACTCTTCCTAAAGTGGGCCGCCCGGCCAAACTGAGCGATCGGGGGAGAAGGGCCTTAGTCAGGGAGGTGACCAAGAACCCGATGGTCACTCTGACAGAGCTCCAGCGTTTCTCTGTGGAGAGAGGAGAACCTTCCAGAAGAATAACCATCTCTGCAGCACTCCACCAATCAGGCCCGTATGGTAAAGTGGCCAGATGGAAGCCACTCCTCAGGAAAAGTCACATGACAGCAAGCCTGGAGGACTCTCAGACCATGAGATCAACACAGATTGAACACTTTGGCCTGAATAGCAAATGTCATATCTGGAGGAAACCAGGCACCGCTCATCACCTGGCCAATATCATCCCTAGAGTGAAGCATGGTGGTGGCAGCATCATGCTGTGGGGATGTTTTTCAGCAGCAGGAACTAGGAAACTAGTCAGGATCGAGGGAAAGATGAATGCAGCAATGTACAGAGACATCCTTAATGAAAACCTGCTCCAGAGTGCTCTGGATCTCAGACTGGGGTGAAGGTTCATCTTCCAACAGGACAACGACCCACAGCCAATATAACAAAGGATTGGCTATGGGACAACTCTGTGAATGTCCTTGAGTGGCCCAGCCAGTGTCCAGACTTGAACCCGATTGAACATCTCTGGAGATCTGAAAATGGCTGTGCACCGACACTTCCCATCCAACCTGATGGAGCTTGAGAGGTCCTACAAAGAAGAATGGGAGAAACTGCCCAAAAATAGGTGTGCCAAGCTTGTAGCATCATACTCAAAAAGACTTGAGGCTGTAATTGGTGGTATGTCATTATGTGGTACTGTTTGTAGAATTTTGAGGAAAATTTAATTTAATCCATTTTGGAATAAGGCTGTAACATGACAAAATGATGCACTGTAGATCACTTGGACTTACAACTTCTCTCATAATAACATGATTCAACTGAATCAGAATAAAATAAAACCCATTCACTCACGCTAATGACTGTCTGTCTTCAGCTGTTACAGGTCCAGGTCTGTCTCCAGGTGTTTTAGCAGGGATTGTTGCTCTGCTTGTGGCAGCAGTTCTGGTCTCTGTTGTGATTTACTATCGCCGCAAGATCTCTAAACCAGGAAAATATTCGGGTGAGTATTACAGCTGATACAGCCTGACGAAAACAGATTTACTACAACAGATACTGCTTCAGTGTACAATCATTTTTCAAGATCGGATGGGCATATTGCTGGTCTGCATTTATGAAATCTATCCCCTTAGCTGAACTTTGGTAGACTGTCTGTCATACAGACATTAAACACCACTGATACAGAAACATTGAGAACAAATTCCAACAATTAAAATCATTTATCATCAGAAATTTTCAATACTTAAAGGGATAGTTCACCCAGAAATGAAAATCCTGCCATCATTTACTCACAGATGAGTTGTTCATACATTTCTTTGTTGTGCTAAATATATGAATAGATTGAATTCAGGCAACCAGCTCCACCTATTATTTCTCCTAAGACTGAAATGAAAATGATGGTATCATTTACTCGCATCATGTTGTTTCAAACATAAATGCTGTTATTTTTCTGTGTAGCAAAAAAGCAGATGTTTGGCAGAATGTTCATGCTGCTCTTTTCCATACAAAAATTCATAGTGGCCAATACGGTCAAGCTCTTAAAAGGAAAATTATTATAAATGAACCATAATATGGTCCAAAAGAATTAATTCACTATTCCAAGTCTTCCGATAACTCTCTCTATATTCACAAATAATCTAACCCTTCGCCAAAACTCTGCAAAAGCCGTGGCAAAAGTGTTGACATCCTCCAGACCACATTGCATTTGTTGTTGAATACTACAGCGCATATTCATTTCCTAATGCATTTTCTCACATTAGCATGTCTTATCAGTTTATGAGTAGTGCTCTGTTTACACCTGGTATTAAAACACTTGTACGCTATTATGGGTTTCCTTGATCCAAATGGCATGACACTGTGTAACACTGTCAACACTTTTTAGATCTACAATAAAAAATTAAAAATAATTGGAATCATTTCTGTTTTTATGTTAGTGTGAGGAAAAAAGTCGCTGTGAAAATGAATAAAATTTAAAACATCCACAATCCACAATGCACAATCACACACACACACGGAAGTCTCTATCGATATTTGAATGTTCTTGGTGATGGATGGCAGCGTTCGGTAGACTGATGCCAAGCTGTGCAAGATCTCATATCACTTCACGCTGTCCTTCTGATAAAATACAATAGTTTCATCTCAAATAAAGTTTTATTTTATTTTGTCAAGCAGACATATATAAAGAGCTTGATAATAATGAGGCATCAACAATGGTGCATTATCTCTTCCTGATGCAGCTGCATAGTATAATGCTTGTTTCTGATTGGCTGACACACATTCCAGTCATATGTGTGGGCGACATCAGTAACAAAAACATTATATATATATATACATATAATGCACTTATATATGCAGAAATGAAGATAAAGTCTTCTTTTATTTGTATACACTCACAATAACAAAACATTAGGCTTTTAAAATTAAAAACAAAGAATAAAAAATTAACAGGATGTGCTTTTCTGCCATCTCTGTCTCGTGTTTGGATCACATCACAAAAATGAACCGAAACTGTATACCTGTCCCAGTCTCGATAATAATTCCATCAATAGAAAGCTTGAAATGTGAAATTTAAAGTAAAATAAATAATCTCTGATTATGTAATCCTTATGAAACCATTGAGAGATACAAAGGTAATCTGCTCAAATGTAGATGTTCATAATCCCAATGAGGATGAGGCATAAAACTGAATATTTCGCTCTACTTGATGAATTAAAATTATATTCAATATTGTTTCATTAAAGTTTAGATTTATTCTATAAATGCTACTTTAACAGCTGCACGAAATGCCCACTGTGGTTAGTGATTTACAAATAAATAAACATTCTGGATTTATGCTGCTAGTTAGAAAGTCATTTCTATTGTTTTGGGTTCCAGTGACAGATAAAGAGGAGGGTCAGGGGGACGCTGCGGCCCGAACAATGAAAGAAGGAGAGTTTGGAGAGCACAGGTAAGTGCAGTTAGCCAGTTATGACTCATTTACAGTGTTAATAATTCTCTCTATTCATAATTCACTCTGTTTTCATGCTCACACACATAGATCTCTGGAAAGGTAAGAGCATTCACGGACTCCGTCATCTTTGTGCACTGATTATTTCCTGCTGGACTGTAACCGAAGCCTCTGGTCTGTCTCTCCAGCAGTGAAATTGAGAGCTGCCCCATCGGTCAGCCATCTGTCTGCGAGAGCAAACGCAGCAGTAACGACAGTCTAGCCGACTACGTAGACTTACCTGACATCCAGTTCAATGAGGACGGCTGCTTCATTGACCAGTACTGCGATCCACGCGCTAACACCGGTCACGACAGCTCAGGCGCCACGTCTCCCCTCAATCCCAACATGCCTCCACCCAGCATCAGCTTCCCCACTTCTGTGACAGTAATTCTGGGGCCAAATTAACACTCTCACGTCCTTGACCATTTGAATGAGAGGCACTGATGGTATTAGACAGCAGGGGCGCCTGCAGGATTTTATCTCAGGATATGCACAGGAAACTAAACAGGTCCATTTACTAAACATTTTAAATATAAGCCTGTAGCCTATATTACATTATCATATGTTCTGTCATATAAACAGTATAAAAACAATAAAATAACAGCACAATTTACTTGCCTCAAACAACTCAGTAGGTATTATTAGTATTATTATAATTATTGTTTTTGTTGATCCATTTTATTTATTGCCACACTTTAACATGTGAATTATATAATCAGAAAACTGAACACATTTAGCGTCGTCAGGCTTTTATTTGTGCTTAATGGATAAAACAACGGAGCTGCGCACTCAGGTTTATGGCTGCTGTAAACTTTACCTGCCACTAGATGGCGCTGTTTTCGACACTCTTGATGCTTTTACACCTTAGAGAAAAGCTTCAAAGATTTAAGAGGCTTAATTGCTCCATACCTACTCAATAGTTTTAGGCCTTTTTTGCAAATGTTTCAGTCGAATTTAGCTGTTTTAAGTCAAGTCAAGTCACCTTTATTTATATAGCGCTTTTTACAATGTAGATTGTGTCAAAGCAGCTTTACATTGATAACTGGTACATTATTTGGCTGCACAGCAGCTCTTAAAGAATAGTGTCAATGCAGGCAGATCAAAGCACTGTTGAATATCAAATGTCAAGTCAAATGTCAAGTGTCCCCAACTAAGCAAGCCAAAGGCGACAGCGGCAAGGAACCCAAACTCCATCAGGTGACATCAGGTGGCAGACAAGTGGCAAATAGGTGTTTAAATGGAGAAAAAAACCTTGGGAGAAACCAGGCTTAGTCGGGGGGCCAGTTCTCCTCTGGCCAACAGTGCTTTGTTACGATTCAGGTTGCCATCGTAAGTCCAATAGGAGAGGAGTTTTAGAGAGTGTTTACTCATTTTGAGCCTGTTTTTAAATATTAACTATCTGTAACGTCATTTTTCATGTGTGGAAAAAGCGACAAAACTAAACTAGCCAATCAGATTTCTTTTAACCCATATCCCCACGCCCACCCATGCACGCACATACATATGACTTTACAACACACAAACGCACACCTTTATTTATTCTCATTCTCTCTTGCTCTCCTAATATATCATGAGTGTACGCAGATAGATTTTAATAATCAATATAAAATTATGAATAAAATAAAAACTGCATTAAATTGCGCTCATGCATCCGACACCAATAAAGTGCAGGACAATTGCTTATAACATTCCAAGCAATAAAAACTGTTTACAACGCTCACCTCGCTTCTTCCCAGTTTACAGCAAGTGATGTCTGAACTGGAAGGTGTTCCACTAAGATCTCTTTATGAATTTCGCAAGAATAAGCTGTGATAGACTACAGACACAGTCTGGGGATTTCAGCCATAGAGAGTTCAGGACAGATTTAGGCCTTGCTCACATGCCGCTCAAATGCGACTCGCTTTGAAAAGGGAATCTGTAGGAGTGACTTCCAGCACTGTCCTTTTCTGAATCTGAATGTTTAAAGACCGTACTTAATATTTACTGTATCTACAGTGCATCAGTTACTGTAGGAAGTAATGTAATGTAATAACATACAGCAGATGTCAGCTTCTATACTGTGCAACAAAAAAGACAATGATGACAAGACACTCCGATACATGAGACAGCTCAGTATTTAGTGAAAAAGTAATCAGAAACAAGTGAATTTGAACACTTTTCCACACAAAGAAAGAATGAAATTGAACCTGACAGTTCAGGCTAAGATTTGAATTGGCTTTGTAACCAGTACTGTTCAGTTTTTCATTGTTCAGGCTAAAGATTTGAGTCAGATGCAGCAAAACGAACAGCCTTCTGCCATGTCTCTGAACAATGCCTCATGTAGACAACATCTAGAATCACTGCGATGTTCCTGTACGACCACGAGGCTGAAAAGAGAAAATCCTTTGACGTTTCATTATGATTTGAAGACATTCTTTTCCATTTGCATTTAAAAAATGCTATTTGTTATTTGTTTTTTATAAAAAAAAAAAAAAGTATTTTTTGAGTTGTATTCATCTGTATGTTCTTATTTTCATGCATATACATCATATATTTTGGTTTGTATATCATCATATTTATTTATTTATTTTATCTTTGAATTTTTTTTTGTAATTTTTGTATCTTTACATTTTTTATTCATGTTTTATAATACAGTATGTGCAAATTATTCTACCATGCGTCTCTCTGTCTTAATAATCAAAGTTCTAAATAATGGTGTTTTTTTATGCAATTTATTACGTTAAATCCCTTTGAAGTATATATAGCTGCTGCACTAAAGCCAAATTTTGTGATTTTGACACTAATATATATTTTAAAACTTTGAATTTATTTTTTTGCAGCAGATAACAGCATGAGATGTAGTGCTAGGCTAGTTGATGTAGTGTGAGGCTGTGCCTGCTGTTCTCCTGTAACGGTTAAACCCAGTCGTGTTGCCTTACACAGTTTGATAACACCCATGCTCGAGTGTCTGTGTCATCAGTCTATCAGCTTGCAAATAATAACACTCAAGCAGTGTTGTGGTTTCTTCTTTTTGTAAAAAATCACTTCTCAAAGATCTTTGATTCAGAATACAAGCTTTATTTCAAAGCCGGAGCAGTTATGTCTGCAGAAACAACAGTTGCCGGCTCCTTGTTCTTGCGATCATATTTATACTATGTGATATGAGCTGAGGCCAAGTTATGTGATCATATTTACCACATTCTTAGACACATTCTTCAAGATTCAAATTTCTCATGTATACAGCAAACTTTTACTTGCAAGCACATTACATATACAGGCCGTATGCTCTCATGTTCATATATGGTTATAATTGTGAAGTGAGATATACTATATTATGCTATATTATACTCAATTTTACTATAATAAAATCTTCCGCAGTGCAAATGATGTACAGTAAATTATTACTAACAATAAGAGTCATACGATATAATCTATCACACATTTGTCTAGCGTCATCAATTTTGTGGGCATTCTTTGAAATAAATGTAGTGGGGCTGTTCCTGTCTGCATCTAGTGTATTAAAGGAAATGGCCTGATGGCAGTAAGTTCAGCTTATGATAAATAGACACAAATTGAAGATGTAGAAAAGAACATATTGATGGTTCATATTCTGAATGTAAGTAATCTTTTACAATTATTATTTGGTATGTTTTCACCTTTAATATCTTTATTATTGTTGTATTTATACCATATCCATGGTCTCATGCTCAATTATAGATCTAGCATTTAGAGCATTTTTCCCCCAGTCTTATTTATTATCACAATTAATCTGACCTTTAGGATAGAAGCCATTAGAAAACAGGTCAGAAGTACACCCGAACAGTACTAGCCTGCTAACTTATAAAGTTTGAGAACACTGCAATAAAAGTCTGTTTTATAGTTAATGCAACTTAAAACAATTACATTTTATTAACGAGGAATTTAGTTTTATTTTTGTGTGGCTCAACATTTTTGAGTAAATGCTCCTATTTAAATTATTATTTTTAAGTTTACCGAGCAACGTAAAGTGACGTCATCCACGTCACGTCGTTGCTTAACCGAGAGGAATCCATTCAACATGGCGGACACTCGCAAGTAAGGCTGGACGATTATGGCCTAAAATCAAAACCTCGATTAATTGAACATTTTACCTCGATTACGATTAATGAACTATTATTTTGTTTCTGTGTTTTTGTTGTTGTTGCCCTCATAGTTCACTGACAAGTTTTGTGCTGTAAATTTGCTTGACTATTAAAGGTGGGATATTTTTTCCTTTTGAAAGAGTGATCTGACATAACAGCTCACTTTCAGCAGTTATTTTATCTATGGTTCGCAACATTTCTTACAGATTTATGCTCGTTGTAAATCAGATAAAGATAAATTAGCACAGTAGTAATGAGAGCGATTGTGTGTGTGTGAATTAGTCATACTGTCTCTCTATTAATTGTGAAGCTGTGGGTTGTAAATAGTTCCTTCAAAAGTAGAAAAAGCTGTAATAAGTTTTGAGTTTCTAAGCTACTTTAGTGATAAATCACAGGACGGCGCTCACAACTAGTTTCTGCTAATTTTCAGTGTGCGTTAACTTCACGTTTTGTGCAGCTACTGTTTGTATGACTGTTCGTGCCACACTGCAGCTGCGCGAGCACGGTAGCTCAGTGTAATAATACACATCTGAGCGTCTAATCGCTTGAATGTCTAAACTGACAAACCTTAAAACACATACAAATGACAAAGTTTAGTGAAGACACAAGGCTCACCGCTTGCGCGCCGTCTCTGTTGTTTCTGCGCTCACCTGCGTGTTGACTGGACGGGGCGGAGTCACGTGGCTACACACGCGGTAGTGTTTTTAAGTGTAAAGGATTAACAGGATTAAAAAAAACGAAATTAACCGACATGGGGAAATTACGTCGGTTGTTCTGAATTTCGGTTTCAATTACTTACTAATATAGAAACGAGCTTAACTAATCAGTAAGTAATGTCAAATTTAGGACTAAGATATTTCCTTATTAGCTAATCAATAATTAGAGAATGAGATTGGTATCATTAAGAACTAATAGGTAACTATGACAAATGATAAAGAATTACTAATTAACTATTAATCACAACATTAAAGTGTCTGAGATGTGAGCAATAGTCTTTTTTTTTTTTTTTTACCGTGAATATAGTCATAAAATGCATCATTAATTACTCAAGTGTTACTTAGTCACTATGCAGGTGTAACGAAGGGAATTGGACGTCGGAGTGGGAGATCCCCGTGCAGGCTTTATTAAAATGAGCATAGTCGTACAGGCAGAGGTCAAACACCAGCAAACAGATATAGGAGGGCAAGGCAAAAGAGTAATCCAAAACACAGGGAAAGGTCAAGACAGGCAGCAAACGATCATCAAACAAAGAAACAGTCCAGGGTCAAAAACACAGGCGGAACAGGGAACACGGAGACAAGGGTAAAAACAAGGCAAAATAATACTCAGCAATGTGTGTGTGTTTGGGTGCAGCTTATAAAGTGTCACTGATGGGGAACAGGTGTGAGTGTGTGATTGGTTCCTAGATGGGGAATTGTGGGAAGTGTAGTCCAGAGTGATGTGTGTGCCATGAAAAGGTGACAATGGTGAACCGGTGACCTCTGGTGGGGAGTAGCAGGAAACAGCAGGCGCAGGATACGTGACAGCAGGAACTACTAGTGATCAGGACCATTATTTTAAAGTGAAAAACATATTTTTCACTTTAAAATAATGGTCCTGATCACTAGTAGTTCTTGAAGATTGTCCTTCTTTACACTGAACATAGTCATAAAATGCATCACTAATTACTCAAGTACCTAGTCATTCTTCAAGAACTACTAGTGATCTGGACCATTATTTTAAAATGAAAAAGATGTTTTTTACTTTAAAATAATGGTCCTGATCACTAGTAGTTCATGCATAGTGACTAGGTAACACTTGAGAAATTAATGATGCATTTCATGACTATATTCAGAGTAAAAATGATGACTGATTACGTCTCAGACACATGATAATGTTCTTTACAATTTGTCCGTTAGTTAATAGTTATTAATGATGGTAATCTCATTAGGTAATTATTGATTAGCTAATAAGGAACTATCTTAGTCCTAAATTCGATATTACTTACTGATTATTTAGCTGTGTTTTGTTTTATTTATTTCTTTGATTTGGCATCTCTCGCGCTCCCCTTCCCACCTCTGTTTTTGTTGTTAACTGTAATTTGTTTTTCGTACTTTGTAAATACTGTAAATATTGATTACACCCTTACACTTAATCACTTTGCACCATTGAGCAATAAAACACCTTACACAGAGTTTTCTTGTCTCTCGGCCTTCCTACCACTTCTGTATATGCATACACACACTTTCAAATGTTACTTCTTAAACTTCCCCTAACCAAACGAATAGAAAAACATCTGAAAGAACGTAACTGTTACGATACAGAAGGGACGCAGACAGGAGTTCACAAACAGGGTGTTTATTGATACCAGGAATGAGCAAACAGCAGTGCAGGTGAGTATAACTTAAAGCTGTGCTGATGAATGAAGTGCAGAGTAGTGATACAGTCCTTTTGTGGTTGCAGAAGTGGAGAGCTGGAGAAACGCTGGAGAATCTTGATACTGGAAACGGAGAACACTCACACACAGACGGGGATTCACACGAGGAGTACAGGAGACGCTGGAGACAGGTAAGTAGATCGCTTGGAGTCCTTAAGGTAAGCATACAGGTAAGTGTAGATGCAAACGAGACCGGACATGGAGTGATGTGTGTGAGTGTTCTTTATACTGTGACTGATGAAGTGCTGATGAGGTGCAGGTGCCGGTGATCAGTACTCTGGTGACTGGGTGCGTTGTGATTGGCTGACGGTGGAGCCTGGCGTGTCTGTGACAGTACCCCCCCTCCCACGGCCCGCTCCTGAGGGCCGAGGACCCCGGCGTCGTGGTGGTCGTCCTCTTCCACGTGGGGCAGGTCTGTCGGGGTGGCTGGCGTGGAATGTTTGAAGAAGATTGGGATCGAGGATGTCATTTCTGGGAACCCAAGAGCGCTCCTCGGGACCGTAGCCTTCCCAGTCCACCAGATACTCCAGTAGACCACCACGGCGCCGGGAGTCCAAGATCTCACGAACCTCGTAGGCTGCACCGTCGTCCAGGATGAGTGGAAGGGGGGGTTCGGCGGCTGCCACGTCAGGCTCTGTGGAGACAGGAACAGAAGGGTGGTGAGGTTTTAAAAGTGACACATGGAAAGTGGGGTGAATCCGATATTGTGGAGGGAGTTGGAGTTGATACGTGACCGGGTTGATCTGCTTGGTGATGGTGAATGGGCCAATGAACTTGGGACTCAGCTTCTTGCAGGGCAGACGCAGTCTGATGTCCAGTGTAGACAGCCAGACCTTCTGTCCCGGTTGATAGGAGGGAGCGTGGGAACGACGAAGGTCCGCTGTCATCCTGCGTCTGCGCAGGGCTCGCTGCAGCTGATGGTGTGCTGAGTCCCAAACCCTCTCGCTCTCTCGGAACCAGTAGTCGACTGCTGGAATGTTAGATGGTTCCCCGTCCCAGGGGAACAGTGGGGGTTGGTAACCGAGTACGCACTGGAATGGAGTGAGTCCAGTAGATGGTTGACGTAGGGAATTCTGTGCGTACTCGGCCCAACCCAGATACTGGTTCCAAGAGTCCTGGTGGCCGTGACAGAAGGTACGGAGGAAGCGACCGATCTCCTGGATCTTCCTCTCCGTCTGCCCGTTCGACTGAGGATGGTAGCCGGAGGAGAGACTGACGGTCACACCTAGGAGGGATAGGAAGGCCTTCCATACCCGAGAGATGAACTGGGGTCCTCTGTCTGAGACTATGTCTTCGGGAATGCCATAGTACCGGAATACGTGATTAAACATGAGCTCAGCAGTTTCCATGGCGGTAGGTAGACCTCTCAGGGGAATCAGACGACATGCCTTGGAGAAACGATCTACGACTACCAGGATACAGGTGTGGCCATCGGATGCTGGTAGGTCTGTGATGAAGTCCACTCCCAGGTGTGACCAGGGTCGATCAGGAACGGGCAGAGGATTGAGCTTGCCGGCTGGAAGATGGCGAGGGCTCTTAGAGATGGCGCACTCCCTGCAGCCCTGCACGTACCTTCTGACGTCCGTTGCCATGTTCGGCCACCAGAAGCGCTCCTTCAGCAGCGAGAGGGTCTCATTGACCCCCGGGTGGCCAGTGCCAAGTGACGTGTGAGCAGAGTGGATTAGTGGAGTGCGTCGTGTCCTAGTGATGTATTGCAAGCCTGGTGGACAACCCGGCGGAGCGTTTGTGGAGGCATTGGAGGAGGGTAATGTCTCTTCTGACCAGGAGATAGGGCTCACGAAGATAGACTCGGGGAGAATAGTTTCTGGTTCTTCACTACTTCCATCTGGAGCATGGAGACGAGATAAGGCATCCGCTTTGACATTTTTGGAGCCTGGACGATAGGAGATGGAGAAATCAAAGCGGGAAAAGAACATAGCCCAGCGTGCTTGTCGGGGGTTTAGTCTTTTCGCAGCTCGCAGGTATTCCAAGTTCTTATGGTCAGTGAGGACCAGGAAGGGGTGTTTGGCTCCCTCCAACCAATGCCTCCATTCCTCTAGGGCCAACTTGACCGCCAGGAGCTCGCGGTCACCGATGTCGTAGTTGACCTCCGCCGGGTTGAGCTTGCGGGAGAAGAAGGCGCATGGGTGGAGTCTACTTGGTGTCCCCTGCTGCTGAGATAAAACCGCTCCCACTCCTGTGGTGGAGGCGTCCACCTCTACTACAAAGGGCAGGTCTAGATTGGGGTGGACGAGGAGGGGAGCGGTGGTGAAGGCTTCCTTGAGGGCTTCGAAGGCGTTGGTGGCAGATGGAGTCCAGGACAGAGACTTGGGCTGGTTCTGGAGCAGGTTGGTGAGTGGATGGACGATGGAGCTGTAATTCTTGGTGAAACGGCGGTAAAAATTTGCGAAGCCAAGGAAACGTTGGAGTTCTTTAATGGTAGATGGAGTGGGCCAGGACTTGATAGCTTCCACCTTCCCCTCATCCATCCGGATGCCACTGTGATCAATGATGTATCCCAGGAAGTGTACAGAGGGTTGGTGGAATGAACATTTTTCTGCTTTCAGGAAGAGGTGGAACTGTCTCAGGCGTTGGAGGACCTCCGCAATGTGGTGGCGATGTTCGGCCAAGCTCCGGGAGTACATTAAGATGTCATCTATGTAGACCAGGACAAATTGGTGGAGAAACTCCCGGAGCACCTCATGGATGAAATCCTGGAATACGGAGGGGGCGTTGACCAGGCCACACGGCATGACAAGGTATTCATAGTGGCCGGTGGGCGTGACGAAGGCGGTCTTCCACTCGTCCCCCTCGCGTATCCGGATGAGGTTGTACGCGCTGCGGAGGTCCAGCTTGGTGAACACAGTGGCACCACGGAGATGTTCCAGAGCTGCTGGGACGAGAGGAAGGGGATAACGGAACTTGACAGTAATCTTGTTTAGAGCACGGTAATCAATACAGGGCTGCAAGCCTCCGTCCTTTTTTGCCACAAAGAAGAAGCTCGAAGCAGCAGGGGAAGTAGACGGGCGGATGTAACCTTGGTCTAGGGCCTCTTTGATGTATTCCTCCATGGCCTTCTCCTCCGGTATTGACAGGGGGTAGATTCTTCCCCTGGGCACTGGCTCACCCGGTAGCAGATCGATGGCGCAGTCCCATGGCCGGTGTGGAGGCAGCTTGGAGGCTCTTTGTGGGCAGAAGACGTCACTGAAGGGGGCGTAACATGATGGTATGTCGACGGAGCGTTTCTCTACAGGACTTTCGATGGAGGTGGTACAGATGGAGATGTTCTTGGAACGTGGAGATTTGGAAACCGGAAGCTCAGAAAAACAGTTGGAGAAGCAGTTATCGCCCCACTTCAGGATCTTACCCGTTTTCCACGAGATGGTAGGGCTGTGCTGCTCCAGCCACAGATGCCCTAGAACCACGTCAGAGGTGGATTCCTCCAGAACCAGCAGGTGGATTTCTTCCCAATGTAGAATACCAATCCGTAGTTGAAGGGGGCCCACACAACGACTGACTTTTCTACGGCTCAGGGGTTTGCCCGTGATTGAGTGAATCTGGTAGATGGTCGGAGATGGCGAGGTCTTGAGCTTGAGTTGTCTGCAGAGGGCGCCGGAGATGAAGTTTCCTGCTGACCCTGAATCGAGGAGCGCCACCACTGGAATAGACACATCAGCAGCAGTAAGGTTTACAACAGTAGTGAGTGGTTTCATCTTTTTAATCGAAGGGATGATGGCACTTACCGTGGGACGAGGAGGACGGATGGGGCATGTAGATATGACATGCCCAGGAGCACCACAATAAAGACACAGATTCAGGGTCAGCCTTCTTTGACGTTCTGCAGACGAAAGTCTCGAATTTTCTATTTGCATGGGTCCGTTGGCTGGTTCTGGAGGGCTGACGGGTTCGGATCGACGAAGGAGGGTGTTGAACAGCGACTGGCCCTGGTGTTCTTCAATACACGACTGCATACGAGAGCCGACGCGGATGGACAGTTGGATGAAGTGTTCGAGGCCGATGGAGTCCTCGTATGCAGCGAGATGCAACCGCACCCGAGGTTCCAGACCTTGCCGGTAGGTTGTGATGAGCGCCTGCTCGTTCCATCCACTAGACGCCGCCAGCGTTCTAAACTGCAAAGCATATTCATTGACAGACATAGAACCTTGTTTTAAATTGTAGAGTTTCTCACCGATGGACGAGTCAAAGGCTGGTTTGCCGAAAACTTCCCGGAAGTGGATGACGAAGGAGTCATAGGAGTGAATCTGCCCATTGTAGCGCCTTGCCTTGTAGATGTGAGATGATGAACACTATTTTGGAGGTGTCATTGGGATAGAGGTGCGGTTGCATCTCCAGGACCAGCGCACATTGCAGGAGAAAACCGCTGCAATCCTCCGCCGATCCTGAGTAGGGCGTTGGTTTGGCCATGGGACTTGCGTGAACAGTGGGTGAAGGAGTAGTGACGGCGTTTGCGGAAGTGACTGCTGGTGCCGGTGAAGGTGGATGAGGAGTGAGTGCTCGTCGCAAAGCGTTCACGAGCTCTTGAAATGGATCCGGGTGACTCATTCTGGTATCTGGCTGTTGAGGTCCGGTCTTCTGTTACGATACAGAAGGGACGCAGACAGGAGTTCACAAACAGGGTGTTTATTGATACCAGGAATGAGCAAACAGCAGTGCAGGTGAGTATAACTTAAAGCTGTGCTGATGAATGAAGTGCAGAGTAGTGATACAGTCCTTTTGTGGTTGCAGAAGTGGAGAGCTGGAGAAACGCTGGAGAATCTTGATACTGGAAACGGAGAACACTCACACACAGACGGGGATTCACACGAGGAGTACAGGAGACGCTGGAGACAGGTAAGTAGATCGCTTGGAGTCCTTAAGGTAAGCATACAGGTAAGTGTAGATGCAAACGAGACCGGACATGGAGTGATGTGTGTGAGTGTTCTTTATACTGTGACTGATGAAGTGCTGATGAGGTGCAGGTGCCGGTGATCAGTACTCTGGTGACTGGGTGCGTTGTGATTGGCTGACGGTGGAGCCTGGCGTGTCTGTGACAGTAACACTTGTTTCTATATTAGTTAATAGTAGTAGGTGAAGTGTTAATGTAGTGCTACTCATTAGTCCTGCATTACTTACTGCATAGTTACTTATTAATGACGGACCATTATTCTAAAGTGTTACCAATGCATTTTAATAACAGACAACATAAAGGCAGAACATAGGATAAGGTAATAATTGTAAGGTAAAAAATATAGAGAGCAGGGTCTAGTATCAAGGGATAGTACCCCAAAATAAAAATTCTGTCATCATTTACTCACTCTCAATTTGTTCCAAACCTGTATGAATTTCTTTCTTCTGCTCAACACAAAAGAAGATATTTTGAAGAATAAAATAAACACACGTGTGCACAAATTAATACAAGTTAGAAGAAGTTCAGACTTTAAAATGAAATAAAACAAATAATGCATTATGCAGTGTAGGGGACGCAGTTCATTGAACTGCACAGTTCAGGTCACTTCTTTTTCCTACAGGTGTCAGATAAGAGGTTCAGGATTCAAATTAACCTTAACGAACATCCTTATCTTATACAGCCTTTGAACCACAATCATTGCATTTGCATTTCCAGAGCCTTTAATCTTCTGTATCTGGAGGAGTATCATTCATTGTCTGAGGCATAAAGACCTTTTCAAAACATTTCCAGTTATTTTTGAATGCTGAGATGAGAAACAAGCATCTATTTTAAAGGTAGCAATATTAAAACAAAATTTGCTTTATTTCACAAAACCCTTTTTTCTAACCTGATATTCTGCAAGTGTATACTGAATAATGACATATCATATTAAGAGGAATGCTCCTTCTTTGATGGTTTTGAGAAACTACTCCAAACCCATTTTTAGTAAAGTTTTTAATCTGTAATTATTATTGTTATAACTATTGTTATTATATAATGTGTGTTTGTAGTTATTTTGCATTTTGTACCATGTTGTAGCGCTTTAAGTATGAGAAAGGTGCATTACAAATAAAATGTATTATGTATTATTATATGAATAAATTACATGAAACTGCCCAAATGGTCATGGAAATGTTTTTTCTTCTAAAAAGGTTAATGTTACACAAAGACTAAACAAGACAATACAGCAGTTGAACGACAAGCACAAAAACTAAGATGACAAACATCACATCTTTTCTTCCCATTTCTACTGTTTCTTATATTGCCCAGTGTGTGAATGTGGACATTCAATCCAAATAATTTAACAAGGTTTTGATGAGGATTTGGGTGTTTGACTTTTTATGCTGTTGTGGAAATCGAAAGTTTGTTATTGTTAATGTTGACTGAGTATGTAGTCTTCTTCTGGTCTCCAACTCTATACACAATACACACTTTGAGAAAAATTGTGTCTTTAGTGGAGTCTCACATATACTGAATAACAGACTGCAGAATTACACACTTAAGTTATCCAGACACTTTATTCTTCATCATTGTCACTCTCTGAGGCCTGAGGAGTGAAGTGTTACCGTGCCATTTCAAGGAATCTGTAGTCAAAGGGCTTTGGGTGCATCATATCTGTGAATTTTAATCCAAAATGGAAAAGGGGGTGACTTTCTATTGATTCTTTTCATTTAAAAAACATTTCTCTTTATTTTCAGCAGTTCCTTACTGCAGTTACCTTCTCACAGCGTGAGAAAAATGAGATTGTACTGACTCCTGTAATCATGGGTCATTTGGTCGTCTTATCACACACACGTGACATCTGAGAACACACGCACACACATTATGTTCAATATTAAAATGCTAACTTCTCTATCTTTTGGTTTGAAGATCAACCTTGTCATCTGGCTGTGAGCAGCTGCCTTTTCTGATCCTCTCTTCTCGTTATTGCTCCTGAAATACTACGAAAAAATCAGAAAAGACCATATTTTCAGGTATTTGGGGTGGGTAAAGTAAAAGGTCAATGTAGCAGTGCAATTAACAGTTGTAATTGCATATTTGACACAATTTAGCAAAATAACAGAACTTAATATTGTAACGTAAGCAGTTGGTGAACAGTTTTATCGTGCACATCTATGTATGTATATATTCCTATAAAAGCCACTGATTTTGTATTAGTAAAACCCTGTTGTGTTTCTTGTTGTCTTTCTCTAGATCTACTGGATCATCTTTGAGATTCGACTGAATCAAGATGCTGCTGATCATTGAAGCTCTTCTTCTCATTTCAGCTGCTCTAGTAAAGGTAAGCTTGTAATCTAGGTATGAATATTACAGACATGAATGATGGGATCATTATGATTCCTCTTGTTACAGGATCATAGAGCTGCTGCTGATGAACCATTACCATTGGATATGCAACTGAATTCTGTTGATGATGATTTTATGAATTGTGAAAATGACATGGTAGAGCTGGTGGTGACACAATATTTGCAGAAGGAAACAGAAACTAATTCTAGATTTAAGGAGGCTTGGCAAAATGGTGCAGCAGAAAATATGCAGCAGGCATCAGGAAGTAAGCAGAGTGCAGCAGGAAGTAAGCAGCAGGCATCAGGAAGTAAGCAGCAGGCATCAGGAAGTAAGCAGCAGGCATCAGGAAGTAAGCAGAATGCAGCAGGAAGTAAGCAGCAGGCATCAGGAAGTAAGCAGCAGGCATCAGGAAGTAAGCAGAATGCAGCAGGAAGTAAGCAGCAGGCAGCAGAAATTGACTTGACAAAGCATGAATTAAAGGCCATTCGTATATGGACTGATAAAAATAACAATATATATAATGATTTTAATGAGGCTGTTCGTAGTGGTAAACAAAAATACCAAGCCAAGTCTTATGAATGGTATACACTTCACTTTTTCTTAACAAGCGCAATACGAAAGCTGCAGAAAATACAGAATAAATGTGTGACAACTTATCGTCGTACACGTTCGACATATGTGAAACAGAATGTTATAAACACAGAGGTTCGTTTTGGCTCATTTGCATCCTCCTCTTTTGATCAACAAGTAATAAGTGGTTTTGGAGATAAGTCCTGTTTTGAAATCTACACTTGTTTTGGTGCTGAGCTGACAAAATATTCTCAGCATCCTAAAATGAAAGAGGTGCTGATTCCTCCATATGAAACGTTTAAAGTCAAGGAGATCAAGGAGAAAACAAATAAGAACAATCTCTGGTGTGACACTGTGTACAAGCTGGAAAGCTTTCGAGTAAGAAGTGACCTGAGCTGTGCAATAGTGAATATGATTAACTCTGAAAAAAAATAATTTCTTTTAAAAATAATGCTTTGTGCTGTGATCAGGGTAACAGTTTGGTAACAATTACCAAAAAGGTAACAATGTTGTATCAAATGTGGTCATCTGTATTTTATTTTAGTCAAGTCATGTAACTCTGCACAACAATTTGACACGTCTAAACACATTTTACCACCCTGATTTTTGTAATTGTTTTCTAGTGATTAAAAGCACATTTTACTCAAAAAAAAAAAATTGTTATCTTTTACCATTCCAAACCTGTATATTTTTCTATGTACTTGAACAGTTTGTACATCCGACCTCGTTTCAAAACCATGAGGGCAAACAGTTGAAGAAACACATTCTGAAAAACACAGAGCTGAACACACACACACACACACACACACATACAATTTCTGAACACTGAACATTGACTCTCAGGCTTTATTGGGGCATTAGGACTCACACAGGCCATGATGTGGCCAATGGGTGAGATGGAGTATCTGTAAAGGTGGGAGTATTTTCATGTCACACATATGGTTGATCTCTAGTAGTTAAAATATCTGACCTGGAGATTACTGTATTGAGAGAATTTTTTTACATCACACAAGGATGGAGCAATATTTCTTACAACAGTTTCAAACTGAGAACAATACTTGTGGCATATCCATTACAGTAGTTCTTCAGTGTAGTCCTATATTGTGGAAAACAATATTCCTCTGTCTGGCAGTCAGGGGAGGCTCATCTGTAATCTGTGCTGCGGCAAAGTCCTGGACTGTAAATATCTCTCGATTGAAGGGCCAGATGCCACACGTTCTGGACCCTTTAACTTCCTTCTCCACATTTACAGATTATAGTAAACCTGTGCAAACAGTCCAGCCATCTAGATAGAAATCATTTTGCCGGTGTTTAACCCCATCCAACTATCTGCTGCCCTGTTGTAGTAAAACTTTAAACTACTGAAAATGTTCGATCAAGAAGCTGCATTTTGAGACGTATGTGGGGCTAATGTGATCATGATGACTCCTCTTTGTTGAGCAAGTGTGACCACTTCCAGTGTTTTATGCGAGTGGTGACCATCTAAAATGTGTGCACAGGGGTGTGGCCGTGGACTTCAATCATTTCATTGATGTAACCTAAATGTTTCATTTACCCTGCATGCACATTGAGGAGTAGGCCCATGTTAAAAAGTGAAAAATATACAAAAAATGATGCATCATTTTTTTTTAATTGTCAGGTTTATAGCTCTCGTTTGTAGTAGTTACAATACTATGGCGCTTCAAGTCAAGAGCACTATATGATTTATTTCGAATGTTGAATTCCCAGATTATTTGGCTAAAAAAAGTAATAACGAATAAGTCAATACATAAATACAAACAAGATGGGCAAAGTGCCAAATCAGTAGCCAGGTATTTGTATTTATTTACTGAAATAAATAATTGAAAATAAATAAATAAATAAATCACAGTGCTCTTGACTGTGCTAGATTAAAGGGCATTTCAAGCGAACGAGAAGCTCAAGCTGGTTGCTGTGGTAAGAAAACAATGCCCGCTAAAGAAAACATCTGCATCTTTAGGCCTACTGTACAAATATTGTATTACAAACAAGAGCTAAAAACCTAACTTCTAAACTAACTAGACTTCTCATTCGACATTGATGCACTGCATTCTGATCAGCCTTTTGGTGCTGTTTGTCCCAGGTATGTGTTTTATTGGGTTTTGTCATGTTCTGTGTTAAAATATTAGCCCCAGCTGACTGTTAGCTATTAACACAAAATATGTAAAATGATGGTTAAGTTTATAGTTTCTCTGTATTAAAGGTAATACAGAGGATGTTTTCGACGACTGAGAAACCAAAGACCGTTAGTGAGTTTTTTAAATGAGCGCATGCGTAAGAACAACCCCCCTCCTTCACAGCTCATTTCGAGGGAACGCCTCCCAAAACTCGTGCACGAGTATTGGAACACGAGTGTTTACCACCGGCATTCGCTGTGTCGTGTTAGTGGATTCATTATGTCGGACTCACCGCAGGTAACTCATAATCTGCAGTTGTGTTTCTCCTTTCTTCTGACAAAAACATTGCATGCGGCGCCTGTGGAGTGTGGAAAGTTACTGGAGCGCGCAGCCGCGCACGTCTCTCACAAGGAACGTCATGGCAGTGATTGACAAGCCAGAGGGCCAATCGTTTACGCGATGATCGCGTAAACGATTGGCTGATGTTTTTAAGGCCCTACCTCGTGCACAGATGATGTATATTAATATTATTCCTTTCAGTGCACCTAATAAATAGTCTTTTATCAGTTAGTAAAGACAATTTCAAGTAATATTGCAAAAATGTATAAAACAAAACATCCTCTTTAGCACCTTTAATGTGAATTGTCTGCATTTGTCACGATCACCAGTGAGAGTGCCTGTCATTGCCATCAGAGGGCACTCCAACCCGCACTACTATTATTGTCAAAGACTCCATTACCCATAACACACTGCCTGGTCAATCTGCCATTATTGTTCAGAGCTGTTTCTCATTATTCCCATTAATCCTGTCTTCATAAGCCTGTTTCACCCTGTTTCTCATTGCAAGGTTTTGCTTGTGTTACACTGCATCTCTGAGCATTCCCCCTGGTTTCACATGCCTTGTTTTTTTTTGTTTTTTTTTTTAATTTTGCCTATTTCTTGGATTTCCCTTTTGCCTGTTCCCTGCCATATTTGTTTGTTTGGACTGCCTGCCAGTGTTTTGACCTTTTGCCTGTTATTTTTGATCATGGTTCTGGATTGTCCCTTAAATAAAGCTGCATTTGGATCTCCAACCTTTGAGTCTCAGAGCAGTTCAGTGCCTGAATTAGTGTGTTATATTTTAATTTTGTTTAATGAATGCTTTATTTAGAATTTTGTGTGTGTGCATGTGTGTGTGTATATATATATATATATATATATATATATATATAATGATTTTATTCATCCTACTGTATATACAATACATATTGCACAAATTTGTATGTCTTCTGTTCCAGATGTATACCACATTATTATTTATTTTACTTATTTATTATTTTCTTAGTTTTACTTATTTAAATGTTCTGTCTGCGGATTTAAACCTACCTATATTCAGGGATGGGCAGTATTTATGATACATTTCAAATACGTATTTCAAATACAAAATAGTATTTTGTAATTTGTATTTGATAGGGTTGATGAAAATGGCTTTGTATTTTGTATCAAAATACTTTAGTGTTTTGTATTTTTAAAATACTGTAAAATACTTTGTAAGAAATCTACATGATGACATCATAAAATTGCGGCCTCTGATTGGTGCCTACTCAATAGTTTGCAGAGACTTGTTGCGATCAGAACAGAAAATTGATCCATATGGAAGAAGGTGGTCAAGAAACGTGCAGGCTGCCAGCTTTCCATCAATTTTTAGCATGAATTGCTATAATTTTAAACAGTTCATTTTGGTAGCCTAGGCTAAATAGTATACCAATTTACATAATGTTCTTGAAAACATTAACGAGCAGCAGCCCCCTATATTTATGATTAACAATCAAATGATTAATTGGTTAAAAACTAGTTGCTATGAATACAGGTGCCATGAGTTGTCTTCTTATGAATGACTTGTTTGTCATTGAGTCAGTGTTGCTGATGCAAAGTAGCCCCTTCATTACCAAACACCAAGTAACTAAATTAGGATACAATTATGAGTCATTTGCAAACATTATACTGTTGGTTACTTTAAAACTAACCTTCATCTGGAAGATCACAGGGATATGTGAATATTTGATCTGTTAAAGCCACAATTTGTAAATTTTCGCCTCTAAAGATCGCTAATTCAAAACAAAGGCGAAGCTCGATGACACCTTGATTTCACGGAATCATGGGATATATTGTCTTCACGTCTACAGCCGGTGGAAAAGAATCGGGACAGGACTCAGGCAGAAATCATGTTTATGGAGAGATTATTAACGTTACTGTAGTATGAAGCAGAGCAGGACCGAATGCTGTGAGAGCATTAACTAGCCCACTGGAGCGATTACTAATGAGAGACGAGTGCGACACACAGCTCGACAGCAGTGGATCTTTTATTATGCCACAGTCACCGCTTTCGCTTTTTCCGGTCATGTGCACGTAGGGTAAAGCAGCGCTGCTTATCATATTAGATACATTTGTGTGTTGAAAGTTGTTATAATGCTACTCTGTGCGTTCGCTCAGCGGCTGCTATGAGACACTTGATGCACACTGCAGTAAGCTAGATCGATATTAGTCATGGTAAAACATGGTACTCGCTGTAAATCAAGAAAACAAGATTCAAACAAAAAGACTTAGGGCCAGATTTACTAACAGCTTCTTTTGGCGTTAAAAAACTACTGTCGGGATTTACTAAAGACACACAGTATAAAATTAGCGCTGAAAACGCTTGGACCTTATTGCATATGCAGTTTTAGGAGTTTCCCTTTTAGATGCAAAACTTATGGGAGGAGGGTATTTAATGAATCACACAATGCGATTTACTAATGTTTGCGCTCATCAATTTACTGGTATTTACACCATTATTTAACGCCCTAAAAAAGCACGTCTAAACCCATTTTGTGACATGGCTGCAATTGTTGCAGAGACAGAGTCCGTAGATGACCACGGCGGGTCAGAGTCCATAAACGAATCTGAGTCAGTGTAATGGTGAAGGGATGATCAAATGGGCCAGCTGATGGAAGGTTTGCGAAGAAATTTCATGCTCCCTTGTAAAAGTATTTTGTAGTATTTTCAAAATACAAAAATACAGTAGTTTATTTTGATACATGGTTTGGCTGCTGTATTTTGTAGTTTATTTTGATACATTTAAAATTAAGGTATTTTGTATTTTATTTTAAAATACATTTTGATGTATTTTTGCCCATCCCTGCCTATATTATAGTTATATAAAATATTCACAGGCAGATTTGCGTTATGTATTTCCCCAGCGTCGAAATCAGGCACATATAAATGTCAGGAAACATGACTCCTGGCTGCATGTCAATATCCATGGATTAGGTTTATTTGACATGTTGTAAGAAACACTTTCGAGTCCAACCTTTAGAGTCATCTTTTGTTTTACTCATGCTTTCGCAGTTTCCCCTATTAAATCCAGTCACGCAGCAGGTTCTTTTGCCACTCAGTCCGGTTGAGGAAGCGCGTTCCAGCGGGAAAGTGACGTCGATGCATACCCTCTATAAAAGGGCACTCAAAAATGTGCCCCGAAATCACGAGATGTAAAGGAAAACATACGATAAGTTAAATTAATTATATAATATACTGTAATTATGTAGTAAAATATAAAGTGTTGCGCATTTTATTGATGCAAAGATGAGTGGGGTGTGTGTATTTTGTACAACATTTGCAACTGCTGTTTATCACTTAAAGAAGCACCACAATTTTAATATTGTGTCTTCTGTTAGTTACATACCACTGACCAGACATTTAGAAGTGTATTTTAAAATGCAGAGTATTGAAAATAATAATGATAATAATAATAATAATAATAATAATAATAATAATAATAATAAAAAGCTCTGTAAACACTTGGATTTTTTACGAGACTTTAAGTGTGTCCCATCGGGTAATCAAACGTTCTACACACACTTGTGGTCTTCACACTTGAACACTTGAGCCAAATACAAGAAATGACAGGAAATACGTCATGTAAGTAGAGAAGTGGTCAAAGTGCAAAGACTGCAAGTGTGGGTATTTGGACAGGACAAAAGAAAGAACCGTTATAGTCTCAGCCATTACAGTTTTCTGCACTTCCCTGCAGTCTTTCAGATCTCTCTGCGTTGGTATTTTAGGGTGTTTGATCACCCTCATCGCTGTTGGTCGGGAGGGTGTGGTTCAGAAAAAAACAGCAATATTCATCGAAATCAGATTTTGCTGGAATCTTCGACAGTATGAAAAACGCTTTCAAATTGTTTCAGATTTTTCTACTTCTGTGCGGTAAGTTCATGATTTCTGTTTATTTTTCACATTGGGTTTCACTCTGAAACAATATGATCAGTATGGTGGCCAACATGGTCCTGGAAACCCAGAGTCATGCAGAGTTTTGCTTCAAATGAAACACATCTAAACAAGCTACTCTAGGTTTCAAGAGTTACTTGGGAGCTACGGGCAGGGGAGTTTTTATTTATTTATTTAATTATTTTTTACCATGGTTGAAGATAAGTCTGCAGGACTTTTCTCCCTTTTTTAACTAATGATCACATTCATCCAGATGAATTTGTATATGTTGTCCTCAAATATTTTTAATCACTTGTCTCCTGCACTTTTATTCATTTGTAGGCTGTGTTCTCTGGCTGAATCGAAGCTGTGTACGAATAAATTAAATACAAACAAACAGATAAAGCAGTTCAGATAAAAATGAGATGATGGGCAGGAAGGGAAATGAACACAGCTGCCACTGGCTTATCGCAACCTTAAATTATCTTTTGACCAAAGATATTTCATTAGTAGCCTAACATTTGCTTAGTTTTCGCACTGTGCGTTTGAAACAAACAATCATATTCTTCTTCTTTTGTAGTGAGCTGAAATGTTCAAGACTCTGTCACAGCTGAACTAACAAATTCAAACCCACTTCAGAGGTCAGGGAAGGGACTAAATAAATACATAGAAGTAAGGTAAAGTTAGTATTGGATTTGATATTTGCCTAGACCAGGGGTAGGCAAGTTCAGTCCTAGAGAGCCGCTGTCCTGCTGAGTTTAGCTCCAACCTTAATCAAACACACCTGAACAAGCTAATCAAGCTCTTCAGGATTACTAAGGCTATAGACAGGTGAGGGTTTTTTTTTTCAGGGTTGGAGCTAAACTCAGCAGGGCAGCGGCTCTCTAGGATCGAACTTGCCTACCCCTGGCTTAGGCTGCTTGAGGGACTGTCTGCAAATTACCCTCACTGTGCAACATGAAGTCCAATAATTCATTCAAATTAATGTTTACAGGGCTATAGTAAATGCCTAGTGGTCAAATTGACTGATTATATTTTGCCAGTATGTCACTTTAGACCAGGGATGGGCAAACCCACTGTCCTGCAGAGTTCAGCTCCAGCCCTAATCAAACACACCCGAACCAGCTAATCAATGCCTTCAGGATTACTAGTTTCATCAGGGTTGGAAGTAAACTATGCAGGGCAGTGGCTCTCTAGCCCATCCCTGCTTTAGACAGTACATCCCCTGATGTACGTACAGTACACACAAATATGTTTAGAAAAAAATACAGCAATTTACCAAAATTGTTTTGTTTTCATGTTCCAAAGGTTGTGATACATTCCCGAAAAATGTATTTGAAGTGTAACTTGATTGTCCCATTTGTTTACATGGAGATGGTGGGCTTTATGAGCCACCAGGGGGCGATTGAAACGATTTGGCTTCACTTGTTTTCAGGAAATGTGTGCCATACCCAGTGCTGACCCACAGCATTTAATATTTGTTCATAGCATATTATTCAGTGCACTTAATAACTGTGAATATTCAGAGTGACATTTTGGTACTTGTTGGTGCTAGTTATTTTTGACAGAGACCAGTTCTGTAATTTTGTCACCTGAGGTATTACCTTTTTGGTGTTATATTGTGTAACTTTGAGAGTGTGATTATGTATTACCTCCCAATCTTAACATTTGTTGGGGAATTATACAGTTTTACATGCTGTATTGTTCTGGAGGGTTCTATTAAAATGAATAAAAATAGAGCGTTCAGACAGAGGGTGAAAAACCCAATTTTGCAGACCCCATAAACAAAATTATGAACTCATAAATGAGCATAATAGGGGCCTTGTAATAAGTCAAATTGTGTTTCTAAGTCAAGATTGATTTCTGTTGAACTCTGTTCAGTAACATGAGCAGCAGTGTTATATGAGTTTAATCTCTGAGAAACTGTTTGTGTTTGTTCTGCAGGAGTGTTCAGTGCTGGAACAGATGAAGTGAAGACAGTGATGGAGGGAGATTCAGTCACTCTAAACCCTGATCTTACTCAAATACCGGGAATTAATCAGTTACTGTGGAGGTTTAGAGATTCACGTTCAGTCATTGCTCAAATCGAGGAAAATGACATTTCATATCCCACTGTCCCTGAGATGTTCAAAGACAGACTGAAGCTGGATCAGACTGGATCTCTGACAATCACAAACATGAGGACCAAACACTCTGGACTTTATAAACTAGAGATCAACCACGACACTGGGACCTCATATTTGGATTTCATTGTTACTGTCTATGGTGAGGACACTTTTATTTATGAATAATTAGATGTTTTGAAGTTTATTGTAGTTTTGTTAATTAAAATGAATTAAGTAAACTAATTGACTGTTAAAGTTAATATTCTAGCACCAGTAACTGTGTAATGTTTAATATCTGAATCTGTCTCATGCAGAATCTCCAGCTGTTATTGATGCTTTTAAAGGTGAAACGAAGAGTGTATCAGAGACGGAGGGATATCCTGTCACTCTTCAGACTGATACTGAAACACATGGAGATGAGCTGATAGTGTGGAGGTTTGGAGATGAAGGAAAACTTGTAGCTAAACATGATCTAGAGGCCAAGAGTCCACCATTATATGATCCTGATGAGAAATTCAGAGACAGACTGAAGCTGGATCATCAGACTGGATCTCTGACCATCACAAACACCAGAATCACAGACTCTGGAGTTTATAAAGTGAAGATCAGCAGCAGCAAACAGACTTTACACAAGAGATTCACTGTTACTGTCAGCGGTGGGTAACTATTATAATTGTTTTGTTTGTTTGTTTTCACAAACTCAACAATATTTATATTTTTATGTTGCTCATTTCTTTTCTCAGAAGACTGTTGTGGCTTTACTGAAGCTGTGATCCGATTGGCTCTCTCTGCTCTGGTGGGCGTGGCTACTGTGGTTGTTCTGGTTTATGACATCAGATCCAGAAGTCTTCAGCAGAAGAAGAGCGTGCAGAAATAGCCATCAAAATTAAGTTTGTTGATATCAAAACTAGGATCAGGCTGTGATCACATAAAATAATGTGTTGTTTCTATGTTCAGTCACTAGTAGGCGCTACAGCAGGGTCTGTAGGAGAGACTCATGAGAGAGTCATGTTGATCCATCAGAATTCAATCGTCTCCTGTTTGGCAAAACAACACAAGTACAGATGATGTTTTAGAGTGGTTCTCAACCTGTCACAAATGCAAATGCTGCCAATGATATGCTGACCACATTTAAAATTTCCAGTTTCACTATTTTTAAATTCAATTAAAATGGTTTAAATGAATGTAAGTTCGAACTATAATGTTTTTGCCATATAAAATAATTTTGGTGATCATATATTATTTTCAGACATGGTTTGAATACTTCCATATGATCTAGCATGATGAATCTTTGTGTATTTACTAGTCGCCATATCGACAATATATAGAGAGAAAAAAATGTGCAAAAATTCAGAAATCTTTGGGAGATATCGCTGAACATTTATTTAACAATAGCAAAAGTAAATTTCTTACGATCATTTTTCATCTATATTCTTTGTTTATTTAAAATGAGACAAAATCTGTTATTCATCAGTTTAGATAGTTCTTTAATGCTGGTCTAGAGTCGTACTAGAGAGATTGATTGTGAGGGATTATTTGGAGTTTGTGATTTTGGACATTTGATAATTCCTGTTTACTTGACCCACGCCTGTTTGACGATTCTGGATTCTGATTTTGCTTTGTTTGCTACAGACTTCTATTATCACCTGTAAATATTCTTGTATATTTTTAACAAATTAAAGGGGACCTATTATGCCCCATTCTACAAGATGTAAAATCAGTCTCTGGTGTTCCCAGAGTGTGTATGTGAAGTTTTAGCTCGAAATACCTCAGAGATAATTTTTTATAGCATGTTAAAGTTGCCACTTTTAGTGGTTGAGCAAAAACGAGCTGTTTCAGTGTGGTCCCTTTAAATGCAAAGGAGCTGCTGCGATCGGCCTAAGAGGGCGGAGCTTCAAGAGCTGATTCTCCAGTGTCAGGATTCAGATAATGTCAGAAACTGCGAATATACAGGTGCTGGTCATATAATTAGAATATCAATAAAAAGTTGATTTATTTCACTAATTCCAATCAAAAAGTGAAACTTGTATAATATATTCATTCATTACACACAGACTGATATATTTCAAATGTTTATTTCTTTTAATTTTGATGATTATAACTGACAACTAAGGAAAATCCCAAATTCAGTATCTCAGAAAATTAGAATATTGTGAAAAGGTTCAATATTGAAGACACCTGGTGCCACACTCTAATCAGCTAATTAACTCAAAACACCTGCAAAGGCCTTTAAATGGTCTCTCAGTCTAGTTCTGTAGGCTACACAATCATGGGGAAGACTGCTGACTTGACAGTTGTCCAAAAGACGACCATTGACACCTTGCACAAGGAGGGCAAGACACAAAAGGTCATTGCAAAAGAGGCTGGCTGTTCACAGAGCTCTGTGTCCAAGCACATTAATAGAGAGGCGAAGGGAAGGAAAAGATGTGGTAGAAAAAAGTGTACAAGCAATAGGGATAACCGCACCCTGGAGAGGATTGTGAAACAAAACCCATTCAAAAATGTGGGGGAGATTCACAAAGAGTGGACTGCAGCTGGAGTCAGTGCTTCAAGAACCACTACGCACAGACGTATGCAAGACATGGGTTTCAGCTGTCGCATTCCTTGTGTCAAGCCACTCTTGAACAACAGACAGCGTCAGAAGCGTCTCGCCTGGGCTAAAGACAAAAAGGACTGGACTGCTGCTGAGTGGTCCAAAATTATGTTCTCTGATGAAAGTAAATTTTGCATTTCCTTTGGAAATCAGGGTCCCAGAGTCTGGAGGAAGAGAGGAGAGGCACACAATCCACGTTGCTTGAGGTCCAGTGTAAAGTTTCCACAGTCAGTGATGGTTTGGGGTGCCATGTCATCTGCTGGTGTTGGTCCACTGTGTTTTCTGAGGTCCAAGGTCAACGCAGCCGTATACCAGGAAGTTTTAGAGCACTTCATGCTTCCTGCTGCTGACCAACTTTATGGAGATGCAGAGCCATACAGTGCCAAAGCTACCAGTACCTGGTTTAAGGACCATGATATCCCTGTTCTTAATTGGCCAGCAAACTCGCCTGATTATTAACCCCATAGAAAATCTAAAAAAAAAAAAAAAAATCAAACACATATGCAATAATTTCAGCTGCAAAAATAACTGAGTCCACTCCTTTTCAACACTAATTTTTCACTGTGTGTCTTTAGTAAATCCTGACAGTAGTTTTTTTTAATGGCCAGAAGAGGGTTTGTAGCAGCATTGAAAAGTGTAAATGTTGAAAAGGAAAAATCTAAAGATCTGTAAAGATCTCTCTCTAAAACGAAGCTTGGTATTTGTGAACATGCCAAACCAAAAAGATTTATCTAACTGAGATGTCCACCTGCACACTTGATCTCAAGAGCACGTTTCTCTTCTCTGTTTCTAGATAATGCTGTGACAGCAAACAAGGGAGAATCTTTAACTCTACCCACTGGTCTTAATAAACTACATGATGATGATGAGATAAAGTGGTATTATCAGGAGGAAAAGTATGGGAATCACATAGCTATCAAAGGAAAGACCAATAAAAAGTTCCAGGAGGATACTGATAAGAGATTCAGAGGCAAACTGAAGTGGGGTAAAAATGGAGATCTCATCATCACAGACATCAGAACCATTCACTCTGGACTCTATATACTAAAGATCAACGGCAAGAGAAGAAACAAATGCAAGAAAATCACTGTTTCTGTGGAAGGTGAGTTTATCAAGTCCTTAAGTGTGTTAATGATTGTCAACTGTGTTCAATAATTTGTAACCAAATTTTAATTACTTATAAATCACTTTTAATGAAAATTCTGCCATTAATTACTCACCCTATTGTTGTTCCAAACAAGTAAGACTTTCGTTCATCTTCAGAACACAAATTCTTTTTGATGAAATCCGAGAGCTTTCTGACCCTCCATAGAAGTCCAACACAACTTATGCCAAGTTTACTTGTATTACTACAGGATTTTTAGCCCAATTTAAGCCCGATTTGCAAGTTAACGAGCTCGCCGACAGATCGGGCTGTGATGATCGGCGCTCGTCAATCTTTATGTGTGAACTACTCAACAACGCATTAAAGAGGCTTGCTAACGCGTCGCCGACACCTCGCTGACGCCAGACAAATATCTAGCATGCTAAATATCTGGAGCTGTCGGCCGACTCGATATCCTGTGGTGTCACGTGTCGCGACGCAACAGCCAATGAAATACACACTGATGTCTATAGAAGCAGCAATAACAGTCCATTCAAATATAATTTACCGACATTTATTCATATCAGATACACATTGTGTAAGTAACTATACAGCTCATTCACTCTATTGTTCTCCCAGTTCACCAGCCACATGTATTTCGGGACAAATGGATGAATTCACGTGAGGACTCTCTGAAGTGCAAACAAACAAGGCAGTGCCCATCTCGCGTTATAGATTAAGATCAAGATCATGATGTAGGTTTTAAAAAGACAAAACACTCACTTGCACGTATATGAGAACCGGAATATCAGACATTTGATGACATGGTGAGAAAAGATACATATGTCATACAGTGTGGCCACGGTGTGTCAAGTGACAATCATGACGCGTCATCATGGAAACAATAAAGGAAACGTTCTAATAGAGAATGAGAAGGTTGCGTCACAGCGTTTTCACTCGCGTTGCATTTCGGGAAGGCGTCGCCATATTAGAAGGATACGCTATTCGTTGGCATGGTTACTTTGACAGTGAGATCGTCAGACCGAGAGAAATAGCGTGATATTTGTTTGCAATTTTGCGATACGCCGCAGTTTCTTGGAAAGAAATGGATAATGAGGAAGCGAAAGGAAAGAGGCTCTATCGGGAGAGACTAAATAACACCGCCAAGCGTCGCCAATTCTAAAATGCTTAACGTGGCTTAATGTACTAAGACAGTGATATTAACAGACCAAACTCACTATACATCATACTAATAAAGCATACTATGTAGACCTACAAAAAAAAAATCAGATGAGTCCGGAATGATCTCAACGCGTTTAATAACACGTTAAGCCTTTCCTCCCATAGAAAACCGTTATAAGAAAACACTTAATATGGCTTAATGTACTAAGAAAGACAGTGATATTAACACACCAAACTCAGTAAACATCATACTAATAAAGTAAAGCAGTTGAGCCCATAATGTGAACGCAACGTGTTTAAATTCACGAGCGTTTTCCTCACATAGAAAACTGTTGAGAAACGTCGCTTAATGTAGCCTACTAAGTGATATTAAAAGACCAGTTTTTCTGTATATTATAGTGTTTACTAAGTTTGGTGTTTTAATGGCACTGTCTTTTTCTTGATGGGAGGAAAACACGTGTAATTAAATTCATATTCTGGGCTCATCTGGTTTTCTGTCCGTAGTATGCTTTATTATGGTGTTTTGGTTCGTTAATAAACTGTCTTAGTAAATTAAGGCACCCCCAGTTTGTGTGTCCTGGCGCCGGCTCTGTCCTGACATCGTCAATTACCTGGTTTATGGTATCAGTACCTACACAATGCAAGAGTTCAGACCCTTTAAGCAATTAAAAGCAAATTTTTAAGTTTAAGTTATTAGCAAGAAGCATTATTTAGAGAAAACTGCTTGACATCACTAACCAGTCTATGACTCAGTAGGCGAAAATATTATTATTTTTACAATAATAAGCATCAGAACTGTCATAAAAGTGGAGTGCAACCTTCCTTAGCAAGTATGACCTGCTAATATGGCAGCGCCTTCCCGAAATGCAACGTGGAGTGAAAACATCGTGACGTAACTCCTCATTCTCTATTGTCTCTGGGAGGTCTGCCAGAATACTTTTAAATTTATGTGTGAAAGGGTTGATTTAATTTTAATTAAATTTAATTCAAAATTTAATCTAATTTCTTCCCAATGTCCATTTTCAAATAAAGTCGTTGGGTGACAGAGTTGTTGTCAGCTCGTGTAGTGTGTAACCTCCTGTTGCAGATCATTTACGTAGTGTCACGTAGTGTGAACACCACAACGACTTCAAGACTCCACAGCAAGTCATGTAGTCTGAACAGCACGGCGATCTGCCGACGTTTAAAGTCCTGTAGTGTAAACTTGGCATTACACATTCAAGGTTCAGAACGGTAGGAAAGACATCATATAAATACTTAATGTGACTCCTTCCATAAATTTTGCATCTGAAAGGGAAACTTCTATGCAATAAGATCAGCCACAAAAATAACAGTCCACAACTTTTGAGCACTCATTTTTCAGTGTGTCTTTAGTAAATCCTGACAATAGTTTTTTTTTTTTAATGGCCAGAAGGTTTTAGTACATCTGGCCCTAAAATTTAAGTCATTATTCACTGATAATCTTGCCCTGCATTACCACTTCATCTTCTGAACCCAATAGGGAAATGAATAAAGTCTCACTATCCTACTCTATTATTTTTTTATTGAAGGTTTTCAAAGGAAAAACATTTGTAGCAATTCATATTGAAAGAATTATCTGGATCTCCCAAGGACCTGATTTATGCCTTTTATTAAGTCACTCACTCCCATCCGGGTTACTGCACCAATGTAACCCAACCTGGTCCTAACCGCCCCTCTTTCTGAGCGGGATTCGAACCCGGGTTGCCTGCATAGGAGGCGGGCATACAAACAAGGGCATAAAGTCTGCAGCGAGTGAGGTTTCACTGCACAGCTCTCTACCAGCTGGCCTCTGTTACACTATTGTTTGGCATTACTTGCTCAGTCCAAACAAGCCGCGGGCAACAGTTTTTTTCTTTTCTTTTTTTGCTTTACATATGTACTAGATATTCAATATTTACCATCTCAAATAATGACCTTGAACTGCCATCCACGTCTTGATTCTATGACGTATAAATACTCTTGGAGGCTAAGGATTCTCCGTCGTCCAGGTTATATATATTGCTCACCACAAGTCTTCATGAGTATTCTTCACCCAAGGCCCGATGCTCTTCCATGCATTTGGTCTAATTATAGGAAGTCATCAAAGTCTAGCGCTATGTCCAACACTATGCAGCGCCCTCTGATCCCTGTGATCAGTCTTCTGACTCTGACCTTCTCTCTGTCCCTCGGTATCTCCTCACTTCATTGGGGATTAGATCATTCGGCATTGTTGCACCCAAACTATTGAATTCTCTTCCTCGATCACTTCGCTGTGTCAATATCTCTGAATTTAAATCACTACTCAAAACTCACTTGTTCTCTGAATGTTATCATTCATATACTGTGTCCTGTATCTCATTGTGTTTCATTCTTTTTTTCACTTGTACTATTGTTTGTCATTTTTGCATATTATATTGTAGTTATCCTTTTCTAAGGAACCTGTACTTTAAAGCGTCCTTGAGCACTGGAAAGGCGCTATATAAATAAAACTTATTATTATTATTATTATTACTATCATTATTTTCTGTTATTTTTAGTATTTTTAATTAACTCTTGTGTCGTCTTTGAGAATGTGTAGCTGTAACATCATCTGTATGTAGATGTATATTTAAAGGATTAGTCCACTTTCAAATTCAAATTTCCTGATAATTTACTCACCCCCATGTCATCCAAGATGTTTGTGTCTTTCTTTCTTCAGTGGAAAAGAAATGAATGTTTTTGAGGAAAACATTCCAGGATTTTTCTCCATATAGTGGACTTTACTGGGGTTCAACGGGTTGAAGGTCCAAATGTCAGTTTCAGTGCAGCTTCAAAGAGCTCTACATGATCCCAGACGAGGAATAAGAGTCTTATCTAGAGAAACCATCACTCATTTTCTAAAAAAAAAATAAAAATTATGTACTTTTTGACCACAAATGCTCATCTTGCACGTCTCCACGCATTACATAATCACGTTGGAAAGGTCACTCGTGACGTAGGTGGAAGTACCGCAGTAGGGCGAAAAACTCCATCTCATTTTCTCCTCCAACTTCAAAATGCCCGAAATTGTTGTTTTACCTTTTTTTTTTTAAAGGACATTTGACTTAGTCTTTGCACCTTTGCAAGATGAGCATTTGTGTAGAGGCCTTTGAAGCTGCACTGAAACTGACATTTTGGACCTTCAACCCCAATGAAAATTTCCTAATAATTTACCGTCATCCCCCATGTCATCCAAGATGTTCATGTCTTTCTTTCCTCAGTCGAAAAGAAATTAAGGTTTTTGAGGAAAACATTCCACTATATGGAGAAAAATCCTGGAATGTTTTCCTCAAAAACCTTAATTTCTTTTCGACTGAGGAAAGAAAGACATGAACATCTTGGATGACGGTAAATTATTAGGAAATTTTCATTCAGAAGTGAACAAATCTTTTACCAACAGTCATTTCTCTGTATTTCAGATCCCACAGAAAGCCAAGGGAATGAATCAGAAGAACAGGATGGAAAGAATAAGCCAGAGGACACAAATTAAGTTTGAGATAAGACACACCCACCCGTGTCAATCACTATGACATCATCAACATGTGAGCTCCATATTTCTGTTCATCTCGTGAAAGTGAAACCCCATTTCTGTTGAGCTGTTAAACTGCTGAGTAAAAAGCTTCTTTGGTTGGTGGTTGATGAAACTCTTTCATACACTAACAAAATACTGGCTTGACTTTCAGATCTTTGATATTGTGTGATTGGAGACAGTGAGAGTCAAAAATTGAATATAAGACCTGAGTATCGCACAACATGTTATTGCTTTGAAAAATGCCAGAAGTGGGCAGTGAAATGGACTTCTTGATTTCAAGAATCGAGCGCAATGGTCAAACATGTCCATCTAGTGAATGTTTAAAACTATGGAAAAGCAGCAAAGACAAGCTTAGAGGCTTAGAAACTCCTACAGACACTAAACTCACTGATGAACAAGTATTTATAGCTGCAAAATACATATCCAGATCCTTAATAAAGGATGAGGTGATGACTACATCCATCAGGAGACAGTTAGTACTCTAAGATCTCACATTTGGCAGTTTTTGGTACAAGAATCTGTTTTTCTTTTCTGAATTAAGCAGTAGGAATCACTAGTCATTAAGTTGGTACCATCTATGCAGTCCATTGGTTTGGAGATTTTGTAGATTTCATCAGACCTCAAGGGAATATGAAGCTGAGTATTATTAGTTTAACAATAAAAGCGAACCAAATGTCTCCCAGGGAAAACGTACATTAAATTATTTGGTACATTACGGTGGGAATGGATTGGCTTTGATCACTTATCTTGTATAATGACAGTCTGTTGTCAGACATATTCCCTCTTACGCTGGTGTGCGCCATGACAGAGGAGACCATTTGAAGACATGTAGAAGGAAAGAGTTCTGCCTGATCACCTGAGATTTTCAAAGTATTTTTGTGAATGCATGTAATCAAATGTTTTCATAAACAGTATGAAGGAGGGGGCATGAATGATCTAAAGATCAAATTAGAATTGGCAGCCTTTTTGTGTTTGTGGCTTTGAAAAAAAAAAAAAAAAAACCTTAATTTATGTTTTATTTATCTCTTTCATATCACTAACACTTCTTTATCTGTATATACATAGGTATGTATTATTACTTTTTCTGTTACTGTAGTTCTGTGCTGTGTTGTCTTTATTAGTTAATGATAATGGAAAGTCCTTATTTCAAGGTTTTTAATTGTTACAGGACGATGTTGTAAAGCAGTAATTTTCCATTGACTTTGCTACAATATAATAACACTCACTGAATTTGTGCTGGTCAGGTGAAAATCTGACTGATCAAGCATAGACAAAGACAACTAATATTATTCAATAAACTGCTCATTTTACCATCACTTCTTCTCCTGCCTCTGTCTGATTGATTCATTCATGTATTATAATATTCAATGAAACAAATATCACAGTGAGAGAGTGGTTAAAAACAAAATGTTTTTTCATATTCAGTCACAAGAGGGAGCTGCAGCAGCATCATCTACATTAGGAGAGTCGTATGTTACTGTACAATATCTTTCTGAAAGCATCCAGAAAGAATCGCTCATTGGTAAAGCATTTACCCCTGCTTTCACAGACCAGGTTTAAGACTAGTCCCAGACTAAAATTCATGTGTGAGCTGTCTCAACTCACAATAACTTCTGACATATCTTAAAATATTGTTTTGTCTCAAGATCCACATCAGTAATGTTTTTTTTTTTTTTTTAGGCATATTTTATAAAAGCTGCTTAAATATCCTAAAAGCCCTGTCTGTGAAAGCGGGCCATAATATAATGTAATATAAGATTTGCAATTTCTGTATAGTTACATCTACCAGCAGGAGTGAACAGGTCATGATAACCAGAAGAGAAGAAAACAATACATGAACTGCTGAAAGTACATATACTGTGAAAATTCTCCAAACTAAAGACCGTTTGAAAGCTCAAATCCTTTGTTGTTTTTCCATGTTCAGTCACTAGCTGGCACTCCAGCAGGGTCTTTAGGACAGACGGATCTGTACACCATTAAATTGAGTTAAAATGACTGAATTTGAAGTTAAAAATGATTCTGACGTGATCATAAACCCCTGATAAAAATCAGTTTAATATCCAATAATGATCAGCACTTTGTGTAATGTTTGACCTTTAGTCACACAGACTAAATTCGGGATCAAAATAAAGACATGTTATATATCGATACGATTGAACCTCAAATGATATAAAGCATGTTTTAATGTCATTTCTCAGTGTTAAAGACAAACTGTTCACTGCACTGGTCAGTTTCTGTACTTCATCTTTCTCACATACCTTCATGTGCACAAAAAAAAAGTCTTTTGGTTTCTGCCAGCCTCAGTTTCGAGACTGCTTCACAGCATGTATTTTAGCAGAGATGCATTAAACCACAGAGCGTTTATGGTTAAAGAGTCTCAGTTCTTCTCTCTCATCTGCTCTCAACTGATCACTTGCTTTAATATTTGCACAAACATAAATGTTTTGTTGATGTAAAAGCATTCTGATTGTTGTATTAAGATGGATACAGATTCCCTACCCGTTTTAGAGATGACAAAACTTTCAACTAAAAACTTTTAATGCATTTTGGCCATTCATTTACATGACAGTAGTGCTGAAACTAACAATTATTTTTACAATCAATCAATCTATCGATTATTTTATTTTTATTTATTTATTTATTTTTGATTAATCTGACGATTATTTTTCCCCTGGTTAATCTATTATTTATTTTCTGAATAGCCGATTCATTCTTTGGTTAATTTACCAATAAATAATAACCAATAATTTAGCATAGCTGTAACTAATCTATGTATTAAAGGCACAATATGTAAGATGTTTTGATTAAAATATCCAAAAACCACTAGAACAGTGTTATATATTTTGTTGACTTGTGTACTTATATTATCCCAAATGTTTCCAGGAATGTTTAAATCCAGAGAAATAAGCCATTTTAACCAGGACACGGAGTGTGTCCGTGTGTCACCTATCAGTGACATCATACTCGCGTTACCCTCGATTTCCAGTTTTATATTGTAGTTATATTATCTATATTAAGAAGTATACTTAAGTAATGTTCAAGTATATTTTTAAGTATACTTTATGTAGTTAGTATACTAATATCAATGTGTACTAGTAGTAGACCTGTAAGTGTATTATTTCAGTACTGCTTGGGACTAAATTGGCCCAACTGAAGTATATGTTTAAGTGTAACAGTAGTAAACTTTAAGTGCAACTAACTAGTTCACAGCTACGTTTCTCATTTGTACTGCATCTATACTACAAGTGAACCTATAAGTATACTAGTAGTTTACTATTTTAATACTAGTAGTACATTTTTTAGTTTATGAAAGTACACTTTGAAGTATACTCTCAGTAAAGTTTAGTGCAAGTATACTTGTAAGTTTTCTTTTAATGAATATAACATCATACTTATAGTTTACTATTTATATATTATGTTTGCACTTTCAGTATACTATGTTCCTATTAGTTGTTAATTTTTTATACTTGAAATACCTTTAACTGTACTTTAATTTTAAAAACATTTATTATAGCTTCATGCATCCTTTTTTAATCAACACTTGAATGTGGGTATGTTTCATAGAGAAAGGCAACATTTCAAACAAAAAGTTGTATAGATTGTACAGTTGTGGTGGATTTCTGTTCTCGTCATCATCTTTCTTCTGGCATTTCTCTGTTTCATGCTGCGTAAAAGGATCTTCAGGTGAGTCCAGACTGATCTTTCCTAACATCGTACTTCAGTCTTTACATCTGACTCTAGTTCACAAGAGCACATGTCATTATCAATCACATTTTCATTCATTTCATCAGCTTTAACATTTTTTATGAATCTGTCGCATTGTGGAACAACTTTCTAGAGTATGAATTTATATATGTGACCCGTGCTGACAAAATGAGTTATTGTTATTTTCACATTCTCTGTCGAAAAACCTTCAAAATGTTTGAAGTACATAGTCAGCAAAGTCAGTTTTGAGAAAAATCGAGTTAAAGTTTTCTGAAGGTTCCAAAACAAATCACCTAGAAACCAAAGTATGCAATAATAAATGTCAGTCTGTAGTTTTCAGAGGGAAGCACGGCTCATCTGTGAGCGTGAGGATGATCCAGACACCAGGTGAGTGAATCAAACTGAGAGAAAGACTTGAACTGATTTTCATTTCAGTTCAAGGTGAAACAGATGGATTATGAAGTAACGTACAGCTGATACAGATGATTCTGAACTCAATCTGAATGTGTTTCATGCAGGGATCTGAAGGTCGGATCTGATTATCCTCATTCACTGCAGGAATCTTCAGTGTCCAGATGATGATCACCATCTGATGCTTTCAATCAACATCACAGCTTATTTTTAATATGTACTCGCGTTGCAGCTCCTTGTTTTTCCTTCACAACGAAGTACAAAGTGGATTTCCAGACCCTTCACTGTCTCTGTTCCTCTCTGTTGAAATGAGCTGCTGGCCTCCATACGACCTTCAAGAAGGAGCTGAAGGCACTTTTTCTTCATGCACTTAACTAACCCACAAGCTTAAATCAAGGCACTTTACTAAAAAAACATTCTCTTCTTCTCTGTAGGGGTGTAACAGTATAAATATTTGTACAAAACATTTTAGGTTCGGCATTCATGTGTACTGAACAAATGCAGCTTTTTAAACCATCATCACAATCACCTTTGTGCTTTGTTCTGAGAAGAAACAAAGTATCAGCTTTTACATTCCAAGCCCATTTTATAACAAAATACAAACATTAAATGTGGTTTTGATGCACTTTAATGCGGCGTGATGGATCGCTTTAGCCGACTCATCTTAAGTGGCTCATGAACCGATCATCTCTTCCTCTTTACTACTAGTTACAGCACCAAATAAACATGAATGAACATCAGAAGATACAGAACAGCTTACTGCTGTTTCCCACTGCTGAACTGAAAACATACAGAAAAAAATCACTTAAAGGGGTGGTTCACTGTTTTTTTTTTTTCTAGACTTGATTGTGTTTATGGGGCGCAGTTTAACATAACTTAATGCTTTGTTTTTTAAAAAAAAAAAAAAAAACGCTGTATTTTTCATATATTTTACCTTTATTCCACACCGCTGTTTCCATTGATTCTATGATACCACTCCTTCCAAAATAGCAATGGGCTCAGATTGGTTAGCTGGCCCAGTGTATTGTGATTTGCTGAAGCATCCGGAAACGCCACGCCCCTTACCATTAGTTGTTGCATGTGCTTCAGTGGAAATGTAAATAATGACGTCTATATTGCTGTATCAAATTGAGCCGGAATCAGACCCAGATAGCAGTAATGATGAAGAGGGTCAAGCAGAACCTCTGCAAGCACGGCTTTTAAAGGACGTTTCTGAATGGTAAGTATTTCTGTTTGTATTTGTGTCAAAGTGTTTAGATATGCTGTCACTTGTAAATGTTACTGCTGTTTGTTAGCTTTCAATATACGGTTTTATCCTGATTAAAGCTTTACTGTAGCCGAATACATGACTGAGTAGTAGCGTTTTTGTAAAGGTATCGTTTAATTTATAGCATGAACAACTGTTTGTCTATGAACATAGAAGTTTGTTGGTGTTTGTTGGAGAAGTATGCACTAGAATTTAGCTAACCTGCTAGTGAAGACAAACTGCGTTGGTCTTTGTTTACGTCCTTGATGCAACCAAAAAACAACAACAGAACTATACATTTAAAAGACATGTACTAACAATAAAACGTACTTACAGTTAGGGGCCCATAAACAGCAGCTTCTGTTTTTAAAGTGGGAACTGCTTCATCTTTCAGTAATAGCCTTTGTGCAAATCCAGCATTGAACTCGTGTAGATTCTGGAAGCTGTCTTCAGCTCGTTGTAGTCCAAACCGGTCGTTTTTGTAGGCATTAAACTGCCATAACTTTAAAAGAAAATATCTCCGTTTGCATTGAACTTCCAGCGCTGTAACTTTGCAGATACTGTTTATGCTTAAGTAGCAACATTACACACTAACTAAAGTTAAAAAAGTGAAATCGCAATGAACCACCCCTTTAAAAGTGAGGTACATGTACTAAACTATCATTTTTGTGAATGGGTACACTGAATTTCACCTCTGCTTTAGTAAGCTTTCTAATAAATTTGCCACTATGTCAGGATTTTGTGCCTTATGTCTCTTATTTTGAAATTTGCCATTTATGAGTCTATGTTCTTTTGTAGTTCTTTTCATGGTCTTTGTAGTTCTTTTTGTTTTAATATTGTATTAATCTTAAAACACAAAAGAGGATATTTTGTCTTTTTTTGTTTCGTTTTGTTTTTTGGTCCATACATTAAAAGTCAGTTGGGTCCAATGTTGTTTACATCTTCAAAATGTTTTCTGGTGTTCCACAGAAGAAAATCATACAGGTTTAGTCCCAGACTAAAATGCATGTTTCAATTGTTTTAACTAAAAGAAACTTGCACTGACATATCTTAAAATATATCCGGTGATCACGACTATTTGTAACAGGCAAGACAATTGTAAAGCTACGATGCCCAAGACCAAATGTGAATGGACCATAGATCTGTTTTGCATGTTGAAATATTTTATGGTTTGATTTGAGTATGCGAGTTAATTTCTTTTATTCTTCCCTTTTTCTGAAAATATCTCAGTGACATGGCAGCCGTCGATTGAGCAACAAACCTGTTGGTAGACAACGCAGTGGACAGTGGAAATATGCACTTATCCCAGAGGCCTTACCAGGATCTCTAATGTGGAGCCCATCCAGGTCCAGCAGCTGAGCTGGTGACCGTGACAGGCCAGAAGTATACACAGTAGGCCTACACAATCATTCAACTGTGCAATATAAAAACACAGTGATATATAGCCTATAACCTATTATGGATTTTAAAGCTTTGGAGTAGCTGGAGGTTGCCTATATCCAGATAAGTCTTTACAGAAAATATTAAGTAGGGGATTTATAGACAATTTATTTATAGACATTTATTTATAAAAACCATACTAGAAAATGAATCAATTTAATATTAATTCCTTAACAGAGCATTAGAAAATTGTGATAATTTTTTTTTTGTGCGTGTGTGTGTGTTTTTTTTTACTGTTGGCAGCCAATTTAGGACACCAAATTACTTATTCTAACTTGCGTTAATGTGAAAAGAGAGAGACAGTGGAGTGATAACCAAATTATAAAATAATGTTTAACAGGTGTCACTGAGTCATTAACTTATTCACAAAAATAAAAAATTTTTGAATGATAAAAATCATTCACATTTATTAGCATTCATTGAACATTTCGAAAGGAAAGTAAATGAGTCAAAGTAGCTTGTTTCTTCTACATTGATTTTTCACATGCTGGTTCAGTTCACACACACAAAGGGCATCTTGAGAGAGCATTTGGCATCATTCCAGTTGCCATCTGTTGCAAGACAGAAAAAATAGTTCAGTCGGTCACATTCGATGTCCGTCGGAACTGACCGACGAATTGGGGATCGCTTTGAGAGACCAATATACTAGGAGCGTAACAAAAACGAGTCAATGCACATTGGCATGCAATAATTGCATCCAGCTGCTCTGCCCTGCAACGTGGGTATAAATGAGCAGCAGGTGCGTCGCACACTTGCTTTTCGCTTCAGAGCTGAGCAGATATGTTGTTCCTTCTCTGCAAATTTACTGAGAGTGTTTAACTCAGACGAGTTGTTCTTCAGGCAGAAGCCTCTGCGAGCTGGTGCGGGTGTGACAGCGCGGACAGCGGTGGTTGCAATCTCATGAGAGAGCGAGACAAAAACAGCTGTTTTCACGGCTCTCCCGAGTGTGCACCTTCAATGAGGCGTTAATTCAGCTTAAAGAAGTAGCGCCTTCAATGAGAGTGTGAGTGCTCACAACAGGCTTAAACTATCATCCTGTTTGTGTTGCCGCTGCCATTCCCTGTGTGCTTCAACACCACAGAGGGCAAATTCCTGAAAGAGCATACATGGTTTGATCTTTTTCAAGATGTCATTCAAACCGTGTGTTTCTAAATGCGGTCGTTTCCTGTCCTCTTTGACGGCCACAATCACTCTCACATGCCTGGGCATAAGCATGTTGGGACTGCGTACGTGGGTGGCTCATGTTCTCACACGAGAGCATGACCACGTCGACACGCTGGTCGCATCTCGCCTTTCTCGTAAGGGCTCGTGCTTCTCAGCATGTTGTGTGCCGTCAAGCTGCCGGCTGACAGCGCGGGTTTTCACGGCAACCCAGCACGTTGTGCGGTGCTCTAGATGCGCGGTCGAGACTCGAGTGCCTCAAATGAGATGGAGTACCTTCCCCTATTCCCCGATCTAGTTCTTCTTCTAGTGGCCACCAGAAAAGGGCTATTTCAGCTTATAAGCCTTGGTGACCTGAGAATTTCAGTGGGGCTTTCCCCGCTGAGTACGTCTCCACGGGCCCCCCACTCTTCTATCGCATCGCAAGCATGTTGAGACTGTCTTCGTGGGTGGTTTAGGTTCTCACATGAGAACATTACCGTGTCGGCGCCTCTTTCTCTTGCCTTTCTCGTAAGGGCTTGAGCGCTCAGCCTGGCAGCTTTCGGATGGGATTGTTGGTCCTTCTCATGGGGGACCTAGCATTTCATTCGGGGCTCCAGCGGAGGATCAGATGTCGATTGCTACATTGGAGAGAGGGCTGTTATGCTCTGGAAATGAAGGTGATGCTGAGCTTCCCACTGTAATGGTGTGTGTGCGCTCATGCTGAATCAGATTCAGAGTTGACAGCCATGCTTCCCGGGTCACAGGGGCACAGCGCGACAAGTAAATTGCCTTGCCCGCCCCCATGCCTTTTTCCCCGGATGTGCATGGAAAACTTTGCAGTATGGAACCATATTGGTGCCAATATACGTAACGCCAAAGTCCTCTCTCACTACCCTCGTTGGTGGGACGGCAGTGCTACTGGCAGGCCGCCTCTGCCCTACAGAAGGCCAAAGCACTCATAATGCATGAGGGTAGTTCTGAGCCGGGGTTGAGCTGTGTGCAGTGACTAATATCACAGCGCAGGCCCTCGGCCAGATGATGTCCACCTTGGTGGTACAGAAGCGCCCCCTGGCTAAACCTGGCAGAGGTTTGAGACATCGCCAAAGCACGCTTTCTCGATGCTCCCATCTTACGAGGTGGCCTTTTTTCAGCGACACGGTCAAGGATTGTGCCCAGCAGTCCTCGGTAGTCAAGAGCTTGCCCCAATGCACTCATGGGCTGCCCCTAAGTCAGCTCATCACCAAGGGTGTCAGTCCCCTGTGAGAGGAACAAAAAAAAAACAAAACAAAAAAAAAACTCTACCACAGCTAGCTCTACTGTGACGTTGGTCACTTCATGCCATTCACATCCCTGGCATGCTCAATCGTGCAGCTGACGAGCTCTCACGACTGCCTGTGCTTCCGGGAGAGTGGCGACTCCATCTCCAGGTGGTCCAGTTGATATGGGACCTCTTTGAAGCCACACAGGTAGGCCTGTTGCCTCTCCGGACATGACCCATTGCCAGTTGTTTTACTCCCTGAGCAAGAGGACCCTCGGGGAACGAGGGTTACATACGTAACTGAGATGTTTTGTTTTCTTTTTATCATGGATGCACTGGCACACAGCTGGCCCCTACGCAAGTATGCATTTCCCCCAGTGAGCCTTCTTGCACAGACACTGTGCAAAGTCAGGGAGGATGAGGAGCAGGTCCTGTTAGTTGTGCCATACTGGCCCAACTGGACCTGGTTCCCAGAACTGATGTTCCTCGTGACAGCACCTCCCTGGCGCATTCCTCTGAGGAAGGACCTACTCTCTCAGAGATGGGGCACCCTATGGCACCCATGTCCAGACCTCTGGAAGCTCCATGTCTGGTACCTGGACAGGATGTGGAGGTTCTCGGTGTCCTACCCCAGTCGGTGGTAGACACCATCACTTTCGCTAGAGCCCTCTCTATGAGGCGCCTCTATGCTTTGAAGTGGAACCTGTTCGTTGAATGGTGTTCTTCCCACCGGGAAGACACCCGAAGATGTCTGGTAAAAGTCGTGCTTTCCTTCCTGCAACAGGGGCTGGAGTGAAGGCTGTCTCCCTCCACCCTGAAAGTGTATGTTGCCGCAATAGCCGCTCATCACGATGCAGTTGATGGTAAGTCTCTTGGTAAGCATGACCTGATCGTCAGGTTCTTCAGAGGGGCGAGGAGGTTGAACCCTCCTCATCCTACCTCGATACCCTCTTGGGACCCGTCTCTGGTGCTCACGGCACTGCAGAGACCTCCCTTTGAACCTTTGCAATCAGCTGACTGCCCGTTCGGGTTGTGTGCACACTCAACTAGAAGTGTTGCTTCCCCCTGGGCGCTGGCTCAAGGCACCTCGCTGACAGATATTGTTGAGCTGCGGGCTGGGCAACACCTCACACGTTCACTAGATTCTATAACTTTCGTGTAGAGCCGGTATTTTCCTGTATACTCACCCCCAGTAGCCAGTAGCGCGAAAGACCTGTTTTAAGTGTCAGCTTGCAATGTCACTCCCGCCGCTGGGCCGAATACGTGCGTCTATTGCTCCAGTAGAGTTCCCCAGAAATGGCTAACCCTGTTGAGTTCCTCCGTCACCCCTGGCAGTCAGACGTGGCGGAGCGTCTGACGCCAGGCCCACACTCATATGCATTGTGGAACCTGTGTTAGGCTGGGTGTCCATATGTAGTGATCCCAGCAGCAATCCCATATGCGTATTCTTCCATGGTAAGGCTACCCAGTCCGGCTAGCCTGCGTCTTTCCCTCGACAGAGCCCGCTCTGTCGTCTCTGCTGGTGTTCTTTCCCCCCTAGAACTAGGCTGGAACCACCCCAGGGACGTCCATATGTTGTACTACCCTAATTGACTAGTCCATATGTGTAACCGCCACATCTAACCTTCCTACGGGCAGGATGTGGCCTCCGCAGCTTCCCCTTTCTCTTCAAGGGCACGTTTTCCCAGCGTTATCCAATAGTCACACTGAGTGGGTCTTGCGGAACAGCAGTGACTGACCTTCTCTGCTTAGAGCCATGACTTCCACTCCAACACTTGGGTGCTGACCAGGAGTCTCAAGCAGAGCGCTGGAAGGGCCAGCGACCGTGGCGTGTTGGTAGATATCCCCAATTCGTTGGTCAGTTCCGACGTACGTCGAACGTGACCAACCGAAAGGGAATGTCTCGATTACGTATGTAGCCATCGTTCCCTGAAGGAGGGAACGGAGACGTACGTCCCGTCACCACAGCTGCTGTAACTCCGCTATATGGCTGAGTACCTAGCTTGGCTCCTCAGTGGAAAAGCAAATATGTGACGCGCCTGCTGCTAATTTATACCCACACTGCAGGGCAGAGCAGCTGGATGCAATTATCGCATGCCAATGAGCATTGGCTTGTTTTTGTTACACTCGAAGTAGATTGGTCTCTCAAAGCGATACCCAATTTGTCGGTCAGTTCCGACATACGTCTCCGTTTCCTCCTTCAGGGAACGAGGGTTACATACGTAACTGAGACGTTTTGTTTTCTTTTTATCATTTTTGTATTATGAAAAATCTAATCAATGTTTGTCAGCAACAATGTTTTGTGATGAATATTTCTGAATTCAACAAACTGGAAAAAAAGTTATTTTCTAACTTCTGGAAATATGACATGTAGCAGTGTCTGCTAATCTTCTGATGTATGGTCTAACACAATTCAGATTGATGGAACATTTATCATGTTATTTCATGAGCATTAACAGCAGTCACTTACTGTCATAGTTCATCTCAATGCAGTGCTCATATCTATGGTTATTGGGTTCTCCAGGTGACCATATTTGAAAGTTAATTTGGGTTCCATCACTCCAGTGCCAATTTCTCTCCTGTGAACAGAAGAGAAAAAATGACATTGTGTTTATGTCCACAGCTTACATGGCTTAATTTTATCTTTAATTATCTAAAAGATGATTCCTCATGAACCATAACCCCAACCCCACTTTAAAAATGTCAGAAATCTAAACAGAAATGAACAGAAATTATTTCACAGGAAGGGTATCATGTGAAAAATATGTAAGAAAGGGTTAAATTGCTCAGTTATCTCTATCAGCCATACTATTTCACATTAAGTTTCACGCCAATGCAATTAACTAACTATTCTGAGTACCAAAAATAAATAATAAAAACACATCTATGTTCATGCATTTTGAAAAAAAAAAAATGTTTTTGAGTTTTAATGTAAATGTAACTGTTGTAAGATTGAAAATATCCAAAGATATTTTAAAATGAACAAATACGTTTGCTTTGCTGTTTCAAGCCCCTCTCTCTTGCTACAAGGGCCATTTGGAAGGCACAAAGGTGCTGATAGTAATCAAGGCCTAAAGACCAAGATGTGTGTACATCAGGGGTCTACGAATTGTCACACCTTTAGTACAGTGGGGGAAGTTTTAATCTTCTGATTGGTCAGTTTGAATGTCTCACATTTGGGTTTCAGTCACATGGTCAAGGAAGGGATAAAAGAAGATTGTAACTGTTGCTCTGGGTCTGTTATTCTCTGCCTCTTCTTTTCGCTGGGGCTTCTTTGCTCTGGCTCTTTCTTTCTTCTCTTTTCTAAAGTCTCTCTCTCTTCCCCTTCCTATCTCTCAGGTAACATATATGCTGGGTACGATTAATGGTATAACTTATCATCATCTATTTTGTAACTATTTTAAGTGTAACCATAACCAGATATTGTCATTAAACCCTTTCAATTACAAATGATGTGCTAACTAGTCTTGATTTGGTATTAACTTTGAAGTGCTACCTATTGCAATATAATATCGTCACATTATTGCAACGCTCTCTCACATATTTTGCTATTGTAACCACGCTTATTTCCATTGTTGGTATGAGTAGCAGTGAGTGGTAATGTACAGTTTTCTACGTTTCTTTAGTCATTCGGCAACCCTGCAGCCTGAACCCCTGTAGGCGAACCACCCTTACACTGTAAATGCCCAGTAGCACAAAAAGCATGATCAAAAAAATAACTGCATACATGAACAGCATCATAGCCTCCGATCCAGGTATACGGTGCACCCTGAGTTTCGTTTCTAACCAGGCTCTGTATAAACACAAACTCCTCATGGCTGTGTATAGAAGCAAGGTTCCCATCAAAGTCCAAACAGGTTTTCTGTAGAGGAGACATGAGCAAACACAAAGAACGTGTTATTTTAAATTAATATTCCAAAATCTGTGACATGCATTCAGTTACCATCGAAATAATGTTTACTCATTGTGCTGTTTATTTTTTGTTTATTATTTTACCCGTGAAATCTAAAATCTGCCATTTGAGGTGGGACTACTTTTCTAGAAAAGGTTCTAGTTATACTGTATATTGTACTGTATATATAGTTATACTGTATATAAATTAGATATAACTTAAACTTAAACTGAGGAACAATTTGAAAACACTTTCCTGTGATAATTGACAGGTATCACAGATTTTTACAGAGCGTAAGTTGTATTTAACCAAGAATATTCTTATATGATTTTTATGTCATATCAGAAGCTGAATGTATCATACCTCGGCATCAGTCCAGATTTGAGGGTTATTGAAAAACTTGAAGCATCTGCATCCAAAGGCAGACCATCCTGCCAAATAGAAATGGAAGTTTTGTTTGTTTATTTTTATTTTATTTTTGCCGTTACTGACCTTTAATGTAATTAAATTAATAACTTTCATTTAAAAGGTACACTATGTAACTTTTGGCCCTTGTTTACAAACAAAAAGGCATGCAACATTGTTTCGGTTGTGCTTTGGCTTCGCATGACTGTGGAGATGAAGGTGACCCTTCACAAAAGATACTGTACAGTGAACTCTGTTAGAGAGCTACATATGGCAGTCTATCTGTTCAATGAAATATCTTACTCACCGGTCAAGTAATAAAAACACCATCATCTCCACGGCGGTTTTACAGCATTTCAAATCCCTCAGTTCTCGCCATGTTATGATAAATAGTAGACCCAGTTGCAGGTATAGAACAAATGAAATTTAATAAAGATACTAAGAAATAATACAGACAGTCAGAACAGAAAAGGTAATCCAAATGTCTTGATGATGACGATGATGATGTTGAAGCTTGGCAGGCAATATCACTGCAGTAGGGTAATTAGAAGACAGCAGAACTGAAGGCAGAATGTCCTATCAAATAAGGCTTGGAGCAAGAGAAAACAAGATAGGTAAATCGTACTGGAAACAGGAGAGAAAACGAAAGTATGACATGAACAAACACCACGGTCAACGAGAATGATCCGACAAAGACAAAACACGAAAGAGCTGCTTATAAAGGGAGAGGTGATAGGGTGCAAGTGTCGTGTTAATCAGGCGGCAGAATCAAGTGTTGCTGAGCAATGTCGCCGTGTGACAAACGACACACCCACCGAACACGAGGAATACAGAAACAAAGCCGAGGATGAATCCTCTCACGACATGCCATCTCTGAAAAGCCAAGCTAATGTTGGTTCTTGTTTTATTACGAGCTCTGTTCTCTTTTCTCCAGCAGACTCTCCTCTGTTCTGTGTTTGTTTAAAACGGGCGATTCCCCAGAGGTTGGAGATTCAGCTGCTCCATCTCTTCCTTTCTTGCTCATGTGACAGCTAACCTGTGCCACTCCCACACCAGACACGCTTCAAAGCGGCCGGAGCAACTTTTCTCTATTTACGGATGTGACGAGACACGCACGGGCGAGTGATGTATGTACGCAATTTCCCACCAAAACAATCCCGTCTTAAACACTTATAATAGACTTACCATAGTGAATCAGGGTAAGACAAAAACACGTTTTGGAAGAAGGAGTGATGTATTGATTCATTATTTAAATTTTGTTCATTTTGAACAAAAAATGTTACATAGTGTACCTTTAAATTACACTAAAAGTCTGTTAAAATAAACAAAGGATTTCAATTTTCTTTTAACAAAGAAACATCATGATGTGAAAAGAAAGAGATTTAAGATTTTGCATTCTTCCTAGTCACTAATCAAATAAGTCTAATGCAAACACTAATCATGTTTTTTTCAGTCAGATTTTCTTGCTTCCAAGATGATCTTTAGAACATTTTTAAAGCATGTTGGAGAACGATCATCAGGTGTTACACACACTTGTTAAGGTAGAGAAATGCACAGGTTTTGGACTTTTGTACTGTACTAGACATACACACTGACAAGAGTAGAAGACAAGAGAAGCCTTACCGCCACAACGTTCATTTCCAACAGAACGTGTTTCCACTTAAAAAGAAATACACATTTTTAAAACAGAACTGCTAGTAGCAGTAGTGCTACTACTAATAATAATACATATATACTGCAAATTAACAGGCATATTTGTTGTTGTATTTTATTGTCAAAATTAATAATATAAATACATTCATTCCTGGCTTCTGATTAGTCATTACATTGTCACAGGCATGCTACAATTCATGTTAAAATAACAGTTATGATGTGAGACGTGGAATAATGGTCTTACCTGAAGCACTCAAAGCTACGAGAAGACAGAGAGACAGAGAGACAGTCCACAACGCCATCGTTTCTCAAATAATGCTGGAACTCTGAATAGATTTTAAAACAAATATACAGATATATAATGTTCAGGAAAAGTATACATACATACATTAGTACAAAGTTTTCATGGTTCAATTATGTATTTTTTGACACAAACCAGTTTAGTAGATCAATGAAAATGTCTGGACATTGCGTTGTGGAGCCCTAGTTTCTCTTTTTATACAGTGGAGGAGAGTTTGTTTATCAGCACCTGCTCATGTTCTCACTTCCTATACAAACAGTGTTTTTAATAATAGTTTCTACTTGACCCTCCTCTGTTATAAAACCATTATTGTTTTATGTGTGTTCTTGGAATGTATACAGAATAGATGAATAGATATTATTGATCTATTCAGTATTGTAATTTTGTAATTACATCAGTGTACATGTTTTAAGTACATGGTATATAAATTTCATGGTATATGCTCTTTGGATCATCTCAAATCATGCTGGAGAACATGATCATCAGGTTTTACACAAACGTCTGTAGTTCAAGCACTTTGAGTGATCCTGTCATTGCAAGAAAAGTGGGAAAAACAATATGAATTCTGAGATTCATGTTGATTTTTCAAAAAAAAAAAAATAGTCAGTATTAGGTGGATAATTTAATTTGTAATGAAAATGTTGTATTAAATTAGAAAGAATACAAAAATTGTAAGAATTTTAAAAGAATTTTTAATCAATTAATTTTAAGCTGGAACTATATGATTTTTGTGACACTATAAACCTGTTGTATAAGCATTTTCACAAATGTGATAGCATTGTGTAAACATCATGTGAGAAAGAGAACATGAGCGGCTGCTGGAATCAACATTACCTTGAATATATCAGAGTCAGCTTGAATTAATTAATGCAGTAAATCATTCACATTCACCTAAAGTGTAAACTATTCATCACACGTAAACGTGTTTCATATCATTTACAATTATGTACAAACTGCAAGTTTTTTAATTGATCATTTATTTGTCATATGCAAAGTGTCACGCCTGTAGCACGATGACGTAGCTGGATCAGATCCAATACGTACTGGACGTTGTCACACGCATGCGCGGTGGTGTTTTGCTGACGTCATAGACGCATGCGCAGTACCGATCTCTGGATTATAATGCGCACGCGCTGGTCTTGAGTGACACGCATGCTCAATATTGTATTGAGATGATGTTCTAACCTCTATAGTAGTAGTACTGATGAATAGTAATAAGTAATTATTTACATTTATTTAAAGATCTATATTATTTACAGTTTCTCTGCACACATGCAAAATAGTCGCCTGGACAACATTTTAAATCACATGATTTTAGAGTTTTTAAACCTAAATTTGATGGATTAATAGCATAATGTCACTGCAAGTATTATTTTTTAATGCGTGTATATAGAACATTTTAAAATATATATATATATGGATAAAATGATATTTTGTCTGGTTTTCAACAGTGATCTGTACATAAGATTCCTCTTAATTTGCTGTTCAGTGTCTGCAAGACATGCAAGTACATTTATAAAAAAAAATAAATAAATAAATAAAAAACCTGAATTTAAGTTTAATATACAAACTGATCACAGCAGTCAGATCAAGCAGTTGTCACTCAAGTGACCATTTATATTTAACTTTATAAACTGTTGTCCTTGGGGCTATAGTGATTGCCGTCACAGATGAAGCAGTCTGCTGAGCAGTAACCTTCAAACTCTTTGGTCGAGTAAAATGCACGAAGGATTCCTTTCCTTCCATCTCCAATATAGCCTGGCGGGAAGTCTTTAAATAAGTCCCCACAACAAAGGCAACTGGTCACTCGGTACATCTCCTTGTAGTCACTGGAGTATGCACTCCAGTTGACAACACCTATTGAAAGAAAGAGATTTAAAGCAATAAAAAGTTCTGAGCAAAGCTTAAAATGCATTTGCAGCTTAAACTTAATGTGTAGAACTGTCTACTGGTAAAAATATAAAAATAATAAAATGAAAACTTACTGTCAAGCCAGGCAAAATGAGCCTCTTTTCTGAATGATGCCTCACAAACAACATCATGGAAAAGCCAGCACGTCAGAGACAGTCTGAAGAAGGCCACATCTCCATCTTCTTTGACCACATTCATGAGGATATGTCTCAGGATCTCAGGTGGCATCTGCTGGGAAAAAAAAAAAAGTTTAATATTATTCAATATAAAATACTAGTCAAATAATAGCATACATTTAAAATGTTAAAAATAACATTTGGAATAGGGAAAACTCCCACCTTACTTATGTAATCAGCTTCCATTTCCAATTCTCCTAAAGAAAGTTCACACCAATCATGAAATATTTATGGAAAAAGGAACTTGAACATTTTATCATCAGTTGTCAGATTAGTTGTTACAAACCTATTTTAATTAAAGTTATACCTGTTTTCATTTCTTTGCGCCTTTTCTGAGTAGCTTTCTTTCAGCATCTGATCTTAAATTACATATATAAAAAAACAAAAAAAAACAAAAAAAAACAAGTGAACTACAGTTCCCTTTCGTGGGAACTATCGACGCTACGTCGAATGACGTGATGGGAACCCATTCGACGTAGCGTCTCGTTCCCTTACTCAGGGAACAAGGGTTACACCAGTAACCCGAGACGTTTTCCTAGAAAGTATTTACACCACACAGGAAAAAAAGAAAAAAATTCACTATAAAACACCAAATACTGTGCAAATTAACATTATTAAAGAGAGGATAAAAAAACTGCTACTTCTACTCCTCCATCACCTACTACTACTAATAAATATGTTTTATTTATTGGAAGTACTTGGAAATAGGTTTACTTCACAGGATAATTTGTTAGCAGGAACAAGCACCACCATCTCCTTACTGCAGCCATGTCAGACTGGAAAATATGCTTAATGTAAATCACAATCACCCTTTGAGAATAAACTTTTTCCCAAATTATTAGTTTTGATAGCTCACCTCAGCAAAATCAAAAACACCTCCCATTACAACATGGAGTGCGTACTGTAACATTAATAGCAAGTTACATCAAAACAGACATAAACAATAGTAATGAACTTTAATTAAATGATTTTGTTTGATTGTATCAGTATCTTAAGTTTGTTGATATTGATTTTGCTCATAAACTAAAAAATAAATTAACAATGAAAGACAGCAATCTGCCAAAGGTATCAAGGAAAATAAACATTACTTAATTCTTCCTACCATCAACACAAACACTCCACAGTTATTTGAACAATTCTGCCTTGGAGCACCCTGTTGAGTTAAATTGAAATAAACATGTTATAATTATTCAAAAATAAACAATGTGGTTGAATATCTAAAATGAAATTTAGTGATGGCAACAAGAAAACTGCTTACATTGAGATCATCACGTCCATACTCTTTCCACGGCCCAGGATGTAGTTGCTGTGCAAGTATTCTACAAAACATTTAAACAACAACAACAACAATTAAAACAAAAATGGACTAAAAATAATAATGAAATACTAATAAACAAACAAACTGGGGTGGAACAACCCCAATCAAATTCTTGGCTCATTTATCATTGTTTAAACAATTTTATCTTTGAACTAAAAAATATAATTCCAGCGATAAGGTAGATTTAAATAGTTTAAGCATCAATGAAAAATGAGCCATAAAACAAAAAACAAAATGCATGCAAAAGGATGTATGGCACAAAACAGAACTACCATAATCCTGAACTTCTTTTGAACTCTTAATATTTTTTCTGAAAAAACCTGTAGGGATCAATGTAACGACAATCGCTGAAGTCAGTGCCGTACAGTGAATCAAGCAAATACATCTCTCTGCTTTTTGGTTTCATGATCTGTAAAACTGGTTCGATTAAATGATTCTTGGAAGATACAACTGTTAGTTATGTCAACATATCTCAGTGTTACTTGCATTAAGGAGAACTGATCATTTAAACACAATAGACTTACACATAACATCCAATGGTTTGATGCCCAGGAAGGCAGTAAGATAAAGTCAAATTCTGCTATATGGTCCTAATACAGACAACAACCATTTTTAAATGCCACCTAAAATGACCCTAGTTAACTTCTATTAAATATTTCAGTCATACTTACAGGTAAGTTAGCTGAAGGGTCTGCACACAATGGTGGCAACCATGTCACTGTCACATACGAGTTAAAACAATGTTCTGTTAGATACCATTTAAAATTACATTTAATTGGATTGCAAATAAAGGATCATTTATGCACACTTTCTCACTCCAAAAAAAAGGTTCTACAGAGAAGACAGGAAAAATATTACCTTTAAGTCAGCAATATCTCTGACCATTCAAAATCTGTAATAATTTCAGAGAAACCAAATTTAATATTCACTTATCACAAAACAAAAGCATGATATTGCATGTGATAATACTCACAGTCCCTTCAACATCATTTGGATGTCCCAAGGTAATAAAATCTGATCTGTCCAGAATTGTTGCTCCTACTTGTTGTGATTCCTTTTCATTTAAAGCATTTTTTATCTAGAAAAACAAAAACAATTGTAAGTATGATTATACACTTTGCATAAAAATGCAAAACAATTCAACATACCATCTTCATTTGGTCACTGCTTTGTGGATGCATCCAGCATGCCCTGTTTGGCTGCACATTTCGTAGGGCTGTCATGTCCATCACTGAACCTTGGCTGGGGTCTGAAACACTGATGTAACTAGAGATGAAGATGTTCGGATAGCCATGGGGCAAGACAGGGGAGGCGCCTGTGTAATGACATGAGAAGTCTGTGCCTATATAGTAGAAAGTGGAGCAGTGGCTGCTGGGCTATGCAGGAGTGGAGACTGAGCTTCCTGGCCAGGAATAGCCAACTTTTGAGTAATTAACTGCACTTTTCTTATCACTGTAGCAGGACAGTAACAGCAGTGAAAATGTGCATTTTCTCTACAGTGTAAATTGCACTTAATCACAAAATCTGGGGGGAAAAAGTTACACACATGTGACATGCATTACTCTGATCAAATTTTAAGGCAAAATAATATTAGTAGAGGTGAAATTATACTCACCATCATGATGTACTGTAATGTAATGTAATGTTATGTTGAGATTCGCCTGTTTTTCACGCATTAGATTTACATATGAAGGAGGAAACAATGGTGTTTGAGACTCACTGTATGTCATTTTCATGTACAGAACTCTAATTATTTAACTATGCCAAGGTAAATTCAATTTTCAATTCTAGGGCATCTTTAATACGCATTAATTCACTCTAGTAATAAGTTATGTGCCGGTCTTATACGTTAAATATTGTATATTGTGTCTATGTATTTGAATCATTTGAACGGAAGGGCCCTTTGAAGTGGCCAGTTTCAAGCACTTCAGTTTGGAACGACCCTTCAATATGGCGGCCATGATTGTTTTCACTCCGAAGTGCCCTTCAGAGGGCGATATATCCCATTTGGAACGCACCGTCAGCCAGATGTGTTGAAAACTGGTTCATTTCTCGAGGCTTCAAATGAACGCAGCGACACCTGCTGGTCAAAGCAAATATGGTGCAGGAAAAAAACTGTCAGGAGTTCATGATACATTAACATACACACACATAAACATGTTGTGAAGTATTTATGCTCAGTGCTGTTTCATGATGTTTCATAATTTTGTAACGGCAGTGCTTTTGTTGACCATACAGAAATGAAGTTCTTTAGACTGGATAAAGAAGGTGAAAGTGATGAAGGTGGACTGGACAGAGAGAAGTGGAAGAGCTTGTGTAACATGAGAGGGAAAAACTGTGTCTATATGAGACCAATCTACAGAGAGTAAAATGAGTCTGAGTCAGTGTCACTATATATTAACTCTAGCAGGATTTCAACACTATAGGAAGTTCACAACCACAGGAGGAGCTGATGATGATTAAAGGAAGAGCTGTAACTATATAATGAAGAGAAAGACTGACAGAAACAGAAAATGGCTGATAAGTGTGATCTGTGTCTGCTGGGACTGATCATTCTCTCTTCACTTCTCACAGGTAAAGAAATCTGGATTTTCTCTAAAGACATTTAGTGGAATTAGTCTGGAAAGAGTTGATTTGAACATGCTCAGTTTATTCTCGCACACATTCACGTTGTGATCTCAGAGTTGTGTATTGATACATACAGATCATACTGTATTATTCCTGATACTGGACATAGAGTCACTCAAACATCTGATGATCAACAATTATCTTCATATTAAGAGATTTCAACAGCTCTCTGATCAAGAAAAATACTTTATTCTGGAGAGTGTGATGTTTGAGTTCAAGTGAGGAAAAAAATTCAGTTCAATTCACATTTATTTGTATAGCGCTTTTCACAATACATATCGCTTAAAAGCAGCTTTACAGGGAGTCCATGTCAACATTACAATTGAGTGATCTGTTATCAGAGTTGACTGTGTCCAAATGATGCACTTTTAGAAATGTACATATATAATCATGCAAATAATCATGAAAATTAGATTTTTTTAATGCTGGTATGTTTTATGTTTTCATTTATTAATATATATGATGATTGAAGAGTCTGTGATTTGTGTCTTGTGTTCAGTTTCAGTGTCTCCATCATCATCATCATCCTCACAGATTGAGATCAGTCCAGGTCGCTCTGTGACTCTCTCCTGTCAGCTGTATTCAGTCTCTTGTGTTTATTGGGTTCGTTCTGAGGGACTTCAGCTGTTGTGGGTGAATCAGTCTGGTGTTGATCTGAAGACCATCACTCTCACTACAACACTCCTGAATGAAGATGACAACAGAGAGTGGAGATGTCAGCTTACTCTCAGAAATCAACTCAAGACCTCAGTCAGATACACTGTCAAGTATTCAGGTGAGAAACAACTATTACTACTGTAAAATATGATGTTGATGTCCTACAGATGAACATCTGAACATTCATCTTCTGATTCAACAACACTGATTCCAGTCAGCAGCTCAAACTCTGAGAAGAAATCAAGCCAAACTACAGCAGCAGCTCCTACACAAGGTTCATGATCACATGATCACTGTCACACATCATCAGTCTCTCACTTCACTGGTTTGTTCCCTTTCAAAAGCTACACTCAAGCTGCGCTTTATCAGCGCTATGGGAACGTCTTAAGTCGTGACCAGCTGTGAATATGTGTAAAACAACGTCAATGAAATTGACCTATATTTATAGCCTGTGTGACGTTATTGGAATGCGTCGTAGGCGAGGCTATAATTAGATGGCTGTATTTAATTCTGAAGAATTAATAAGTGAAATGGCCATCTCTACATATAAATTATAAAATTATAATATATATAATATATATAAACATATATAAAATAGGTCCTCCATGACGTTAACTTGTTCATGGGGAAAACATTTTTTGTGTGCCTTTGTGCCCTCAATGTCAACGTATTCGACTATCGTGGGTGCAAGGGCGTGTGATTTATACAATGATGCCCCAGTTCAAAGAGACGCTTGCAAGCTATCTCTTCTCTGGAGCTCATCGTCACTTAAAGAGGCAGCACTCCCCACCAAGCTATGCATAATAACAACCATACTGGTGGGAAGGCGTTTCGATCAGTGTGTCAGACTGGTACTGCTCTGTACACTATGGCAGTGTTGCAGGTAGACCAAGCTGACCTGCTAAGAAAGGCTGATAAGCAGACTGTGATGAGTTGCGCTTCCCCTTTGTAAAACTGGGGACCGGCTCTTCACGCTCAGCAGCCTCATAATATCTACACCCGCCCTTTCTCAATATCTTCACATAAAACCTCCTTCCACGCCACCTCTGGTGCTTTGGGGGGCAGCGGTTTCCAGCGAAATGTAAGGTGTTCCGTTGTTTCCTGTAACACATCAGGACGCGTAACATCTAACATCCCCTCTAAGGGAAGTATCAAAATTAGTTGCCATTTCAGAGAACTTGGCAGCATGGAAACTACTGCCAGGGATTTCTGCGTGGGTTCTAAAGACAGTAGAAAAGGATACAGAATCCAATTTATTCATCGTCCTCCGCGTTTCAACGGCGTGGTCTCCACTACCGTGAAGCCGGGGCAAGCGACTTTACTGTCATAAGAGCTGCAATCTCTTCTGAAGAAAGGGGCCATAGAGCATGTTTCTCCTCTAGGGAGAGAGTCAGGTTACTACAGCAGATACTTCTTAGTTCCCAAAGGACGAGGGGCTGCGTCCAATCTTAGATCTTCAAGGCTTAAACCATTCAGTCAAAGCTCTCAAGTTCAAGATGTTAACTGTAAGGATGATCGTGTCACAATCCAACATCACGATTGGTTCGTCACGATCGATCTCAAGGACGCATATTTTCACATAAAAATATTGCCACAACACAGGAGGTTCCTGAGGTTTGCTTTCGGGGGCGAAGCTTACCAATATCGGGTTCTTCCATTCGGCCTAGCCCTATCACCCTGCACAAAATGCATGGATGCCAGCACTGGCTCCATTGCGAATCCAGGGCATTCTCATTTTGAGTTACATAGACGACTGGCTTATACTAGCACAGTCACAAGAGATGGCGTTACAACACAGATGTCGTACTAGCCCATCTAGTTTCTCTAGGGTTGAGACTAAACAAGAAGAAAAGTGTTCTCTGTCCTACCCAGAGAACGACATATTTAGGGGTCATATGGGATTCGACCATGATGTCGAGACCATCGAGTCGAGACCATTCTAACCACCCTGAACGATGTCAGGCTAGGCCAAGATTGCACTGTTCTGCAGTATCAAGAAATGTTAGGTCTCATGGCGTCAGCGTCCTCGGTGATTCCTATGGGCCTTTTGCATAGGAGACCTTTTCAGTTGTGGCGATGATGGTGAGGTCATCATCTCGATGGGCACATCGATTGCCTCAAATTGATGGCTGTATTTCTGGCCCTAAAGTACTTCCTCCACCAGTTAAGGGGGTTATCATGTCCTAGTGCAGGTGGACATTACTAGACATCTAGACAGGCTAGTGCAGCACATTCTGCTCTGGGCTCAGGACAAGTTCCTGTCCCTCAGGGTGATTTATATCCCCAGATATCTCAATGTGGGAGTAGATCTACTGTCCAGACCAGCATACCGACGGGGGAGTAGTAACTCCATCCGAGGTAGTGAAACAAATCTGGTAAAGATTTTATGAAACAGAGATGGACCTCTTCGCCCCCCAACAGGCAGCGCAATGTCCACTCTATTTCTTTCTGAGTCACACAGCTCCCCCTGGGTCTGGATGTGATGCGCATACGTGGCCCAGAATGCGCCTGTATGCGTTTCCTCCGGTTTTTGTGCTCCCAGGAGTTCTAGCCAAAGTTCGCCAACAAGGGACTTGCCTCTTACTGATAGCGCTGCATTGGCTGAACAGAATATGGTTCTCGGAGATAATATCTCTCCTCGACGGCTCACCTTGGGCGATACCGAAGAGGAGGGACCTTCTGTCTCAGGCGCAGGGAACAATATTTCATCCCCGACCAGAGATGTGGAAACCTTCATGTTTGGCCCCTGAGGGGAACCAACTGAGGGACACAGAGCTTTCACCTGATGTTATTGAGACCACTTTAAATGCTAGGGCTCCCTCCACTAGATTAAGTTATGCCAACAAATGGGGTGTCTTTGAAAGATGTTGTACTGCACACAATGCAGGGTTTATGTGGCCGCTCTCTCGGCTTGCCACACTCTGATTGACGGGGTGCTTTTGGGCAAGCATGTCCTGCTCTCTCGCTTTGTTCGAGGAGCTAGATGGCTGAGGCCCCCTGTTAGAACCAGGATCCCTTCATGGGACCTAGCAATAGTCCTAGAGGGCCTGGTTGAGACCCCCTTTGAACCGTTAGAGTCAGTTTCTGACAAGCTCTTAACTCTGAAAATGGTTTTCCTAATGGCTATAACTTCTCTAAAGAGAAGTGGGGACTTGCAGGCTCTGTCCATTGTGCCATCCTGCTTAGACTTTGCCCCAAGAATGGTGAAAGCTATTTTGCATCCTCATCCTGCCTAAGGTTCCTTTCTCGAACTTGCATCCGGTCAGGAGAGACTTCACAGACTGTATCCAGTCCGTGCTCTTCAGACCTACGTCCACCGCACTAGCCAGTGGCATAAGTCAGAGCAACTATTAGTTTGTCACGGCCGCCATAACCAGGGTGCGGCCGCCACGAAACAGACCATGTCACATTGGGTGAGAGATGCTATTGCCCTTGTCTATGAGGCACGTGGTCACACTTCGCCAACAGGCATCGGGGCTCATTCCACCAGGGGGGTTGCCTCTTCTAGAGCTTTGGCGGGGGACACCCCCTTACCAAATGTTTGTGATGCGGCAGGTTGGTCCTCTCCGCACACATTCATAAGGTTTTATAGTTTGGATGTTCATGTTACTCCGGGCTCTTGTGTCCTTGAGTCAACATCGCAAACTAGTGTTTGAGATTCTCTGCGCTTGGTGACGCACTTCACAGCCGGGGGGTCCGGACACAGTGCGGCGGCGTGGGTATTCTCGTTCCCAAAGTGCTCTATTAAGCGCAGCTTAGAGTGTAGCCTTTGAAAGGGAACACCCCGGGTTACTTCACTGTAACCCTGTTCCCTGAAAAGGCGGGAACGAGAAGCTGCGCTTCATTGCCACACTGGGATGTCCCAGGACTGCTCTTCAGACAAAATATCTGCAGATGCTCCTGCGGCACATCTCATTATAGCCTCGCATACGTCGCATTCCAATGACATCACGCAGGCTATAAATATAGGTCAATTTCATTGACGTTGTTTTACACATATTCACAGCTGGTCACGACTAAAGACGTTCCCATAGCGCTGATAAAGCACAGCTTCTCGTTCCCACTTTTTCAGGGAACAGGGTTACAGTGAAGTAACCCGGGGCGATCCTGATAATTCCATGAATTCAGTGTTGAAACCTCAAAGGATTCGTCAATATTTGTGCATTTGAATGTTTTCATTCATGAATCGTTGTATGGTTTAGATGTTGTCAGTATATAGATATTCCACATTTCAATGTTTATGCTTAGAAATGTGTAAGGCCCGCCCAATCGGCCCAAAAACGGAATCCGACGGCCTGGGCGAAGGTTAACGCGTGTATGCCTTTTCAGCGCCTCTGTGAAGTTCACTTAATTTCACTCGTTTAATCCGACTACAATTTCAAATGATTTACTCTTAGGTTGTGTTTCCAGTTAGAAATTAATCATTTGTTATGTATTAATTTAGATATTTGATTATTCTGGGTATCCCATATTTTCAATCATTCGTTCATTACGGACCCATCATCGCTCAGAGAATTTGCATCAGCCGGCTGCATTCTCACGGACATAAATTCGCCAGTTTATGATTCTTAGTCAGAGGGTGCAGAGTTTACTAATGCGCTTGAGTCGAACCGCCACATGCTTGTTCATACAAAAATACAGTTTTCTTAGTCACGATACTGCAACTTGCTAATTCAACAACAGACAAACTCAAAAGTCCCATGATGTGCTAACATGCTCCTTTCATGGGGCTCTCTAGTTTGACCTGTCCTGACGCAGATTTACGGAAATAACGGACTCCAATAATCTACTAGTCATAATGATTTCAGAAGAATCCAGAGTAAATCAAATATAACATTTTATTTGTCAAGTAAAAATGTATCATGCCAATTACATAGTTGGACAATTAGAAGCCAATTCAGAAATAATGAATGCATAACATCAATTGAAATCCTGTAGATGTGTGAGGGCAAGGTGTTGTCCTACGCTATTTCTTTGAGATCTTCTCTCCAGATGAGTTTTATTGCTTTATTGCAGGGTGCTTGATCTCAGTTTTTGTCTTAGCAGGAAAATCAAGTCTTACAGAGGTTTGCTGTGTAATGAAATTATGCATGTTAGGTGTTCACATGAATGAATTTAATGTATTTCACAACAACCTTTGAAATCCAGTGCTGAATATGTTGCCTTGATCGTTAATGCTGTTTTCCTTCATGAGTTCATTTTGCTGAATATCATTAATTGCAAATACATGGTCAGTTGAACGGTACCTGTCATGATTGCCTTAACCTGCCGTCACCCTGGGTTTTAATATTATGATTGTACAAAAATAAAATTGTTATATTTGTATTTGATCAATATTGTGGTCCTTGGTGTTTTCTTGGTTATTGAGCCCATATACAATTTAGATCCAGTAGAGAACCTGTGTATTACCCCTATTACTTTGTGGGGTTGTTACAAGCACATCTTTGGTTCACAGCCTTTCGTGATTAAGGGACTCATTCGCTTTATCCTTTTTCAGTCAAGCTGCTTTAGGTGGTTATTTGTTCCTCATTAATGGGCACATGCAATTTTTCTTTTTGTCAGTGCTCGTTTGTGCGTGCTAACAGAACAAAATTATTCTGATCCGGATCGTTTTGTTTCGATCTTATTCCGTTGACAAGTTATAGTTTCTGACTAAGACTAATTTAATTTTTATAGGCTACTGAGAAAATGAAATGTCATGAACCACCTTAAATGAGCTGAATGTCATATTGATATCAATTTATTTCTAATTGTGAATTTTTGGTTTACAACAAACTATGTTTGGTATATTTCTAGTTGAATTCCTTCAGTGAAATTACTCACCACACTCCTAAACTAATAAATAAAATTAGCCTACTTTTGTTAACATATGTCTGAGAAACCCTTATGAAAATGAATCATGGTTTTACTACGGGGGGAAAAAAATGGTTATTGTCGTTATTCCAAGCAATTAACCGTGGTTTTGTTACAAAAGAATGAATAAAAATAACCATCACAATAAATAAATAAATAAATACATACAGGTCAACAAATCCCCTCAGTCTGCTGACAGCAATGAAATGAGCAGATCTGGAGACATCAGCATAATAAATGAGGTGAAAACAGGAACTATTGACATGAAATAAAGAGTGTTTTCAGCAGCTCTGTTAATATTGATGATCCTCAGACTATCAACACTCATTCAACAAGACATTCAGATCATCTCACTTTATTCTGAGTGTTTGCTGTTAGAAACTGATTATTTGAGTCAAAGACCATAAAACTGCTCTAATGAAAGATAACACTGATATTTCTCATAATATGACACGGATAAAATATAATCTGAAACGCAAAAAACAAAAACTATTAACACTCAGCACAATATTACACCATAATAGGTCCATATGAATCTAAATATACTTGGATTTTCTAATAACTCACTGCAATGTATATTAATAAAGATCACGTTAGTTTTGTACAGAAACTGACAATGATCATAAAACCTTTCAAAATAAAAAGCACCACAAAACAATAATTAGGCTGACATTGTCACGGTCACCGTCATGTTTAGTTTCATCTGTCACGTGCTCCTTTGTTCTAGTTTCCCGCCACAATCTGTCACAATGGACACTAATCTCATCATCACAGCTGTTAGTCATTTTAGTTAATCGTCTGTGTATATTAGTTCAGTTCTGTTGGTGTGTCTTTGTCGGGTCTCGTATCTACTTGTGTTGTGTTCCTGCCTGGATTCTGTAAAGACTTCCTTGTGAATTATCTTCTTCGTCGTGTGATATTTACACAACCAGCGCGTTACAAACATTTACAGTGTCAAACTGTATTCATAATTATCTATATTAACATTGTATATGTATAATTGATTTGTCACTTGCACAATCGGCACAGTGTCACGCCAGGAAAAACTGTTCACAACCACGAAACGTATATAAACATCAACATAAGCACACAAAGATAACTACAAGGATCACACACTGCTTATCTTTATTCCAGCTGCTCTCTTTCTGCTGGTTGTGTAATGCTGAGGTGAGATGGAGAATGTAATCATTTCAGTTTATTTTGTAAAAATTGAGTGTTGTTTAAAGTTCATAGTAATTGTTCTGACTTCATGAAGCCTCATGGTGTGAATGAACATCAAACTAACTAGAACAAACTCTTTGACATGTATATAGATATCAATGGTGAAACTGTTAATAACAGGCAGATTTCATTCAGTGTCAGTGATGTGTGGTGAAATAATTAATTAGGCAATTTAATAAAAGCTCTACTGAAAAAAATAAAACATGGAAAGCTCAAAAAGAAAACCTATACTTCATGGCTTTCAGAACTACAATTTTGGAATTATTCCTGATGTAAGCAGAATCAGCAGAAATTAAAATGCACATTAAAATAAGCAGTTGATAAAATAAGTAAGGAGTTTAATCAATCTCATTACTTGAAGCCAATTAATAATTACAAACTATGACTGTTATCTATTTCTAAAGCAAGCTACATGTATAATGTATGTGACAAAGTTTCTGCGACAGCTCTCTGACGCGATTCATCAGTGTCCAAAATCCTCGCTTCATTTCGTTCACTCCTTGCTTCTAGTGCACTCAACTGCCATGCACTATTTAGGCTATGGATTCGAGAATCAGTAAACAAGTGAGCGATTTTGGACACAGCAACAGAGTCAACACCGAGAGTCGATTCCTATATTAATGCAATAAATATAGATTTGACTTTCCATGGTTAACGCGTGTTCATATCATTAAACTAACTAAAAATAACAATAAACACATTAATAAGTGTACATTATTGTATGCATTTTTGTATGTATTGTATTAATTTAGTATCTTTAACTCTCCTGTCCAAGCACTTTTAAGACAATGATCATGTGTGTTTAGCGCCATCACCCGACCATTATAATGAGATGAATTCATTAAAGAATGGCTTCTTTCTCGTTTATTTAATTCTGACATAATATTCGACCACGCATGTTTTTCGTGACTTTTCTCTCTGTAAAATTAGGTATCTGCAATTAGCTAGGTATCAACATTGATACTCATCAAGTCATTGCTAAATTGGAATAATCTGGACAGTCACACTAAACGTGTTGTTTTAATGCGCGGATTAATTAATTAAGTGTGTAAAGACTGCCATCTTGCCTTATTTATGACCCTGTTTTGATGTAAAGTAAATGGATTCGAGGAGTCGATTCCATCGACTCCTACAGTGGGAGTCGGAGTCGACTCTCCTAGCTGCAACTGACATGTAGCGTGTATGGACCAAGCATGCCACACGCGTCCTGAAAAGTGAAGCCAAAGCGTCTCGATCACCCCCAGGTGGCTGGATGCAGTATAGGTCATAAACCCCGCCCTCTCCATGTAATGTAATGAACGAGAGACAAACTAAACAGTCAAATTACATGTCAAAATATTTTTTTCCAAAGATGGTTTCTGTCATTTTAGGCAGTTTTTATCACTCTGATGTTATTTAAAGTGTTCTTTCTTTAAATATGTTTGTTATTGATGCTATGGTTTTGACGTCATGATTGACAGCTGAGATTGACAGTTTCTCTGAGCAAAGTAGTCACTGAAGCACCAACGGACTTTTTTCTGGATATTTGGGAGGAAATTAGAACTTTAACTTTAATTTCTTCATTTCCAGAACTGTTTATTTCACACCAACATAATGAATTGGTCTGATGTATTAACTGATTTTGCGGGAGCGTAGGCGGGACCTTGATATCGCAGCTCTACTACTGCTCACTACTGCGCAGACTCGAGACTCAAGATGTCAGCGCCATATTGACACACTGACGGCTTCAGTTACTACAATGGAAGGGAGTGAAGGTGCATAACTTTTCCTTGATAACTTCGTTTATCAGTGTCTGAATTCAGTGACTTCTTTTCATTCTCTCTCTCAAGTGGATTATGTTAGTGAACTAATGTAGGGAATAGTGAATGAGGGTATAGGGTGTGATTTGGGACAGCCTCTGAAGGTGATGATGCACGGGGCAACTTTTTGAGCAATGTTGTCGTCAACGAACAACCTGGTGAGACACAGGGCAACTAATTATGGCAACGGACAGCAACCAATCAAAGAGGAGCAAATCTATTGCCAACCCAATAAATACTTTATTATAAACACTTGTTAGGCACTTTAACTTTCAAATATTTTCTTTGTTTTTATTAAATATAAATGCCTTTTTGATATGATTTGTGATAGGAAAAGGGAGAAGAGCGAGTTTGGCAAAAGGCAGATTCGCGTCAAAAGCTCTACAGCCTACACCACTACAGCTGTTAAACAGAATGCGTCTTTTTAGTATTTAACTGAAAACATTCAATAGCTAAATTTCAGTCTACACACATTAAATTGGACACCTGTTGGTATTTTAAGCATTAAATGAGGTAAATTCCCTGTTTTGGGTTGACACATGACAACCTACCAGCGTAAAAAGATAGAAGTTCACACTCCTTTTCTTCGCACCACTGCCGCTGAGAGGCCGCCATCTTGTTTTTTTGTTTTTTTTAAATCTCCAAGCCGGTCACGTGATCGGCTGCTAGCATTCTGATTGGAGGATCTAAAGTATCCAGATAGAAATGTGTTGCTCATTCTCAATGGGAAAGTGCCCAAGCAACATTGCTCGGCAACATTGTTTAAAAAGTTGCCCTGTGTATCATCACCTTGAGTGTCGACTTTGAGTTCTGTTAATTCACTGTATATTTCTGTGGCGACTTTCTCGATAAATATTACAGAATGCATTGTTTTTTACTGTATCTACAGTACATTGATCCCATGACTGTTTTAATGGAAAATGGCATGCTACTGTCAGCATTTGACTGTTGTTTTACAGTAAGGTTTTACAGTGCATATTTGCTGACAACAGCAACAATCCTCCATTCAAGGTGACTGATATATTCAAGGTAATGTTGATTCCAGCAAATGATCATGTTCTCTTTCTCACACGCTGGTTACACAATGCTATAACATTTGTGAAAATGCTTATACAACAGGTTTATAGTGTCACAGAAATTACACAGTTTCAGCTTTAAATTTTGTTTTTAATTTTTTGTATTCTTTCTCATTTAATTCAACTTTTTCATTGCAAATTATATTAGCCACATAATAATGACTGAAAATACGATTGAAAGCTGAACATGAATCAGAATTCATTTGTGACCCTGGACCACAAATTTGTGAATAAATAATTATATTTATAATAATATAATAATTATATAATAGTTAGCTGAATAAATAATCTTTCCATTGATGTATGGTTTGTTAGGATAGGACAATATTTGTCTGAGATACAACTCTTTGAAAATCTGGAATCTGAGAGTGTAAAAATCAAAATATTGAGAAAATCGCCTTTAAAGTTGTCCAAATGAAGTCCTTAGCAATGCATATCCACTCACAAAAATGCATTTTTGATATATTTATGGTAGGAAATTTACAAAATATCTTCATGGAACATGATCTTTAATTAATATCCTAACGATTTTTTGGCATAAATAAAAATCTATAATTTTGACCCATACAATGTATTATTGGCTATTGCTACAGATATACCCATGTGACTTATGACTGGTTTTGTGCTCCAGGGTCACATTTTTCTTGCAGTGACAGCAGTACTCAGAGCTTGAACTCCACAAGTTTGTGTAAAACCCGATGATCACTGATGCAATTACAAAATTACACTACTGAATAATAATTTCTATTCATCTATTCAAGAACACACATAAAACAGAATGAATTCACATCATAATGGTACAAGTATTAAAACAGAAGAAGTGGATCAAGTACAACCTATATAAAAACACTGTTTGTACAGGAAGTGAGAACATGAGCAGGTGCTGATAAACAAACTCTCCTCCACTGTATAAAAAGAGAAACCAGGGCTCCACAACGCAACATTGACACTGATCTACTGAACTGGTTTGTGTCACAAAAATACAAAACTTTGTAATAATTATTTATGTATAATTGTGTTTTAAAATCTATGCAGAGTTCCAGTATTCTTTGAGAAACAATGGCGGTCTGGACTGTCTATCTGTCTCTTTGCCTTCTGGTAGCTTTGAATGCTTCAGGTAAAACTATTATTCCACGTCTCACATCATAACTGTTATTTTAACATGAATTGTAGCACATCTGGGACTCTGTAATGACTGATCAGAAGCAGGAATGATCTAATACAGTATGTGCACCTGAGTTTGTCTCTGAATTATTATGATAATATTAAGACAATAAAACAACAATAATTATATCATTATATAAGCCAAAGTTATTGATTCTTATGAATGTATTTATATTATTAATTTTGACAATAAAATACAACAACTTATTTGCCTGTGTGATCTGATATATATTTTTATTATTAGTAGTAGTAGTTGTTGTTGTTGTAGTACTGCTGCTGCTACTAGCAGTTCTGTTTTAAAAATGTGTATTTCTTTATTTTTTAAGAGGAAACGCGTCCTGTTGGAAATGAACGTTGTGGCGGTAAGGCTTCTCTTGTCTTCTACTCTTGTCCATGTTTATGTATAGTACAGTTGATGATCATGTTCTCCAGCATGCTTTAAAAATGTTCTAAAGATCATCTTAGAATCAAAAGTCTAACTTATAGTGACTATAAAGAGTGCAAAACTTTAAATGTCTTTCTTTTTCACATCATGACGTTTCTTTGAAAATTTAAGTCCTTTGTTTATTTAAACAGACTTTTAGTGTAATTTAAAGGTACACTATGTAGCTTTTTATGTTCAAAATTAACAAAATTTAAATGAGTCAATCAGTCCTTCTTCCAAAACGTGTTTAATATTTTAAACTTGCGTATTTTAAATTGTATACATTCATCACTTGCCCGTGTGTGTCTTGCCATATCTGTGTGTGGGAGTGGCAGAGCGAGAAAGGTTGACACGGAGCTGCTAAATCTGTGGAATCACACATTTTAAACAAACACCGAACAGAGGAAAGTCTGCTGACAAAAGGTTAACGAGACAGAGCTCGTAATAAAACAAGAACCAACATTAGCTTGGCTTTCGAACTGAGGGATTTTAAATGCTGTAAAAGCGACGCGGTGATGATGGAGTTTTTATTACTCGACCGGTGGGTAAGATATTTTATTGAACAGATAAATTGCCATATGTAGCTCTCTAACAGAGTTCACTGTAAATCATTATCTATTGTGAAGGGTCGCCTTCATCTCCACAGTCATGCAAAGCTGAAGCACAACCAAAACAATGTTGCATGCCTTTTTGTTTTTTAACCGGTAAAGGGCCAAAAGTTACATAGTGTACCTTTAAATGAAAGTTATTAATTTAATTACATTAAAGGTTATTAACGGTTAAAACATAATAACAAACAAAACTTCCATTTAACAGCCTGTCAGGCAGGATGGTCTGCCTTTGGATGCAGATGCTTCAAGTTTTTCAGTAACCCTCAAACATGGGCTGGAGCCGAGGTATGATACATTCAACTTCTGATATGACATAAAAATCATATAAGAATATTCTTGGATTAACTCTGTAAACATCCGTGACTCCTGTCAGTTATCACAGGATAGTCATTTCAACTTGTTCCTCAGTTTAAAAACAAAAAATATATGTTAACAGTAAAGAAATTACAATGGAGCTCCAGGATGTGAACATACATCACTGTGATAATACTGAAACATCATAATGGTCTGAAAATACAGACACAACACATTTCACTTAAAAACTTTATCTCTGTGAAGTTATATCTAATCTATATACATTGTTTTGCATTCTCTCGCAAAACCTGTCGTGAGATCTGACAAACACTTCCTGTTTAATTTCCTGCTGGCAGTGGTTCAGAAAGCTCTGTGTGGTTCATATTTTGAATTTGGACTCAAATATAAAGAAATGCTTTTTTAAATAGAGATTACTATTCTCCCACCATTATGAAAACAAAACATTAGACAACTAAACAAAATAACATGTAATTCACTTAAGGTTCTGACAAAATGTTCTATTTAATGTTTAAGTTAGTCTTTTTATAAATATCTTAGTCCTCTATATGCATTTATAATGTTTATTTTAAAAAAAAAAATAATAATTTAAATGAATTTATGTTCAATAAATGAATTGTTGAAATTGATGAATCAAATACATTAGTCTCTGGTCCCCACCTACTGGTGTGATAATAGATACAATCTTTATTTGAAGAGTAACATTAGTTTCAAAGGTCAATTACTCATTTTGATCGTGGCAACATCAGTGTTTATGATACATGTATTTCAAATACGTATAAAATAGGATTTTGTAACTTGTATTTGATAGGGTTGATGAAAATGGCTTCCATACATATTTTGTATCGAAAACCTTTAGTGTTTTGTATTTCTGTAATTTTAAAATACTGTAAAATACTTTTTAAGAAGTCTACAGGATGACATCATAAAAATGTGGCCTCTGATTGGTGCTTGCTCAGTAGTTTGCCCAGACTTACTGAAATCTTAACAAAAAATTGATTCATATGGAAGAAGGTGGTCAAGGTACAAAATCAATTTTTTGCATAAATTGCTATAATTTTTAACAGTTCATGTTAAGTTTTGGTGTTTGTTTTAGTAGCCTAGGCTAAATAGTTTACCAATTTACATAATGTTCTTGAAAACTATTATACCGAGCAGCAGCCCCAGTTATGTTAAGTCCGTCGGTTGTGCACTTAAACAATAATAAAAAGTGTTTCAGTGTTGTACAACATTACATTCTGCAGCAGAGCAGAAGCAGTGCGCATTTTTCCGGTATGCAACAAATGAGTTGCATACGTTTACACCGGACGCTGCAGCAGTTTTGGCGTCGAGTCTTTTTCAAAAAAAAAAAAAAAATTCACTTTTTTTCAATTAAAGTGCCGGTACAAGTTTGAAGGACGATTTGAGTTCACACAAAAAAGTATATGTTGCACAGAATAAGCATATATTTGTAGAGTACTGTGATTACATTTAATATACACTAATTATGAATGAGAATATTGTTAATACATTGTTTACTTAATCAACTGAGTCAGTGTAATGGTGAAGGGATAGATGGAAGGTTTGCGAAGAAATGTCATGCTCCCTTGGAAAAGTATTTTTAAAATACAAAATATATAGTAGTTTATTTTGATACATGGTGTGGCTGCTGTATTTTGTAGTTTATTTTGATACACTTAAAATTAATTAACTGCTCCATTGTTAAAGTCGGCATGAAATCAAAATTGACCCTATTTACTTTGTTAGTGCATATTACTAGTCTTACTAGTCTTGTGGTGAAGTTATTATACAGAAAAAATTGTTTGTCATGGTAATCTTTAATCAAAATCTGAAAAGTTACTTCCGGTCTGGAATGGCGTTCCTTCTCTGATGACGTCAGTTTGACGGCTTGGGTTGAAAACGCTTAAACCACTCCCCTCCAACCATTAGTCTGCTATGAGCGAGAGATGGAGAGGAGGAGCGCTAAAGTAAAACCCTGCCCTCTATTCAATATTCCGTTTCACTTGGAAATACGTCACAACACTGGAGAAAAGTCGTTTGCAACTTCCGGTTCACGGGGACTTTAACGTATGGAGCTGTCTGAACCACTGCCTGAGGGAAATTAAATAGGAAGTGTTTGTTCGAACTTACAACAGGTTTTGCGAGAGAACGCAAATATCTTTGTGAGAGAAAGCAAAATCTTTGCGAGGGAACACAAAGTTTCTCGGGGGAACGCAAAAGTTTTGAAAAATATTTTTTTCCTCCCATCCCAAATTTTTTTCCACCACCATGTCTTTTTATGGGCTCCATAGATTTTAAACTTCACAGATAAAATAATAAACAAACAAACAAAAAATAAACAGCACAATGAGTAAAAATTATTTCGATGGTAATTGAAGGCATGTCACGTATTTTGGAATATTAATAAAAAAATACATAATTTTTTATAAATAGTGGTGTTTGCTCATGTCTCCACCTCTACAGAAAACCTGTTTGGACTATGATGGGAACCTTGCTTCTATACACAGCCATGAGGAGTACATTTTTATACAGAGCCTGGTTAGATACGAAACTCAACGTACAACACGTGCCTGGATCGGAGGCTATGATGCTGTTGAGGTAAGCGATTATTTTTTGATCATACTTTCTGTGCTACTGGGCATTTATAATTACATTTACATTAAAACTCAAAAACATTTTTCAAAATGCATGAACATAGATGTCTCAAGTGTCAAACTCGAGTGTCTGTATTGTGAAACTCGATGTGAAATAGGGGCCGACCAAGATGGGGGTGTGAAAGGACAGAACTTTCGAGCTCTCAGCATCAAATTTGATTAAGAAGGATAAACTTGTTTTTTGGAAAGATCTTTCGTGTTGAGCAAAGTGTATAGCATTTTGGTATATTTTTTGCATTATAACACTGTGGCAAAATGCCTAAATCTGCACAAAAACGTCCAAGTGCTGCTAGCAAAACAGCGAACAGTAATAGCATGCTGGTTGACACCGGTCACGACTATGAAGACGGAATAATACACGGGCAACGAAGAAGAATTTCCTTCACTTCCAATAGTACCCACAACGCCCAGTAAGCCTCCATTAGCCAAAAAAACCATCGCTTTCCCAAACCAGTATGGATAAATCTGACGAGATTGTTACTAAATTGGCTAATCTCTATAAAAATGGCAACTGTTCTATTAAGTTATCAAACGGTACTTCTCCTAGATTCGATATTACAAGAGGAATTAGGCAGGGGTGTCTCTTTTTATTAGTGAGTCAGCTTCTTTCCTCTCATATCAAATCAAGTCCTATGAAGGGTATCACTATTGTTGATAGAGAGATAAAAATAACCCAACTAGCCGATGACACTACACTGTTCATTCAAATTGAAAAACAGATTTCTGTAGCTATTGAATTAATCAGTGAATTTTCAAGGGCATCTGGTGTATACTTGAATCTAGCTAAATGTGAGCTTATGGCCATCAAGGAATGTTCTGAAACATCTTATTTTGGTATCCCCTTAAAAAATTAAGTTCAGTATTTAGGAATAACCATTACTAAAGATCAGCATAGAAGATGTTTTCTGAATTTCAACCCTATTATTCAAAAAACTAAAAAGAAATTAAATCAATGGCTGATAAGAGATCTTTCTTTAAGGGGCAGAGTTCTCATTACAAAGGCTGAGGGTGTCTCTAGACTGACTTATGCAGCAATGGCCTTGCATCTTGATAAAACATTATGCAGAGAGATTGATAAAGTACTGATTGACTGAAAATGTTCTGGATTTTGAAATATTAAATAATACATTTAAAGTTAAATGGCTTAGTCAGATCATCAGAAATCCTTGCTCCATTTGGGATTTTATCCCCTCCCATATTCTTTCAAACCTGGGTAACATACATTTTCCTCTCAGTTGTAATTATAATATTGATAAAATACCAGTAAAACTATCGGAAAAGGCCAGGCCTTTTTATCGTGGTCATTGATTTTCAAACATAACTTTTCACCACATAATTATTATATATGGAATAATAAGGACATTTTATATAAACGCAAATCACTTTTTATGAAACATTTGTTTGATAATAACATCATATTGGTGGATCAGTTATTTAATTCAAATGGTTTTCTTTTCACCTATAATGAGTTTTTGGCATATTACAAGATTCCTGTAACACCAGGGGACTATGCAAAAGTTTTTGGAGCAATATCCTCTAAAGTCTGCATGCTGTTCAGATCTCAGAAAAGAATTAACAGTCAACAATGGTCCCCATCTACTATAATTAACTCTTATGTAGGTGATATTTGTTTTTCTCTTAATTCAAAAAACATCTTTCAAAGAAATATTATATGTTTGCCTTATATTTACTCTTATCAGTTGACAGACAATATTGCTTGGAAAAAGGTCTGGCTTATACCTAATCAATATTTAATTACAAACAAAGTCAAAGAGGTATCATTCAATAGGATTCACCCAGTGAAGCATTACCTTGTAAAAGTTATATTGATGTTAAATGCACTTTCTGTGACAACTGCCCTGAAACTGTGATTCATATGTTCATCTAAGACCATTTTGGCAAAATATTTGTGATTTTATAGCAAAAAATATTGATAACCAATCTGTGCTGTTATGGAAGGATGTAGTATTTGGTCATATGGAGGACTGTAGAAACAAGCGCAACCAGATTTATATAAAAAACGTTATACTTTTAATGGCAAAGTTTCATATTCATAAATGCAAGTTTTCTTGCAAAAAACCCTGCTTTATATCTTTTAAGAGAGAATTTGAACATTATATTGACTCTATACGATATTCTTTAAAACAAAAAGCAGTTAAAATTTGTAAACTTTTTAATATTTTTTTTCTAGGTTTTAATTAAGCTAGTGTACTTTTGTTTGTTACATATTTGATGTTATATATTGTATTTTGATGTCTCTGTAACACATTTTCTAATATAAAAAAAAAAAGAAAAGAAAAAAAAACGATGTGAAATAGTATGGCTGATAGAGATAGTTGAGCAATTTAGCCCTTTCTTACATATTTTTCACATATTATTTACTGATACCCCTTTCTGTGAAATAATTTCTGTTCATTTCTGTTTAGATTTCTGACATGTTTAAAGTGGGGTTAGGGTTCATGAGGAATCATCTTTTAGATAAATAAAGATAAAATTAAGCCATGTAAAGCTGTGGACATAAACACAATGTCATTTTTTCTCTTCTGTTCACAGGAGGGAGTTTGGCTCTGGAGTGATGGAACCAAAATGAACTATCAAATATGGTCGCCTGGAAATCCCAATAACTATGGTGAAAAAGAGCACTGCATTGAGATCAACTATGACAGTAAGTGACTGCTGTTAATGCTCATGAAATAACAATCAATCTGAATTGTGTTAGACCATACATCAGAAGATTAGCAGATACTGCTACATGTCATATTTCCAGAAGCTAGAAAATTACTTTTTTCCAGTTTGTTGAATTCAGGAATATTCATCACAAAACATTGTTGCTGACTGTTTAGACATCAAATACTAATATGTCGGTGTCTACCATACTAAATAAACTTTAAATAAACATTAGTTTTTACATAATGATTAAAACAACTATTGTTTTCTGTCTTGCAACAGATGGCAACTGGAATGATGACAAATGTTTTGTAAAGAAGCCCTTTGTGTGTGTGAACTGAACCAGCATGTGAAGAATCAATGTAGAAGAAACAAGCTACTTTGACTCATTTACTTTCCATTAGAAATGTTTAATGGAGGCTAATAAATGTGTTAAAAAGGTTAATTTTGATTGGGTTTTTTTGTGCACTCTAAAAACTTTTTCTATTTACTAAATTTATTTGGTGAAACATTTTTACACTTAAAAATATTCAATTTTAAAGCAGTGAAATCAATTACATACATCGTATGAACTGTGTAAATGTAAGTAAAAAAAATTAAGTAGATCTGAGTAACTGCATTTTATGGAAGCCCGTTTCCGCCACTAAATAAAAAAAATAAAAAGAGTAATTGCGACTTTTTATCTCAGAATTGCGAGTTATAAAGTCACAATTCTGAGATATAAATTCGCAATTGTGAGAAAAAAAGTCAGAATTCTGAGATATAAACTCGCAATTGCGTGATATAAAGTCAGAATTGTGAGAAAAAAAGTCAGAATTGCGAGTTTATATCTCAGAATTCTGACTTTTTTTCCTCACAATTGTGTGAAACTTTATTTCTCACAGTTCTTACTTTGCTTGCGTTTCCTTTCATTGCGATTGACCATCAGGATTGCTGCTTCGTTATTATTCTACATAAAATGGAAGACATCATAAAGGATTATTTTTAGCGCGGATTTACCAATAAAGAAATTTTCATTTTACTGGAGGAGACACATAAAGATTAGTCTCCGGACATATGCATTATGCAGGAATATGCATATAGCATGTTCCCTCGGTAACCTTGTACATGAGTACAGCGTTTCAAGGAGAAAAAACAGCTTTTACTGCCATCTAGTGGGCTTAATACTAAAACACCAATACCTATCATGCTTCATCAACTTTGTAACTTTGCAACTCAAGTCTGGTGGCTCCATAAAAAGGGGCATTCAAGGGTAGAATCATGCAATTCTGCAAATTACAGTGGAAGTATTTGGTAAATAAAAGTTGTTTTTAACAGAATGGATATACTAATGAATTTGACACAATAATAACAATATAATAGTAATAATAATAAGAATCAGCTGTGGCGGAGGCGCAATAAAACAGACGAAGCTGAAGTGGCACATTTTATACACCAACAGCTTCAGACATCAGGACAGCAGCACGGCTATCGTTGGATGCACCAGAAATGTTGGATGTCCGGAATTGTTACAGACAGAGACACTGTCCGTCAGTTAATTGCGAGAAAAAAAGTCAGAATTCTGAGATAAAAACTCGCAATTGCGAGAAAAAAAGTCAGAATTGCGAGAAAAAAAGTCAGAATTCTGAGATAAAAACTCGCAATTCTGACTTTTTTTCTCGCAATTGCGACTTTATATCTCGCAATTCTGACTTTATATCACGCAATTGTGAATTTATATCTCAGAATTCTGACTTTATTGCACGCAGTTGCGAGTTTATATCTCAGAATTCTGACTTTATATCACGCAATTGCGAGTTTATATCTCGCAATTCTGACTTTATATCACGCAATTGTGAGATGTAAACTCGCAATTGCGAGACAAAAAGTCAGAATTCTGAGATAAAAAGTCGCAATTACTCTTTTTATTTTTTTTATTTAGTGGCGGAAACGGGCTTCCATAGTATTTGGTACATTAACAAAAAAAAAAACAAAAACAAAAAAAAAAAAACGAGTAAAATTAACTGGGGAAAAACATTTAAAAACCAATATTTATGAGTAATATTAACTTTTAATTTCCTCTATGACATGGCTTTTATTGTCCTGAGTACAGCAATACAGCATATTTTTAACATGTATACAATTTTGCCTTAAACTCACTGGTTACGACCCCCGAATTGGTCTAGGGCTACAGGGGTATAACATTTAAAATTGACATCGTTACAAAATTAAAATTGTCTTCGTTACAGTACTTGAGTATTTTTTGGGAGAATCTGTACTTGAGTTTTTATATTTCTGTCAACTTTTTTTACTCCACTACATTTCCTAAATAAAATGTATACTTTAACTCCAATACATTTCCCCAAAGCATTTCCGTTACTTACTACAAAATAAATTCGGGAAGAACACAGACTGCAAGGAAGCAAACAAGGCTCGCACAGCCGCGGTTGATTTCATTTTCTGGTTTGCGTCCGTTCATGGAGCGGCTGAGAAGAGTGCGCTGTCATTATACAGTACGAGAGCGGCCTCTAGAGGCGAAATAAAAACTGATCTCTGATGCCTTGTAGAGTTTGTTTTGACCATAGACTGTAAAAAATATGGACGTAGTGTTCGTGACGTCACCCGTAGATTTCTGAAGAGCATTTTTGAAGCGAAAATGAGGCCGCTGCCATCTTAGCAGCGCGTCACTCCCGGATAACTGAAAATGGGCAAAGAGGCGGGACGTGGTTGGAACTGAGGTGCTGAAACCATGATAATGACCCCAAACACACCTCCAAGACGACCATTGCCTTGCTAAAGAAGCTGAGGGTAAAGGTGATGGACTGGCCAAGCATGTCTCCAGACCTAAACCCTATTGAGCATCTGTAGGGCATCCTCAAACAGAAGGTGGAGGAGCGCAAGGTCTCTAACATCCACCAGCTCCGTGATGTCGTCATGGAGGAGTGGAAGAGGACTCCAGTGGCAACCTGTGAAGCTCTGGTGAACTTCATGCCCAAGAGGGTTAAGGCAGTGCTGGAAAATAATGGTGGCCACACAAAATATTGACACTTTGGGCCCAATTTGGACATTTTCACTTAGGGGTGTACTCACTTTTGTGGCCAGCGGTTTAGACATTAATGGCTGTGTGTTGAGTTATTTTGAGGGGACAGCAAATTTATATACTGTTTCTTCAGTGTTTTCACATGAAAAGATATAATAAAATATTTACAAAAATGTGAGGGGTGTACTCACTTCTTTGAGATACTATATATATAATATATATATATAAAATCTGTCAGGCCCTGTTAAAGTTTATGACAATTTTGGTGCAGTGGCAAGCCTAATGAGATGATAAGTATCACTGCCAAATGACAGACGGTTAAGATTTTAGTCATTTAGCCTAAGCAGTTCTAACAGACAAGACATTGAGATCAAAACTGACTTTAAAGGAATAATTATGTGATTTCGAATGCTGTACTGTTGACATGGTCTGAGTACTGTGAAATGTTGTGAAAATTGAGTGCAGGTAGTAGATTTCTTGGCTCTTCTTTTCTTTAAAAATGTTTTTTTAGTTTTTGAGCGACTCAAAGGTTTTTCTCCAGGTTTGACATGATGTTTCTCCTCCACTTCACTCAGTTCCTCACTTTCCTCCTTCACTTCCATCAGGTCTGAAATGAAAGAAGAAACTTCATTTTCAGTACATCAAAACAGTTAAAAAATAAATACTTAAATTTTTAAATCACTTACTTTTAGTCATCCTGTTGTGTTTATATATCTCCCCTTTACAGTTTCAGCATTTTCATCTTGTGATTTTTCTGGGAAATGAATGTCACTATTTTCACTTAATACTATTATAGTTTTTGTTAATATTTTGAATCCAATTAGATTTTTATATTTTCTGCTTTCATTTTTCGTTATTTTTTATTTTTTTATTTTTATTTTTGGTTGTTTTGTTTTTTATAAATTTTTATTTCAGTATTAATATTTATTTCAACCAATGAAAAAATGTTTTTTTTAATGGTTTTACTTAACTATAATCTTTATATTGAATAATATATTTGACTGAATGAATTGAATGAATTTTGACTTTAAAATATGCAGCGCTCACATTTATTTAATGAAATTAATGTTAATAATCTCAGTAGGTTGTATCGCGATTTGTTTTTCCATCCACAAAATATAAAATGCCTTAAAATGATTATTAATACTCTTGTTATACCATTTAAAGTACTGAAGACTTTTTATGAACTTAAATTTATCTGATGAGCATGAGCGGAGTGGAATAATGAAAGTGATCAGCATGATTAATATTCAAAATTATGTGTGTGTATCTGCAGTCTGCAGAGCCGTTTTCCCTTTTGAATGACAAATATAGACAAATTTATATGAAGAAATAGGCAGTTGTCTCCTATACTCAGGAGCAGAACGGTGTGTTCAAATGCAGCTTTTTTACACCGAGGTGACGCGAGGCGACAACACAGTCGGCTTTTATCAATGCTAATTCTTTGGCGTCTGTTTGGTATGTGATATTTTCCCTACCCGTTCATATTTTGAAACTTTCACATGCAGCATCTCATTTAATTACGTCAAAACAACAAATAATGTGATAGGCTACTGGTCACAGAACACGCAAATAACATGCAAATTTTACAGTCATAACGTGTGAATTTGTATGGTCGCCAATGGCGACCTCAGCTAAAATATCACTCACAAATTATTATTTTTAGTAGCAAATGCGACCGTTTTAGGCGCAGTCTGGAGCCCTGATATTTGTGGCAGGGTGGCGGTTTTGCAGCCTTGACTAAATGTAGTATACACGAGACTAGACAATGATCTGAGATGTCGTCGCTCTGCTGCTGAATTTCAACGGCATCAATATTGATTCCATGTGACAATATTAGATCTAAAGTATGATTACGACAATGAGTGGGTCCTGACACGTGTTGTCTAACTCCAATAGAGTTTGGAATGTCTGTAAATGCAAAACCCAGTATGCTTTTTCATTATCTACATGGATATTAAAATCACCAACAACAAGGACTTTATCCACAGCTAGTACTAACTCCGATAGAAAGTCAGCAAATTCTTTGATAAAGTCTGTATGGTGTCCTAATGGCCTGTATACAGTAGCCAGCACAAATGTCAAGCGGGATTTATCACTTGTATAAATCCCGCTTATCACTTTAATGGTTGAACCACTGTACTCACATGAAATATGTTTTTAGTAGCTTTCTGGGCATTGAAAAAGGGAGTGTTCTTGCTGGCAATGGAGGCCTCACTGAGCCATCAGATTTCATCAAAAATATCTTAAAAAGGTTAGTTCACCCAAAAATTAAAATAAAATGTCATTTATTACTCACCCTCATGTCGTTCCACACCCGCAAGACCTTCATTCATCTTCAGAACACAAATTACGATATTTTGATTAAATTCGATGGCTCAGTGAGGCCTGCATTCACAGCAATGGTACTTCCTCTCTCAAGATTAATAAAGGTTTTTTTTTTTTACTGCATCAGTAGTTCTACCTTAATATTATAAAGCGACGAGAATACTTTTTGTGCGCCAAAAAAAAAACAAAATAATGACTTTTCAACAATATAGTGATGGGCCGATTTCAAAACACTGCTTCGAAGCTTTACGAATCAAATCAGTGAATCGGAGCACCAAAGTCACGTGATTTCAGAAGTTTAGCCATTTGATAGGAGATCCGAATCACTGATTCAATTCGTAAAGCTCCGAAGCAGTGTTTTGAAATTGGCCCATCACTATATTGTTGAAAAGTCGTCGAAAAGTATTCTCGTCGCTTTATAATATTAAAGTAGAACTACTGAACTCGCATGAACTGTTTTAAATATGTTTTTAGTACCTTTATGGATCTTGAGAGAGGAAATGTCATTGCTGGCTATGGAGGCCTCACTGAGTCATCGGATTTAATCAAAATATCTTAATTTGTGTTCCGAAGATGAACGAAGGTCTTACGGGTGTGGAACGACATGAGGGTGAGTAATTAATGACAGAAATTTCATTTTTGGGTGAACTAACCCTCTAATTACTCACTATGTTGTTCCAAACCCATAAGACTTTCGTTCATCTTCAGAACAAAAATGAGTATCTTTTTAAGGAAAACTGAGAGATTTCTGTCCCTCCATTGACAGTCCACTCAGCTACAACTTTCAAGGTCCAGGAAGGTATACAGACATCATAAAAGTAATCCATATGACTCCAGTGGTTTAACCTCAAATTCATGAAGTGGGACAAATGCTTTGTGTGCATGCATGAGTGAGAATACAAGCACTGAGGTGCTCATGTGAATCTATGAATATATTTTATTTTTGGTTTTCTCACACACAAAGCATCTGCATCCCTTCCTAAAATTGGGGTTAAACCGCTGGCGTCACATGGATTACACCATGTTTTAACTATATGCGATATAACAGTGACACACAATAAAAGGTATCTTTTCCATGTTAATCGGAGCTTTTGTCCTAACCAGCTGCGGCAGCGACACACAACGATTCTATTTTAGAAACAGTTTCTATTTTTCTGCGACATTGCGGCTCAAACACCAACACAAAGTATGACACCAATTCCTTCCTAACCAAACGCGATGCGATAAGATTCTAGCAACAAGCAGTTTGTCTGTCCACACCAAATGCGATGTGACCCTGACATGCAACAAAATCAATAAAAAAAATTACAGCCAATCAGAACAGTGTCTGGACGGGTTCTCTTGGCAATCCCATAACAGTAACAATGAAATGGATAAGTACATAATCAAATTCATAAATATTAGACCATTTAAACATTATTTAAAGTACATACCAAGTGTATTCTGTGACAAAGATTGTTTGAGTAACTCAGTATGTACTCTAAATGTTTAAAATAAATGGTGTAATATTTATGAAGTTGATTATGTACTTACCTATTTCATTGTGACTGCTGTGCGCATGCCAAAGAGAGCCCGCCTACACGATGTTCTGATTTGCTGTGGTTTTTGATTGATTTTGTCTCATCACTTGGTCATGTCGCAATTGGTGTGGACAGAAAAATGGCTTGTCGCTAGAATCTTATCCCATCGCATTTGGTTAGAACATGGTGTTACTTTTATGATGTCTTTACTACCTTTCTGGACCTTGAAAGTGGTAGTTGTGTAGGCTGTCAACAGAGGGAGAGAAAACGCTCAGATTGCATTAAAAAGATCTTCATTTGTGTTCCAAAAATTAACAAAAATCTTACAGGTTTGCAAGATCATAATCGTGAGTAATTAATGATAGAATTTTCATTTTTGGGTGAAATACTTGGGTGGAAAACTTTCCATTTCCTGTATGTTCAGTTAATGTTCCATAGTGAGATTTGACAAAAGCTCAAATTTTACATGGATTTTCAAAGTTGTTCATACCGGAACTTCAGCAGTCTTGGAGGAATGTGTAGCCATTTGGTTTCCTTCATCTCAGCCTTCTCAACCCTCGTTCAGGATTTCTGCACAGGAAAGTTATTTAAAGAAACAGATATGTTTTTAGCTACACAAGAAACTGAATGAAATTGAACTACAGAGTAGCATGCAGACCAGGTTGAGGTGGTAACAATCATACAGTATTTTAAGTTCATTAAATTATCAATTGCTGTCCTAATACTTTCCAATTCAAACATTGTATATAAAATGCTAAGACTTGTTTCTAATGGACTCCATTTGCATGTCATGTTAGCTTGTCAGCTCAACTACATCTTATGTTGTTTGATTATTTTCAACTAAAACAGCAACACAACAACAAGCTCTATACACAATTTCATTAAAAAAAAAAAATTAAAAAAATGTGTTGCTTACCTTTGTATGAACTCCAGGATAAGTGGTATTTTGTAGCTCACTGCCACAATGGGGGAGGAGATGTGGTCACTAATAACTTCTTGAATGGCCATCACCTTAAACACATAAAATATTGCAAAATTGAAACATTAAATTATCACTTCAGAAAACCACTCCAAACATAGATGTGTAAATCTTCCCTAAACAATTTGTTTTTCTACTGACCATATAAACATAAAAATATTTGAAGGGATATTCAGCAACCATCTTTTTCTATCAACATGTTTCCTTAGACTTTAAATATGTTTTTTCAAATATTAAAAAAACTCATAATTATTAATATAAACCACTAATAAAATAAATACAAACCCATGAGAATGCAGGGGGTGTTTGCGACGCACACTGCAGCAGCAGTTATGTCCTGTCAATAGAAAACAACAGAAACACTATGAATCAACAAACTAATGAGGAGGGAGCTGGTAAAGAATGACTTACATCTGAAAGCTTAGAATCTCTAGTTTTCATATTTGGTGACTGATTTTCAAAATGAATTACAGAGGAGCAGTAATTTATCAATTTGCAACAAGCATATTTTCATACTCATAAGGTATGTTCAGACCTTTATTTTGAAATAGCCATGAAAAATCATTAAAGATTGGTTGAAACATGTTTGTTTTCATGCCAAGATTTCAAAAGATAACATCCATTCAATTTTTTTGAGAAAAAAAGGTCTGAAAATGTTTTTAATAGAAAAAAAAAAAAAATTTTTTTTGATTGTGGCGGAGATCTATAACCCACATACATGTTGTTTTTATTTTTATTAGAGGCTGAATTCATATCAAATTCTGCCAAACTTCCCATACTACTTCTATATAGGATGTCTACTTCATAAATTGTATGAAAATAATGGAAATATATGGTTCAGATCACTCAAACCATATATGGAAATGGAGGCGCCCTTATATGGTCAGTAACAGACCTTGGTTGTCATCTAGTGAAAAAGTGTGGTACTGCGCCCAAACAAAATCTTACTGAAAGCTTTGATTTTTGGCTTTGATTTCCTTGCAGTTTTAGAGTAAAACTTGTTTTGTAACATATATAAAATATTAGATTTTTACATTTTACACATATATATGTATTTATATATAAATACACACACACACACACACACACATATTAAAGGTGCAATATGTAAGAATTTTGCAGTAAAATATCCAAAAACCACTAGGCCAGTGTTATATATTTTGTTCACTTGAGTACTTACAATATCCCAAATGTTTCCAACTATTTGTAAATTGTGAGAAAATTGCAATTTTAACCAAGGCTCCGGGACGTGTGAGGAGTCGCCTGTCAATAGCGTCATACCAGCGTCACCCTCGGTTTCCGGTTTTATTTTGAAAAAACCATGGAAACACCAAAGACGCTTTAAAATATCACATTTTAGTAGACAAGGGAACAACTGTTTGGTTACGTTTATAGACAGAAAACTAATTGTTGTTATATAGCTCAACACGTTTAGTCTTACTGTTATTTTTTGCGAGTACCATGCTTTACCACGCCTCAGAGAAAAACACTATTTTGTCAAGTAGCTAACATAGCATAATCAGATGCAGCTTTATTTTTAGTAACAGTAATACAGCATTTTCTCCATCATACAATACATTTTAAAATGAATTGCATGCCATTTATCAACACAAGCCATCCAGCATTTAATATGATATTAAATCGATCTAGCTTACTGCAGTGCGTCTCAAACAAGTGTCTCACAGCAGCCGCCGAGCGAATGCACAGAGTAACGTCATAACACCATTTTCAACACACTCAATATGTTACATACATATTGCACACAATAAAAAGTCTTATACCTCGTCTGACAGAAAAGGTGATGGTATATCTTCATCCCTTCACCTCCACGTCCCAAGTCTTTCCTTTTCGTGACAATTCCTCTGGTAGCCTTTATTCGAAGGCATTAAACGGCAAAAGTAGGCCTAGTGCGCAACCGGTTAACGTTCCAACACCTGGATGCGTGAAACTATCACTCAGCACGAAATAAACCGCGTCACTGACAAATAGAAGTTAATTAACATTTACAAGACACTATAATACATACAGTCAGGGAACATCCACGAGTATGAACTAAATCGTTCAATGTGTGACGATATACACAAAATGATAAACGCGACGCACCAATGAGCCACTTGGAGACCGCCTTCTCTGCCTCTTTACGGGTGATTTGGCTGGTCATGGCGTTTTTCTTTAAGCCTCCTGCAAGAAACAAATATAACGGTCACTTACTTTATATGTGCCAACACAACTCTCAGCCAGGACTGTAAAGACAACTATGTAAAGAAAAGTGCTATATAAATTAAGATTATTGGGCAATTCCACGCAAAGGTCATCTTTACCATGAAAAAAAAAAAGTTTTTACCAAAAGAACAAAACCCTTTTTAAATTATCCATTTAGGTCTGTATTATACTGTATTAATGTGCTCTAACAGAAATTTTAAGAAAATTGCCATGTTTATCCACAATATATGAGGTAAGCAACAATGCTTAAATTACATTTCCAACCAACCATATTTCATGCTTTCAAAAAGGGATCAAAGACCCCCTTTCTTTAAACTTTATTTTAACAGTAAGCATTGTGTAGAAAGGCTGAGAAATAAATACACTCATTTTGTCATAACAGCACTGCCTGTTGAATTTATAAGGGCGGGAATAAAGAGGTCATGATGCTTCAGTGCTCTGTCACGTCCGTAACGTTTTAACGATTAAGTTTATGTCATATAACAATTATAAATGCAAATAACTTGAAACTTTATATGCAAAGCTAAATTATGTTTATGCTTATTAGGATCAACAATTCATTTCACTACGTTGCTCTGAACAACCATAATAAGCGTTACGGACGTGACCGTTACGGACGCTTCATATTAAATCCTATGACTTTGCTTCTTTATTGCTGTGGTCTGTTTCAGGCTTACCGTATATCAGAACATATCCAATAGTCGCAACACTCTTTGTGCTTTGTTAGTTTTAATATGAAAAAGGTTCAACTTTCAAATTCAGTCGATTTTATAACAAAATTTAAACAATAGATGTCGCTCTTTAATAGCCTATAGCTACGGCGCGTGACAGATTAGCTACTGCAGCGCCTCAGATCAAGCGGATCAGGCGCACATGAACCGATCTTCTCTTCCTCTTGCCAGTTACAGAACGAAATATGAACCTCAAAAGGTAGGCCTATATGATACAGTACAACTTATAGAAGAGCATTGTGTCTCATAGGACACTTCCCTCGGATGTCGCGTTTTTACCTATTGGTTAAAAAATGAATAGCCTATTGATCACAATCCGCGTGATCAAGCTGACAAAATAAAAATAAGATTGCAATAATTTTGACTTGAAATAAAGTTTGATCATTTTGACTCAAGACTCCGCTTTAAACTGTGAAAACTAGCCGAAATCCGTGTGATCATTTAGACGAAACATAAAACTGACATGTTTGCGATTGTAGCCTACGTCAATCGGTTCACCTGACTGTGGGGAAAACATGCGATTTTAAACTGCTTTATGATAAACTTTAATATTTGTCAATGTATTTTAGCAAGCAGTTCTGTAAGAAGGAAAATCATGGTCTCTGAATTGATTCTTGAACAACGCACACGCTTTGTCAACATGAGAAATAGGTCTAATCCATAACCTTTTGCAATACAGAGTATAAAGTTGTATAAAGTTTAGTAAAAAGTTGATAAATTGTGCAGTCTTACCATACTGGTATCCCAGATTTCAATATTTGGTGGTTTAAATGCCTGCTTGAGGTCTCTGTGAAAGTTTTAAAGCAGTTTTAAAGCAGTCTTCTGTGCCGCTTTCAGACCGGTCACATCCGTAACATTGTTTTTTCCTCATTTATGCAAACACGAAAAAAGAAATAAAATTATTATTTTATGCTCTGTGGAGAGCCAACCCTTCTTCATTCGGTGGGCAGTATTACTTTTGGTTCACGCAGTGTAATTCACAGAATTCTTAAAAAATATGTTGTCACCCAAAACTTGGTGACTTTTTTTGTCACGTCCGTAACGCTGTATATTTCCCTCATCTAAAATATTAAACAATTGTATAGACTGACATTTTTCTAATGTCTGGACTCCTTTAGTAAGGGATTATGAGTAAATAGATGGTTTAATATGTTGCTATTAAATGCATTCTTTGAGCGTTTATATTTCAAGTTTTGACTCCAAATGTCACGTCCATAACGCTGGAATTGCCCATTATTAGAACTACACACATACTCTTAAACACACAAGTTAGGCATCTGAGGGACATGTGCGAACACACTGCTCAACAAACGCTCCATACACAATAAATAATGTTTATAACGTTGGGGTATTGTGCCATCCTTCTACTTTCGGTACAACTTAAATCATTATCCACATGCACACCTACCATATATTACTTCATACAGTTTTAAGGCCTTGAACTCTCTCTTCCCGTTTCGGCCCACAAAGTTGTACTGCCTGGATAGGCCATGGTCTAGGAAGAAGGTCATCATCCTTCTTGTGGCCTCGTCAACAGTTGCCCCCCCTATGTCAGTCACAGCTGCAACCTGAGGGGGAACAAAGGCAATACAAAGCAAAATTATCTACAGTATATTGCTCACTGAAGTAAACCACTAAACATGAAAGAACTTCCAGAAGCATGGGTGTGAGCACACCTGGGAAGTTTCAGATCAAATTCACTGCTAGCCCCCCAATAAAATTGAACTGAGTTGCACTACCCTAGACTTAACATGCATACCAGTTCGGACATGAAGTTTGGGTTTGCCAGTTTTTCTTCCATGATTTCCACATCCCTAACTGTCTTTAGGGGAAAACCCTCTGGGGTAGAAGAGACGGTGGTGCTAATGTTGCCACGCTGTTGTACAAGCATTTGTAGCATCCTCCCTTGGATTTTTTGTGTCTCTTTCATCTCCTCAATAAGTGTTAAGATGCGAACAAACATGATGTCCCTGATTTGTCTTTGAGGGGTTTCTGGTGACGTGGTGATGGGTTGAAACATCGGGTGGAAGAGGGGGTGGAAGTGTAGGCCTAGCAGATGGAGGCAGTGGAGGTGAAGACCTGAGGTTGGATGGAGGCCGTGGAGGTGTCAGCACAGATCTGAGGGTGGATGGAGGCGGTGCGCTGTAAAAAAAAACAACAACTTTGAAATGACTAATTTTGTTGTGTTGGTTCAGCAAAAATCCACACTGTAAAAATCTTGTACAACAAAAAAATCTTTTATATATATAAAATATATATAATAATAATTTAAATTCTTAAGTACTTCTGTATCCAATAGACACAAAATGTTGAATTGGCTCAACTACAAAAGATTTGCTACAGAATAGTTTTCTCCAGAAAACAAATAATGTCAAGTTGACTCAACTAAACGTTTTTGCTGTTTGTGTCACAGACAACTTATTTTCAGTTTGTATAACTGTTATTTACAAAAGTTAAGTCAACAATAAAAAGCTAGGGGAAATTAGTACTAAGAATTTTTTTGTTGTACAACCTTACATTTTTTTTTTTTTTTTACAGTGGAGGTGATGACCTGAGGGTGGATGGAGGTGTAGGCCTGATGTGGCTGCCGGACCAATTGTCATCATCCTCATCCTCACTGGACAAAATCACTCGCCTAGAAATGTATAATATACAAGCACAATCAATGAGTTTAAGTATTTTAAAAACAGTTGGTTAAAAAATATATACATTTTGGACAACAGGTGACACTATAACACAGGGTTCGTACATATTTCCACCAGAGAATTTCCATGACTGATCTATATACAGTATGACTACATGAAAGACCCTCACATTGATCCTTAACATCTGTTCCAACACCCCATGCTCCCTTCAGGCATGCACACATCCATTTGTATACATCTCTTTTCCCCCCAAAACATGTGATTGTTACTTTTATTAACTGATTACATTTAATATTATTTATTTGTTAATCGTATATCTGTTGTCTACCTCCCTCGTTTTGACAGCTTTGAGCCAAATACACTTAACAAAACTCCCACAAAACATGTCCTTCCTGTGTCATTGAGAAATTTTTCACCATCCATCACAATTTCGCTTCCCCCTTCCCATATTCTCTGTAGAATCGGACTCGGTTGGTACATCTGTGTTCTGTTCATACTCGACAAATTTTGTGTGGGCAATTTCATACGTTGCTGTGGGAGACAAAGTGGCAATTAGTTTCATTCAGAGCAAATTTAAACAGAATCAACAGTGAACTCATCATGTCAGATAATATCATACACATGGACACATTACCGATTTTTCTCTTGACAGTCAACTTGTATGTCGCCCAGTCAGTGTGAGGGTCCTGTTGCTCTATGACCGCCTTTGCCATGTTCATCCTTGCTGGTGGCCAGTAGCATTCATCCTCCTCAGGCCCGATAAACCATTTGGTCGGTATAACTGCCAATCCTCCACCATTTATAAATTCAACTATCGTGAAAGGTAACATGCTTGAAGAAAAACAAAATACATACATAAAAATACATAAATTCACAGGACTTTAACAGTTCCAGAATGTGACAAAATGTTCCGCACAATAAGAATCCTTCCCCCTACAGAAAAACAGTCATCGCCACAAGAGGAGGAGATCAGTGTCTGTCCATCATTGTAACGCCTGTATTGTTCCCATGTTGCAATTGAATTAATCATTGGTCCAGAATACTGGAGCTGTTTAAGTGGGCTGAAAACTGATGTGGTCTTTTGGCTTGCCACTTTCTGTTTCTCATGGATCCGCCTGACAAATTGTTGGACAGGGTTTTGAGGCCGACGGACAAGTTTTTTCAGTTTACCTAAAAATGTCTCAAAGGGAAAAGCTGAAACACTATCCAACGGGCCGAATTTTCGTGCATCTTGAGCTAGGTGGATCAATGAATGCATGTTATAGCTGACAAATTCAGTGCCATAAATTGCAGCAAAATCTGTTACAAAATCTCCTCAGCATAGTCACAGTTGTCAGGAGAACATAAGGCATAGATACAGACAGAAGTAAAAAGTTTCTGTACATTCTACTGGGTATATTATTGAGGAGAACAACAGGGCCAGTGTAAAGTAAAAAATTGCCGAAGCTCTGTAGCTTTCCATGTGCTGAATTCAAACAAGGATCGTGGTTTCCTTGCAAAATTGCTAGGTAAATATTGCCTGATAGAAACCAAATATGCTGACATTACAACAAAAAACTTCATAGATTGCCTGCATTTCAGCGGCCCTTTCAACCATAGAAATATTAACTTGCGCATTGCCCCCAAGCACACAAGGTGCATATAATCTAACATAAAACTGGTAACTAAACCTATACCCAGATCATTTAGGGGGGATGCTGACAGTTGGTGCTGTTGATAGCCTTGCCTACCAAATTGCTCATCTGTCCTGAGCTCTGCTGATATTTCAGGATAAACCACCTTCCCGTTAATGTACTGGCCTTTTTGACTGCACCTCTCACACCCATAATAGCCTGTATGTCCTTTGGAGCATTTAAGAAAGGCACGAGCAGGTGCATCACAAATAAAAGCATCTGGTAATGGTACCCTGAAATGTACACCATTGTACATAATACCACTCTGAGAAACGGCTTTCATATCTACAATGAATTCTTGTAAATATTCTTGCACATTTGCGGGTTTGGACGCACTTGAGTACACTCCAATTACAAACACACTACACCCTGGAATTTCCTTAATCCTACCCAGAATAGGCCATAGACTCATACTAGAGCTACGGAATAAGGGCAATCCATCAATGTTAAGTCGAAGTGTGAGTGTATCAGTCACATTCGCTAAATGTCCTAAAGATGTTAGTTCAGCTATGAGAGCATTTTCGATTCCAAAGTGGTAGTAGGACCCCCCGGCCACATTCGCCACATTGCAAGATCTGTCAGTGGACATAAGAGTTCTGCCATCCATTGGGATATCAAGGCCCTTCTTCCTTAGGATTTTAAGAAGTGCAGACTTTTCAGAATCATGTGCCAACAAATCATCAATCATAGACTCCTTTTCAAGGAGACGCAAATGTTCCTCCACTTTTGCTGATATTTTCCTTCTTTTAGTTCTTTCTGAACACTCCATTATTTCTAAAAAAAAAAAGAAAAAAAAAAAAGCATTTAGTTTTTAGCTATGATTACAGGGGATCGGGAATGACAAACTCTAGAGTACAATTGCAAATAATATAGTTTGTTGAAGCTGGTATTAATGTGACTGATTTTACCAACTGTTCTTCTAGTATCCCTCAATGTGATCAGCTCACAACTTTTTTTAAATATTGAGATGTAACGTTAGCCTACCATCTCTCTCGTTCTGTAGTTTCACATCCAGCACTTTTCTCAGCCAGTTTTTGCATCCCCTGGCCACGGGAGCGCACTCAGAGAAGTGGAGTTTAACTGCTGCACTTCGAATTCACCTCTTAAATGGAACAAATAGTGACGTGGAAGACTCGACAGGGTTTTCCATAGTAACAAGGGACTCATTTATCTACATAAATGTTTATTTAAATGTGTTTATGTATGTTTAGTAAATTAGAGAATACTGACAGTCCCCTGGTGTTAAGACTTGTATGGCTTAATATATCATAAATGATGTCTCTTACTGAAATATGTAGTAGAAAACCCATGAAAGATCTGCGTTATTTAAAAAATCCATTATATATTTGGACAATGGGCGCCGCCATTTTGTTTGCGTTCTAGGGCGATGACGTAGAATGGTTGCACTCGGTAATCAACTGGCGCTTCCCGTAGCTATTTTTACCACAACACAACTCGAAAATTGTTTCAGAGTTAAACAAAACCAATTAATTGCTTTGTAATTGCATTTAAAACACACTCAAACACACGTGCACACCAACTCTCTCTCTCGCTCTCTCTCTCTCACACACCCCCCAACAGATCGGCGCGAGCACACACATCCACGCACTGTGCGCGAGCACACACACACACACACACACACACATCCACGCACTGTGCGTGCACACACAAGCTCAATCAGCTGTAATGTTATACACGTGGATGTGTGTGTGTGTTGACTTGCCTAATCTGTCACCTGGTTCCGATTCGGCAGGCCAGCACTCTCCATGGCTGAATCCGAAATCGCCCCCTAAACCCTCATTCAGGATTCCCTACTTTAGTTCGCTACAGTTCACTTGAAGGAGTGAATGAAAACGAGTGCGTGAAGTCAGACAGCTGTTGAGCGTATCGGCTGTACACTCGTTATTGCGGTGCAATGTGGGATTGAATGAGTGCACTCGAACATGTCCGCTATGGTTTCGGACACCACTACAAATGGCTGTCCCCTCAAATAGTGCCCTATTAAAGGGTATAGGGCGGCGATTTCGGATTCAGCCCCTGTCGTGGAGACTGACGAGGGCAGCCCATAACACCTCTATTGAGACGTGTGTGATTGTGTGTGTGTGCGCGCCGATCTGTTTGTGTGTGAGTTTGTGTGTACATGTGTGTTTGAGTGTGTTTTAAGTGCAATTACAAAGCAATTAATTGGTTTTGTTTAACTCTGAAACATTTTTCGACTTGTGTTGTGGTAAAAATAGCTACGGGAAGCGCCAGCTGATTGCCGAGTGCAACCATTCTACATCATCGCCCTAGAACGCAAACAAAATGGCGCCACCCATTGTCCAAATATATAATGGATTTTTTAAATAACGCAGATCTTTCATGGGTTTTCTACTACATATTTCAATAAGAGACATCATTTATGTTATATTAAGCCATACAAGTCTTAACACCAGGGGATCCCTTTAAAAAAATTGCTATGTTTTATCAATAGCCTGACAATTTTTGCCATGTTTTTTTTTTTACAGTAAAATTAGCTATAACTCAGGATAGGAATGATATATCAACAAATCCCTCTGGAAAAGCCTTCAGAATATAGTTCAGTATAAGATTGGAAAAGCTGGTGCTTGTAGGTGCTACTGAAGTGGATATATCTGACTCTGAGTGTGAGGGAAAGAAAAAAACTCATTTTGAGAAAACGGCCTTTAAAGTTTTATATTGTATAATTTCATACATTTCTAATAACACCCACAACCTACAAACAAAATATATATTAAATTAATTAATATCAGTAAGTGTATAATATTTAAAACACATTGAAATAAATGAATAAACTATTAATAGCAATAGAAGATAACTACTTCTCTTGTCAGAGAAGAGTGAACATTTTTTGAGTGCAATTCACACCCACAAAATTGTCCGAATGCGCAACGTGCAACATGGATTGGGTCTTCTGACCTTTTGATTTTGATTAATATGCGAAATATGAGAGAGTTAAGACAGAGAGAGGGGCGGGGGAGGGGCTCTCTGCTCGTTCTCTCTGTCACTCAGTTAACATGCGCTCTATCACAAGCGCATAAGTCATCTACATCACTCATAGATCACAATAACTGATCAAACCAGGCTTTGGCGGGACAAAAATTCGTTTTGGCGGCCGCTAAAAAAAAAAATAAATAAACGCAGGAAAAACCCTGGAATGTGATTTACGGTAGAAATCTAAAGGCGCAAGTTGACAAAATATAATGAAATAACCACCTTAATGTGTAATGCTGACAATTTTGACATGAAAGCTTACATGTTAAGGGAGCAAACTGGCCCAAAATCTCAAAATTGATCACTGCATGAAAAAACCGCGATGTTTTCACCTGCCGCGTCTCGCCTTAAAAGGTGAATTCGAAGTGCAGCAGTTAAACTCCGCTTCTGAGTGCACGCAAATCCTGGCGGGGATATGTGCCTTAATTGGCACGACACCCTAGCCGATAAAACTTTGCTGACATTCACATGGACTTTCATCAGTGTTTTTGCTTTAACTGTAAATGCAACAAGTGCAAACATTAAAATTCCACCAGCTGGTAAAAGCGGAGAAATGGGCATTTTACCGCTTTTTTAACAGCTTGCTAATACCTGTTCGACTGCCTTGCTAAGAAGTTTACAACCAAATACTTCTAAACAATATATTTAAGTCAACCACTCAAAACAAGCTCAAATGCTACTGACTTAATAAATTAAGTCGTCGACGCTTTAACCAGGTTTAAGCTACATTTGCTAATGCACAAACATTTGCTAAAAGCTAGTGTTCCTATCCTCGTAACTAATACTTTCCAAAAAAGCTTTTGGTTAACATCATGCGGTAAAATCATCCCCAAGTTTATTATACTCTTACCTGCCTTATTTTGTCCACACAACACCGCTGAACTCGAGGATCCTTAACGGACAGCAGACAGTACTACTGAAAAGGCGGCAAAGTTGTTGCTGGGCAGATTATTTTGCTCGGTGATGGGGGTGGAGCTTTCCAGATGTGCGCTGCACAGAGTGCGCACTGCTTACGGTTTGAACATTTTGTGGGGAAACCGTTAGCAATCCTTAACGGACAGCAGACAGTACTACTGAAAAGGCGGCAAAGTTGTTGCTGGGCAGATTATTTTGCTCGGTGATGGGGGTGGAGCTTTCCAGATGTGCGCTGCACAGAGTGCGCACTGCTTACGGTTTGAACATTTTGTGGGGAAACTGTTAGCAAACTTGTCTTTTGAAACTCGTACAACGTTCTTAAGACAACTGTTTAGCTGCAGTCTGCAATTTGGCGATCTAGCGGTTAATAAACAGAATTCGTCTTGCGGAAGAACACTGCAGCCGGAGCTACTTCTCCTGTTTATGTCTATGACGAGTCACGCAGGGACTTTGCTCCTCCGCAGCGATTCCTACTTGACCGGCCTGAAATAGTCCCAATATAAGCACTTATTATAAATGTATAATGATTCGGGGTAAGACAAAAACACGGTTAGGAAAATGGATTGTTGGATGGATGGATTGAAAATGAATGTTGTACATTCTCATTATATAATTTTTGTAAATCTTAAAACACAAAAAAAGTTACAGACAGCAGCTAATCTAATAAAATTTGTATAAAAAGTGGACCTAGCCCAGAGCTTATATTGTTAAAAATAGCATCCATGTCTGACACAATCAATTTTGAATGGAGCCCTTTAGCCAATCTACTGCCCATGTGGGGCCCAACAACAAAGCCCACTCTGAGCCCATGCCCAGCCGAAGCCCAACTAGCCCAAGCGAGGCCCATGTGGGCCCCAACTGGACGTGTTTGCAGGGTAATAACGTTACGTAAACAACTTCTTCTTCTTCTATTTTTATTGGCGGGAGGCACCTAACAATTAAGGTGCATATCCGCGAACATGCTGTACTGGAGTGTGGGCCAGAGATTAGTATTAAAAAAATAAATAAATAAAAATCAAATAATATAGTAATAAATAATTCATTTAAATTCTTTCAATTAATCCAGTTTCTTTCAGAAAAATAAATAAAACTTTAATAATTTGTTCTTCATTTAATATATTCTTAAGATTCAACTCATTCACCCCATATTTCTTTAACTCGTCTTTAAACCTTATTCTTTTTGCCTTATATTTAATGCATTGACAAATAACATGCTCCACTGTCTCTTCTTCTGTTCCACAATCACACAAACCTGAAGGGTGCTTTACCAATAAATACATTGTTTTATTTAACCCAGTATGTCCTAACCTCATCCTTGATATTATAGTTTGCTCTCTGGAAGTTCTTCCTATTGATTTCTTTTTCCTACTTCTTTTCTTATCTTGTATAAATGACGTCCTTTACTTCCTTCATCCCATTGTTTTTTGGCAAACATTCATTATATTAATGCGTATTATTGCTTTAATTTCTGCTTTACTATATGATACCTCAATTATTCTGTCTTGTTTTAGAGCTTGCTTTGCTAAAACATCTGCCATCTCATTCCCCTCAATTGCCTTATGTGCTGGTATCCACATAAATCTCATTCTTATTCCTATATGATTTAGTCTGTACAGAATTTCATATATTTCATACACAATATCAGGTCTGTTGTGAGATGATAAAAACTGTAAAGAAACCAATGCTGATAAACTATCAGAGCATATTACTGCCATTTTAAGCTTATTATGTTCTACCAATTGTACTGCATTTAAGATAGCTAACAGCTCAACTGTAAATACTGTTAAATGGTCAGGTGTTTTTTCCTAATATTTATCTTTAGCTCTGGAATAACAAAAGCAAAGCCAGTATTTCCACTCTTAGGTTCTTTTGATCCATCAGTAAATATTGCAACAAAGGACTTATGCATTGTTCTCAGTCTTTCATCAACTATATCTGCCCAATTTCCTTTCCCTTTAATACTTTTTATTTCATCTTGTATATGTAAATCTAAAAACAGTGATGGAAACATCCAAAGCGGTGTCATTGGATAAGGTACTGTAGGACTATACTTTTTCTCTTCTAATCCCATTTCTTTGGCCATATTATTTGATGACCAAACAAAACATTCTCCCTTTGCTTTCATACTTTCCCAACATGGGCTAAGGGCCTTTACAGTAGGGTGTTTTTCTCCATTATGACCATTTAAATTTGCCCAATAATTCATCATCAGCTGCTTGTATCTTAAAATCAGAGGTAATTCACCCATCTTCACTTGAATCGCACAAACTGGAGATGATTTTATAGCCTCACAGCAGATTCTCAAAACTTGATTTTGTATTATTTCCAGTTTCTTTAACAGTGTCTTTGCAGCTGATCTATACACTACACTTCCATACTCTATCACTGGTCTTATTAAAGCAACATATACATCTCTCAAGGCTCTTTTACTAGCACCCCAATCCGAATCTCATTGTATTTAAAATCATCTTGCATTTTTCCTCTATTTTCTTTATATGATCACTCCAAGTCAGTTTAGAGTCAAATAAAACCCCTAAAAACTGAAAGGAGTTTACCTGCTCTATTTGTCTCCCATACATCAATATCTTTGCTTCATTAACCTTCTTTCTAGTAAAAACCATCATCTTTGTCTTTTCTACAGAAAATTTAAAACCCCAAGAATAAGACCATTTTTCAATCTTTCTTATTGCTTCTTGCATCATATTAGATTCTTACCATTTTCCCAAAGACCAATATCATCAGCAAACAATGATTTACCAATATCATATTTTAATTCATAAAACACATCATTAATCATAACAGAAAAAAGTAATGGGCTGATCACACTACCCTGTTTTCTACTCTGTATCTACTGGACAACGTTGTTCCAATTTTAACCTAGATATATCTTTCATATAATTTTTTTTTAAATCCAATTAAAAGTTCTTCCTTTTATTCCAATTTTAACTAACTTAAACAACAATCCTTCTTTCCATATCATATCATACGCTTTTTCTATGTCTAAAAATATTGCCAATATTGATTCCTTTTTAATTTGTGCTTTTTTAACTTCTGTTTCCAAACAAACTACTGGGTCCACAGTTCCTCGACCTTTCCTAAAACCATTCTGATGAGGACATAACAGTCCTTTACTTTCTAAATAAAACGTCAATCTCTCAACAATCATCCTTTTCATTATTTTCCCAACATGAGATGTAAGAGCAATTGGCCTGTAATTTGCTGGATTTGTTGGATCCTTTCCTGGTTTTATTATGGGAATAATGACTGCATCTTTCCAACTTATAGGTAATCTACCACCTTCCCATACTTTATTATACAAACCTAAAAGTTTACCTTGAGTTAAAATTCCTAGATGTTTTAACATAATATAACAGATCTGATCTTTTCCTAGTGAAGTTAATCTAGATTTATGTATAGCTTGTCTCATTTCTTGTAATGTAAAAGAAGCATCCATAGCATCCTTTGTACATCCCTGTCTCTGTAATGCTCCTAAATTAGCATCTCTAGTTTCATTTCTCCCTCGTATACCTTCCTCTGATAGATTATTAGAACTATGAATTTCGACAAGAGTCTTAGCTAATATTTCTACTTTTTCTTCATTTGATACTGCTATACTTTCTCCAGCTTTTAAAACTGGATATTGCCAAACTCTCCTAATTCCCCTCATCTTTCTTATCATTCCCCATACCTCACCTAAAGGAGTTGTTCTGCCTATTTTTTTTTTTTTTTACAATATTCTCTCCAGCTATTTCTTTTTGCATTTCTCACCACTTTCTTTACTTGGGCTTGAGTCTTTTTGTACTCCACTAATCTTTGAAAATTATGAGTTCTTTTCTGGCATTCAGTGCTGGCGTTAAGGCACCTTACAGCGAGGCCGCGAGCTTTCCCAGAGTGAGCTTCTCGAGCTATTTATACAGCTCTCAACTGCTGTTATTTGCCCCGTTTGGTTTGCGATTTGGGCCGGTGCATGTGACTCAGGGAGTGGTGTACCTGCAGTCACATCGCGGTTGTTCCCTGTGTGCTTCAGCACAAAGAACAAGAGCTGTCTCTTTCCCTCTTCTAAAAGAGCTTCACAGACGGACACTGCGTCTTTTTCAAGACGTCATTCCGTCTGTGCGTTTCTGGAGGCGGTCGTTTCCTATCCTCACTGACGGCCACAATCACTTTCTCTCATGTCTGCTTAGCGTGTTGAGACTGTGTTTGTGGGTGGTTCATGTTCTCTCATGAGAGCGTGCCCACGTCGGTGCGTTGTTCGTCTTGCCTTTCTCGTAAGGGCTTGAGCGCTCAGCGCGCCGTGTGCCGTCGAGCTGCTGGCTGACAGCGCGGGTTGTCATGGCAATCCAGTGCGTTGTTCGGCGCTCTAGATGCGCGGTCGAGTGCCTCAAATGAGGTGGAGTCCCCTCACCTAATCCCCGATCTAGTTTCTTTTTCTGAATCAGAAAAGTGCTACTTTGGTGAATAAGCCAGGGTGACCAGAGGATAACAGTGGGGCAATACCCGCCGAGCCAATCTCCGTGGGCCCCCCACTCCTCTAGCGCATCGCAAACGTGGTGTGACTGTGTTCGTGGGTGGTTTATGTTTAGTAACAACATGACCACGTCGGCGCTCAGCGCGCCGTATGTCGTCCAATTAGACGGCCACGTTCACTGCCCCACATGGCTAGTAGCTTCTGGGTGGACTGCTGGTCCTTCTCATGGGGGACCTAGCGTTTCAGTCAGGGCTCCAGCAGAGGATCAGATGTCAACTGCTACATTGGAGAGAGGGTTGTTGGGCTCTGGAAATGAAGATGAGGCTGAGTGTCCCACGGTTGTGATGTGTGCTCATGCTGAATCAGATTCAGAGTTGACGACCATGCTTTCCCGGGCCCCTGGGAGCGTAGTGCGACGTGTACTCGCCTTGCCCCGCCCCCTGTCCTTAGCCCGGACGTGCATGAAAAACTTGACAGTATGGAAGCCTTTTGGTGCCAAATATGGAACACCAAAAGGGCCATAATCTGCATTAAAAGTTTTTCCTCTCTCACTACTCTCTATGGTGGGGTGGCAGTGCTACGGGCACACCACCTCTGCCCTGCATGTGTCTTAGCCCCCGGCAAGTCTGTGGAAGGCCTAAGCACTCATTGCATATGGGTAGTTCTGAGTCGGGGTTGAGCTACACATGATGCAAGTCATAGCGCAGGCCCCTGGCCAGACAATGTCCACCATGGTGGTCCAGAAACACCCCTGGCTAGCCTTGCAGAGGTGTGAGTTGTCGTCAAAGTGCGCTTTCTCGATGCTCTCGTCTCACAAGCTGGCCTAAAACCCAGCCCACTCAGTCCGCAGCCAAGCCAGTTGGTTAGCGAGGAGCGGTCCTGGAACGGGCGACCTGGAGCAGAGATAGACAGTTCTTTGGGAGACGATGCCCGCATTGCTCCCTCCCCTGGAGGAGGGCCGGGTGGAGAATTTTGGTTCCGTTCTGTTCCGCCGCTGGCTCTCCAGAGTCCAGCGGTACCCACGAATTAGAACTGTTTCCCAATCCTCCAGGTCCCAAGAGGGTGAGGCTGGCAGTGCGCGAGGCCCCGCCTCGCCACTCTCAGCCCCCTCTCACTTCGCCAGCAGGTCCCAGTGTGTTGGTCGAGGCCGCCTCCCATGTGCCATCACCCATATACACTGTCACCTCGCAGAGTCTGACCCCACTTCGGGCCGCTATGCCGTCTGAGTCGGGTCCCAGCACTCTGCCTCGCTGCCCCACGTCGGGTATGTCTGTGGTGCCCTTGGTCCCGCTGGCTCGGAGTCTGGGAGCGTGGCTAGTGCTTCCCAGCTTGTCCCGCTGGCTCATTTGTACCATCAGACTCGGCTATGCGATTCAGTTCGCCCAGCGTCCCCGGGTGTTCAGGGGTGTCCATTACACTCGCGTGTCCCTGGACAATGCACCTGTTCTCCGCGCGGAGATTGCTGTCCTCCCGGCGAAGAATGCAATCGAGCCGGTCCCTCTAGCCGATATGAAGTCAGGGTTTTACAGCCCCTACTTCACTGTACCCAAGAAAGGCGATGGTTACGGCCTCTACTGGATCTACGTGTCCTGAATCGGTCCCTTCACAGGCTTCCGTTCAAGATGCTTACACAGAAGTGCATTTTCGAATGCATCCGTCCCCAGGATTGGTTTGCAGCGATTGACCTAAAGGACACGTACTTTCATGTCTCGATTCTGCCTCGACACAGACCCTTCCTACGGTTTGCGTTCGAGGGTCGGGCATATCAGTACAAGGTCCTATCCTTCGGGCTGGCCCTGTCGCCCCGCGTCTTTACGAAGGTTGCGGAGGCGGCCATTGTTCCGCTCAAGGAACAGGGTATTCGCATCCTCAACTACCTCGACGACTGGCTCATTCTGGCCAGCTCGCGAAAGCAGTTGTGCGAACACAGGGACATGGTGTTAGCTCACCTCAGCCGGTTGGGTCTTCGGGTCAACTGGGACAAGAGCAAACTCGCCCCCGGGCAGAGGATCTCTTATCTCGATATGGAACTGGACTCGGTCTCTCGGACAGCACGCCTCACCGAGGAACGCGTCCAGTCAGTGTTGAACTGCCTGAGTATGCTCAAGCACAAGACAGCGGCCCCACTGAAACTTTTTCAGAGGCTCCTGGGGCATATGGCATCCGCAGCCGCAGTCATGCCGCTCGGATTGCTTCATATGAGGCCGCTTCAGCACTGGCTCCACGGCCGGGTCCCGAGATGGACGTGGCAGCGCGGTACGTTCCGTGTCCCCGTGACACCGAACTGCCGCCGCACCCTCACTCAGTGGTCAGACCCTTCGTTCCTGCGGGCAGGAGTTTCCCTCGGACAAGTGTCCAGGCATGCTGTGGTGTACACAGATGCTTCTGCCACCGGGTGGGGAGCCACGTACAACGGGCATGCAGTTTCGGGTCTGTGGACGGGGCCTCAACTGCATTGGCACGTCAATTGCCTCGAGTTGCTAGCAGTACGTCTTGCACTGGGCCGCTTCAAGGAGCTGTTGACAGACAAGCACGTACTGGTCCATTCAGACAGCACTGCGGCCGTTGCATACATCAACCATCAGGGTGGTCTACGCTCCTGCCGTACGTCGCAACTCGCCCGCCATCTCTTGTAATGGAGTCAGAAGCATCTGAGGTCGCTTCGTGCCATTCATGTCCCAGGCGTGCTCAACCGTGCAGCCGACGAGCTCTCACGGCAGCCTCCGCTTCCGGGTGAATGGAGACTCCATCCCCAGGTGGTCCAGCTGATTTGGCAGCGCTTCGGGGCCGCACAGATAGATCTGTTTGCCTCCCCGGACACTGCCTACTGCCAGTTGTTCTATTCCCTGACCGAGGGCACGCTCGGCATGGATGCTCTGGCACACAGCTGGCCCCGGGGCCTACGCAAATATGCGTTTCCCCCAGTGAGCCTTCTCGCACAGCTCCTGTGCAAAGTCAGGGAGGACGAGGAGCAGTCTGCTAGTGGCTGCAGTCTGCAGTCTGCTAGTGGCTCCGTATTGGCCCACTTGGACCTGGTTTTTGGATCTGACGCTCCTCTCGACAGCACCTCCTTGGCCCATTCCTCTGAGGAAGGACCTTCTGACTCAGAGACAGGGCACCCTCTGGCACCCGTGTCCCGACCTGTGGAAACTCCATGTGTGGTCCCTGGACGGGACGCGGAGGTTCTAAGTGATCTCCCCCAGGCGGTTGTAGACACTATCGCTTCCGCTAGAGCTCCTTCTACGAGGAACCTCTATGCGTTGAAGTGGAACCTGTTCGTCGAATGGTGTTCCTCTCACCGAGAGGACCCCCGATCATGTTCGGTCAGGTCTGTGCTTTCCTTCCTGCAAGAGGGCTTGGAGCAAAGGCTGTCTCCCTCCACCCTCAAGGTGTATGTTGCCGCTATTGCCGCACATCACGATGCAGTTGAAGGTAAGTCGTTGGTGAAGCACGACCTGATCGTCAGGTTCCTGAGGGGGGCGAGGAGACTGAATCCGCCTCGCCCTTTCTATACCCTCTTGGGATCTCTCCCTGGTACTTAAATCTCTCCGGGGTCATCCCTTCGAGCCTTTGCAGTCAGTTGAGTTAAAAAAAGTACTGTCCCTTAAGACCGTCCTCCTGGTTGCATTGGCCTCGGTTAAGAGGGTAGGGGACCTGCACGCATTTTCGGTTGACGAATCGTGCCTGGAATTTAGGCCCGGTGACTCTCACGTTATCCTGAGACCCCGACCTGGATATATGCCCAAGGTTCCTACCACTCCCTTCAGAGATCAGGTAGTGAACCTGCAAGCGCTGCCTTCAGAGGAGGCAGACCCAACCCTGGCTTTGCTCGTGAAGCTTTAGGACCTCAGATCAGCTCTTTGTCTGTTACGGAGGCCAGCAGAAGGGAAAGGCCGTCTCCAAGCAGAGGATGGCTCACTGGATAGTGGACACCATTGGCTTGGCTTATCAGTCCCAAGGCGTGCCTTGCCCGCTTGGGTTGAGAGCTCACTCCACTAGGGGAGTTGCCTCTTCCTGGGCGCTAGCGCACGGCGCCTCGCTAACAGATATCTGTAGAGCTGCGGGCTGGGCGACCCCCAACACGTTCGCTAGATTCTATAGCCTTCATGTGGAACCGGTATCTTCCCGTGTACTCGCTTCCAGTAGCCGGTAAACACGAATAACCCGTTCTAGTGTCGGCTTGCAATGCCATTCCCGCCCCCTGGGCCAGATACTTGCATCCATTTACTCCAGTAGAGTTCCCCACTTGGCGAACCCTGTCGAGTTCCTCCGCCTCCCCTTGCGGCTCGGACATTGCGGAGTGTCTGATGCCAGGCCAAACGTCCGTCACCGACATTGATGTTTGGCTGGGTGCCATATGTCGTGACTCCTCCACCTGAGTGGTCCCATATGTGTATTGTCAACGGTCAACTCTCCACGGTGAGCCCGTGTCTTTCCCTTAGCAGAGCCAGCTCTGCTGTCACCTGTCAGATGAGTCTCCCCCTATGCTTAGGCTGGAGCCATCCCAGGGACTCCATATGCGTACTGCCCACGGCCAGTCCATATGTGTATTTCCATGTAATTCCTCCCCTGCAGAGTTGTAACCTCCGCAGCGTCCCCTACAGGTTCGCTTCCCCAGTGTTGTCTAAGTCTTACTGTAGTGGGTCTTGCGGAACAGCAGTAGACTCTCTCAGTGTAAGCTCGCCCCCTTCTCTGCCCCCCAGGTGTGCCGGGTGGCTGGAGCTTACGCTGGGCGCTGGAAGGGGTCAGTAACTGTGGCATTTTATTTGGGCTCTCTGGCGATATCCCAATTCATCGGTCACTACTGACATACGTCTCCGTTCCCTCCTTCAGGGAACGAGGGTTACATACGTAACCGAGACATTTTCTCTCCTCCCCATAGTGAACTATAAGCATTAAAATCCCTGCACCAAAAAACGTGATTAGAAACCTTTTCCTGAATTTGACTTAATATATTAATATCTAATCTTTTACAAGGGTTATAATAGTTTATGATGACAAACTGACCTTGTTTAGTCCGTATTTCTATTACAATATTTTCTTCATCCTTTCCTTTACCAATAACTTGAAATGGTATATTTTCCTTAATAAAGGTAGCACACCCACCACCTACACCTTTTTCCCTATCTCTTCTTACACCATTATAGTTAAAAATTCTAAAATCTAATTTAGGTGTCAACCATGTTTCTTGTATACAAACTACATCAGGTGCTACTGGTAACCTTTCAATAAAATTCTTAAACTCTTGCCCATTTGCCACTAAGCTTCTTGCATTCCATTGTAACACAAGAACCATTTTATTAGCCAACAAATGAGGCTTCTTGACTTGCTTGAGCACTTAATTCATTCCTCACTTCATCCCATGATAAATCAGTAAAACCCAAATGGTTTACTGCAGCCTTTACTATTATTTGTATCCTTTCAGTTTTTGATTTTGACTCCGTTGTAGCATTAATGACTCCTGCTATAAATATTTCTTTAGATCAATCAGTGCTTTACCTTCCTTTGGTCGTTCCTGTTGTTTATTACACAGTCCATCATTTACATTTTCTTCATCTCTATCTCCCCTGACGTTCACCATCTTAACAGCATCTGCATATGAGATCTTATTTTGCACTCTGATCTGCTGAATTTCTACCTGCCTTTTGAATCTCTTTCCTGCATTGCTCATAATCATGGTCCTCTCCACATCTAGCACACCTTCTTTTCCCTTTATAAGTTGAAGCAGTATGCCCAAATCTCTGGCAATTAAAGCATCTCATGGGTTTAGGGACAAATTCCCTCACATTATACGTCATGTAACCTAGAGTTACTTTGTTTGGGAGTATTTCATCCTCAAACTCCAACATTACACTTTCACTGTCTTGTTTTATCCCATCTCTAAAGGACTGTAATCTTCGTGCATCTTTCAACTTTCCTCCTTTCACATTTGCTTTTATTTCATCCATAGTAACCTCAACAGGTATTCCCCAAATCACACCTCTGTTCCACATGTATCTCTTCACACGTCGCGCACTTATCACTTTATGTTTTCCTGTTTCTCTCATCCTACAAGCCCTTTCCCTTTGTTCTTCATTACTGCACATAATTAGTAAATTTCCGTCTCTCAAAACTTTGGCCAACCTGACCTCACCAACTTGATTTTTCAAAATCGTAGTCAGTTTCACTGGACTCATGTCATGCACTCCTTTTTCTTCACTAAATCTAAGTATTACCTTGAATTCATCATCTTCAATCCCCGTATTGACACTCCTTCTCTCAGATTTATTTGTCATCTTTTTAAATTTCTTTGTTCCCACTTTTTCAAATGAGTTTCCTCGTTTCTCCCTAATTCTTCCACTTCCCTGACTAACGTCCATATGATCTTCACTATCAATTTCATCTGAATCTCCCCACTCTGGCCCATTCACAGCACAGTTTTGCCTACCTGCCGCTGTTATCATCGCTTTGCCGTGTTTCCCCATTACATCCAGAGAGGTTCCTTGTATCCTCTTCATCAAAGTTGGAATAACAGTTGAATCGTTGTCATTACTTTCACACCGTTGATGCCAGGAGGCTAGTTCAGCAACACCGAGCTCCTACCTCGCGTCCACACGCAGATCTCAACGTCACTTCCCACTGCGGATCTCCAGCGTCAACCTCCCACCAGCACGATCCGGAAGCGCCACGTAAACAGCTTATTTGACATGTAACAAAAAATAATTCTCATATTTTTACCACAGAAGTGTTAGAACTGCTTCCACAAATCCGAAATCTGACTTTGGCCGAGAACATCTGCGTGTGTAATGGCGCTTGCGTCTGGAACTCTTCGCGCCGACCAGGCTCTTAATTGTTCCCACAATGCAATGCGTAATTCAAAATACGGATAAAGGCCTGTAAAACTCAAATACGGAAAATTCCTTCAGATTAATACAGTACATTGTACCGTATTTTTATGGACTTTTTTTACAGTGTTGTTAGCAGAAGAATCTTTAAAGATGATTGATGGTTCTGCTATTATAAGCATGAATAGTGTTGACTGTACATCTGTCACGCTGGGTTGCAGGAAGGCAGACACAGACGAAGAGAATAAATCCAAAATACTGGTTTAATAAACAATCCAACAGGCAGGCAGTCAGGTGCAACACAACATATACGGACGGTGATCGGACAAAGACTGAGTGAACAGGAGGAACTTAAGTAGCAAACATAACAAGGGTAATTAATGGGACACAGCTGACATAAATGAACTAATGATGACGGTAACCAAGGATACAGATGAGTGGCGGGAAACTGAACAAAGGAATGTGTGAATATAGAAAACAAAATGAAAGTCCTTGAAAACTGAAACTAACAGACTGACAACATACTGGTTTTCTCACATCTTGGCCATACAGCATAACCTACATAAGTAAGTTAGAATTATGAAAGTACATGCAGGCCTTTTCTCTGTCAAAGTCATCAAATATCTTCATAAACAGGGCAATACGGTATCAGGGCAATAGCATCTGGTCTTGGGTCTTTATAATAAATACATTCTTTTGTAAAGTTCAGTGGTTATGGAAATGTGCTCATTTGAATAAACTATTGGCTCATTGCAGTACATGTTTATGTGCCCATCTGAATATACTGGATAAAATGTTGAACTCATGATGTTTAAAGATAGATGTCAGTCAGTGTTGTTTCATCATCACAATATCCCAACTAAGTGAACACGGGTGAATTTTAAACATTTTTACTACTTCACACATTTTACAGGTCTCAAGTTACACAGACAGACCCTACCAAATGTAACACTGACAGACATTTTGATATATTTAATCCACAATCCATCTCTGTATACTGGCACTATATTGTGGATTAAATATGTATGTCTGTGAATGTTAGATTTAGTAGTAGCATCTTCAGTTCAATCACATCAGTAAAAGAGTGTTCATGTAAGAAGAATAATGGATTGGAGATGCTTTTTGCAAGCTATTTCTTTCAAAGGCCTTGAAAAAGTGGTGGGAACGAAACAATTTTTAGCAAAAAAGTTCTACCCACACCCACAAAAGGCACCTATGAAAAGCTGAGAAGCTTTTTTCTGAAAGATGAACGTAGCAGTGGGGTGGGGCAGGGAACTCTTGATAAATGCGGTTGTACTTGCGTTACATCTCAGCAGAAACCTGACAGTCGAGGAAACAGCGGTCTGATCATAGACTAGAACATAATTATGAAGTTTAACACCGCTTTGAGTGTTGCCGGTTTCATCCTTCTCATAACAGGTAAGATCTTACAAAACGTCTATAATATGACATAATTAGATGTAAATTTAGTAATGGTTGTTTCAGTTGTATAAAAACTGACAAGCATTTTAATTTCTCATGGTTATATAGCATCCTTGAGTTCTTGAAAAGTGCTATATAAATAAAACTTTATTATTATTATTATTATTATTATTATTATTATAAAAACTTTGGATCTTAAGACTTATGGATGAATGCTTAAAATTGGTTCTGTAGATAAGCACAAAATCTGCATTTGAATGAATTTCTTCACAAATACATAATTTCTGTATTTTAATGGATGATTTTAATTCATGTTTATTCCAGGACGCAGTTCAAATTTGGTTGAGTGAAAGTTCAGAGTCTGAATGGGTGGTGTCTTTGAAGAAGCTAAAAGATATTTTAATAAGTAAATGTAAATAAATAAAAGATATTTATTTAGGATTTTGGTCACCACAGAAATCCCATACTTATATTTCTGTTATTTATAGATTTGGTGACTTTATTCTAAAATGTGGAAAATGGTGATAATAATAATAAAGACTGAATAATGTCCAAGCTTTTATGAAGCAATGTAAAATACTTGAGCAAACTACTCACACATTGTTTGAAATACAGATTATTTAAGTTGTTCAAATATAGCTACACTTTGGGTCATACATGCATTCTCCAAAATTCCTTTCTTAGGTTAGTTACTTCATTTCATATGACTATAAATTCATTTAACAGGTATTTTGGCTAAAATCCATAAACACCATTATTCAGGAGAAAGATTTTATGTTGTTTTCATGTCAACATGCGCCGGCGCTGATGTAACAGGTGAACAAGTGACTGTGGTCTACACAAACCAGTTCATCAGCTCTCTTCTATTCTCTATCCTCTACTTACTTTGTCTTTGTCTAAACACACAGGTACACTCGGCCAGTTAAATGGTAAGATAATAAAACAGAATGTTTCTTCTATGTCTGTGAGGCATTTTAAATAGTGAAATCTTATATCTTTCTTTCTCTCATCAGTTTGTGGTCGAGCCCCTCTCAGCAGCAGGATTGTTGGAGGAGAGAATGCGACAGCAGGGTTTTGGCCGTGGCAAGTCAGCATTCATGTCATCGGCTTTGGCCATAACTGCGGCGGGACTCTGATCACCAAAGACTGGGTTTTATCTGCAGCTCACTGCTTCGAGGAGTATGAAGTTAAATAAAGCTCAAGATACATTTGTAGATTGATAATAGTGAGATTAAAGCAGACTTTCTCTGTTTACAGTTTTGGTGTGTCTGACACACTGATGTACTTCGGGCGTCTGAACCAATCCGGCTCAAACCCTAATGAGACATCCAGGACAGCGAGTCGAATCATCACCCATCCTAACTATGACAGTGAGACTATTGACAATGACATAGCACTGATCCAGCTCTCCTCTTCTGTGAATTTCACTGATTACATTAGGCCGGTCTGTCTGGCGGCGGCTGGTAGTGTATTTTCTGCAGGTACAGAGAGCTGGGCCACTGGATGGGGCTTGCTACAATCTGGAGGTGAGTGAACATTCGCTTGGCAATTAACTGAATACAAACAATACTGGAAACCTCAACGGTTTACCTGGAAATGGTTTTTAAAAGCCATAAAATGTGTCCTCTGATCTGTGTCACAGGCCAGCCTCCTAATATACTGCAGCAGGTGATGATGCCCATTGTGAGCAACAGTGACTGTGATAATGCTTATGGAGGGGGCATCACAAACAATATGATTTGTGCTGGATTTTTAAATCAGGGAGGAAAAAGTATATGTCCGGTAAGATACCAGTCATTCATTTTAACCCTTTTTAATCCAAAGAAATTTACACAATACTATTCACCTGCAAACTTTACACTGCCAACCTAGTTGCTTAATTAAGCCCAGTGTTTACTCCACTGATCATGAACTTGTACACTATGACTGGTTTTTACTTCACCTGATCTCCAGAGGAAAGAATGGAGTTGCAAAGCAGATTATAAAATAAATTCAAATAAGACACTGAGGCAGGAAAAAAGCTATTGAAGGGTTAGTTCACCCGAAAATACCAAAAATAAAAACTTGCTGTTAATTTACTCTTCTGAAAATGCCCAGCTGGATGCACTAGAGGCAAAATCCATGGAAGTGATATGTTACTAGTATTTAATTACATAAATAATTTGTTTTTATCAACAATTACTGACCAGAAATATTAGGCAAGGCAAGTTAATTTATATAGCACATTTCATACACAATGGTAATTCAAAGTGCTTTGCATGAAAAGGAAACAAATACATAAGAATGAAAATGGAATGCATAAGAAATAAAAAATAACAATAAAAGCAGAGAATACCTCTATCTGGATGGAAGAGTTTCAGTCAGAATATTTGTTCCAAATCTTTGATATCATATTCTCATTTGACAGAAACCGGTGTATGATATATTGTCGAGCTTGCTCTGGGACTTCCCCATATTGGTTGTTTTTCTCTGTGGATTTTTTCCGGCATCTAATCCTAAATAATCTTCCAGATTCAATCATAGGCTCGTTCTTACATACCAGAGCACGTACGCACATGCGCACTCTTCAAAAACGGTGCTGAAAATCTCTTGACAAACTAAAATATGTAAATGACATTTGTATATATTCAAAATAAAAGATATACATTGTACCAGTTTGCTTATTGCTCGAGAGCTGTCGTTCCAAACACACAAGTTTGTGATGTGGTTTGTGAATGTTCGTTTGAACTATGGTTTTGGGAAACACCAAATCATTGAACTATGTAAGTAATGACGAAACTTGCGATGTTAGTTGGCTAACGATGCTTTTGGGAAACGCACCCCTGGGAGAGCTCTAGGACTGACCCTCCAGTCCGCACTCAGTTAATTTTGATTCTTGAACTCAGTACGGTGTACATTTTAGGACTTCCTCACACCTCAGTCATACAACGAAAAGGCGTCAAGCCTCAGACTAAAAGGCTTCAGTCATCGGACAAAACGGCATCGCGCCTCAGACTGAAAGGCTAAGTTGTATAAAACATATCCCACTGAGATTATTTTGTAAATTTGTATTATTCACTAGTTTTATTTGCATGTATAAAAAGTTATCTAAATAACACATTGCAACTAGCTTGCATTGCAAACTATCGTGAACACATACGAAAATTAACTATGGTTAAAAGTGTGTTAACTATGATTTTTTTTGTTTTGTTTTTTTTTGTTGGATTGATAGACTACTATTTGTATAACAATAATATTTCTGCTGTTCCAGCGCCACCTACTGTCAGAGAGTCGATTAGGCAAGGCAAGGCAATTTTATTTATTTAGCACATTTCATACACAATGGTAATTCAAAGTGCTTTACATAAAAAGGAAACAAATACATAAGAATTGCATAAAAAATAAAAATAACAATAAAAACAGAATACCACTATCTGGATGGAAAAGTCACATTTTACATTTTCATTCAACCCGTTGCTGTTTTTCTGCAGACCAATGTGAAAATCGGCATGTTCTTTTCTGTATAGAACCTAACCAGTGTAATATTTAATAATATTTAATTTAATATTTAATTTAACATCTTACATCAATTTGGGTATAGTAACAGTCCAATGCATTTTTATCTGAGTCTGTTTCGTCTGATGCTTTTTGGTCTGAGGCTGTTTTGTCTGATGCCTAATTGTACGAGACCTGACACCTGACGTACTGACGTCGATGCCATTTTGTCCGACGACTGAAGCCTTTTAGTCTGAGGCATGACGCCTTTTCGTTGTATGGCTGAGGTGTGAGGAAGTCCTAAAATGTACACCGTACCTCAGGTCCACTAGAACCATTCACCAACATGGTTTCAATTTCTCTTCCAGAAATATCTTAACCACTCTGCATTACACAGATCTGTCCAAACCACCATGGCTTATCCCTTTTTATCATATTTGTCGAGCTTGCTCTGGGACTTCCCCATATTGGTTGTTTTTTTCTGTGATTTTTTTCTGGCACCTAAATATCTGTATAAATATCTGCACTATAAATATCTTGATATTTATAGTTGACAAGTAGGATGTGGCTGGTGTGGTATTTGTCTCACCCATCCTCCACTGTAATTGGACAGCTGGATAGTGAAGTGACAGTGACGAGTGCTGCATTTTAGACTGTAAAAAAAGATGAACATATGTTAGCATGATAAGAACTACCTAAAATGACCGAAACAAACTTTGGGCGAAAAAAGAAAAAATCTTTTCAATGGAGAGGACAGGGACCTTTACTGCAGCCAGCCACCAGGGGGCGATCAAAGCATCTTAGCTTCATTTTCCAGGACGTGTCTCACACTTGGTTTTAGCCAAAGTTAAACATTTGTCAAGTCTTCTCATTTCTAGTTTTTGCATCCTCGTTTCCTTTTCTCGCTTCCTCTCCTCACGTCTCAGCTCCACCCCACTTAGGATACGAGGGAAGGATACAAAGGAAAGACAAACGGTTACTGCTCCCACTGCAAACAATTAAAAAATTTATGCTGGCCTCAGGATAAAAACGCTTTGGTGGACACATGGCCGGCATACTTTTACCATTATGTCTGTTACAACTGTTCACTGTATATTGTCAGAGATATAAATGCTGAATGTTTGTCAATACAGGGAGACTCTGGAGGTCCAGTGCTCAGTAGGAACGGTTCCCTGTGGATTCAGTCCGGCATTTCGAGTTTTACTTCACAAAAATGTGACGACCCCAAATATCCCAGTGTGTTCGCCAGAGTTTCTCGGTACCAGGACTGGATCAAGTCTTACATGGGAAACAACACACCTGGATTTGTTGAATTCAATCCAACATCCAACTCCAACTCCCTCTTATTTTCCCTTTCTCTCACATTCTCCGTCATTCCTTTCACCTTCTCCCTCTATCTTGCTTCCTAAAGATTGTTTGAACAGTAATTCTCAGGGTTCTTTGATAAAGAGGACAGTTGTGCTGTACATGCTGTCAGTTATATTGTTATTGTTGTTAATTATTCTTAATCTTTTTAAAAGTGTACTATTCTTCAAAAGCTCTCTAATGAAGTTCAGCATGCTTCTGCCATCGGAGATTCAGGATGTTTGCATAAATAGTAGAGATGGATGATAATGATTTTGTTTTAATCTTTGTTTCCAGCATTTGTCTCTCTTTACTATATGCTCTACACTGTAATAAAATATGCTCCACTGTTTCAGTTTCGTCATAAGATCTACAGAACCCAGAGGGATGCTTCCTGATTTTATGCAAGTTTCCATTTAAAGATGAATGTCCTAATCTTAATCGTGTTACTATTACTTCTTCTCTTCTTATAAAGTCACTTCCAGTCTCATTATTTTGTAATCCTACTTTCTTTTGGATTTTATACAGATGTCTACCTGTCTTCTTCATATCCCATTTATGTTGCCAAGATTTAATAACAGCTTGCTTTATAATAGTCTTTGCTTCTGCTTTACTGATTTTTACATCAATTTCTACATTATTTTATTCAATGATCTTTTAGCATGTTTATCTGCCATTTCGTTTCCATCTATTCCAACATGTGCTGGGACCCATAAAAATTAAACAACCCTGTCATGAGCATGTATTCTATATAGCAGTTGCATTATTTCTATAATAATATCTTGTCTGCAATTTGATTGACCCGATTGAATACTTCTTACTTCTTGGAGTCTCTTCTAACCATTGTAAAGCTATGACAATAGCAATCAATTCTGTAGTAAATACAGATAAGTAGTCTGGTGTTGTTTTTGTAATAATTACTTCTTGTTGTGGTATAACTATTGTATAAATTTGTACATTGTCATAGTACATCCGTTCCATATAATGATTTAATTTAATTCAATTCAATTCAATTCACATTTATTTGTATAGCGCTTTTCACGATACATATCGTTTCAAAGCAGCTTTACAGAGGATGCATGTCAACTATATGTCAATTATAACTTAGAGAATGCAGTTAGCTAATAATGTAATAATTTAGGCAATTTAATTTACAGTCACTGTTAGCAGTTTAACTGAAGGTAGAAGCTCCTGGAAATAATGAATTACATATTAACAATAATTAGGATATATAGAAATTTGGGAATGTGCATGTTGATCCAGATGTTGTGTCATCTGAAGTCCTCGCAGGAGTTGGCACCGTCTCTTCAGAGGTGTTGGTCATCTGAGGTCTTCTTAAGAGGCTGGATCCAAACTGAAGCTGATGTACTCTCTAGTCACCTCGGGATGGGCATCCCGAGGTAACACAGAAAAGCAAATGGAGAATAATTTGTGTAGCTGCTGTTCATAATATTAATCAAAGATAGTCATGTGCAATTTATCTGATATGAGATGCATTATGTGAATGCTTGTCTAAAGGGATGAGTCTTTAATCTAGATTTAAACTGGGAGATTGAGTCTGAGCCCCGAACATTTTCAGGAAGGCTATTCCAGAGTTTAGGAGCCAAATGTGAAAACGCTCTCCCTCCTTTAGTGGACTTAGATATCCTAGGTACAACCAGAAGTCCAGAGTTTTGCGATCTTAAAGAGTGTGAAGGATTATAGGGCGAAAGAAGGTCGGTTAAGTACACAGGAGCTAAACCATTTAGATCCTTATAGGTCATTAGCAATACTTTATAATCGATACGAAACTTAATAGGTAACCAGTGTAGAGATGAGAGGACAGTGAGAACATGAGTGATCCAGAACCCTGCAGAATGAAACAAGTCAAGTCAAGTCACCTTTATTTATATAGCGCTTTTTACAATGTAGATTGTGTCAAAGCAGCTTTACATTGATAACTGGTACATTATTTGGCTGCACAGCAGCTCTTAAAGAATAGTGTCAATGCAGGCAGATCAAATATAAGAAAGACTAATATTAGCGTAGATGCCATTTTTCTTCTGATGTAACGAGTACATCTGGTGTTATAGGAAGTGTTCCCGGTTCCGGCTGACCTAATTTATGCAGCCTAATAATCCTTTAACGGATTTGAAAATATAAATTGGTAATGTGTTATGTGTATGCCAGGTTAAAGAGATGCGTTTTTAGTCTAGATTTAAACTGACAGAGTGTGTCTGCTTCCTGAACAATGCTAGGAAGATTGTTCCAGAGTTTAGGTGCCAAATAGGAGAAGGATCTACCGCCTGCGGTTGATTTTGATATTCTAGGTATTATCAGCTGGCCTGAATTCTGAGATCGCAATAGACGTGAAGGACTGTAATGCATTAAGAGCTCGCTCAGGTACTGGGGAGCTAAACCATTTAGTGCTTTGTAAGTAATTAGCAAGATTTTAAAATCTATACGATGTTTAACAGGAAGCCAATGCAGTTAATCCAATGCAGTTAATTGCCTTAATCCAAGATGTGATAAAAGGCATTGGGTCGAAACTTTCCAATGGGGGTCCATTAATGTCCAGAAAAAGGAGTGATGAGAGGCTGTTTTCACGCAACCTATTGTGGGTCTTGCTGTCAGTATCATTGATGGCAGAAAATCCCCTCTCACACTGAAGTAGGAAAGTATGTTCTACTCACTGTACAAATCTTTTCCAGCTTTCTGCCTGGTGCTCTGTCTTGTAATTTCCAGTTGCGAAACTCCTCGACCACCTCTCTGGCTGGTTCTCCAAGTGCACGTACTTCGTTTTCTCCATACAGGATCAAAGCATTCCGATCCTGTGGCCAAAAGCGCTTGTCCAGGGGTTTTAGCATTTGTAGGAGGTCTGATTTTGGCATTCGCCTTGTGAGATTGTCGATCACAGATTGATAAAGCTGATTTCGATTAATCTTGCCAGTGCCCTCAACTAGTTGAACATCTTTAAACAGCCCTAGGGACATGTGCTGTTCGGCCTTCTGTGTGGATTTCCCTCCACTTGCGTTCATTGCTTTCAGTATATCAATAGACTGCAGAATGTGGCAACTGGCATCAACTAGAGTGATATCTCTTTGCTGACATTTCAGTGACAGGCCCTGCAGCTCACGGAGTATGTCTTTCATGCAAGCCAAATCAAATAAAAACCCTGAGTTTGTGAGATGTTTGTATAGCGCCAGGAATTTCTTCCTCTCTGTGTCATTGTGAGATGCATCCTTACTTGCAATTTTGAAGTGGCGCGCTAAAGCAGGTTAGTTATTCCAGACCGCCTTTACAGTATTAAAACTACTCGCCACCCATCTGATGTTGAATATCTGTCCAATTCTTAAAATCTGCATATTTAGATCTGCAGCTGCTTCCTCAAGCAATCTCACATTCTTAGCAGACTGGTGGTACAGAGAACACAGCTTGGCGCTATATAAATAAAGGTGACTTGACTTGACTTGACTTGGCAATGAAAAACTCAAAATAATTACAACCAGCAACCACTTTTCATTTAATCATGGACAGCCAATTCATGGTAATGGGCCAAGCAATGTATGGACTGGATGTTTGGAAAGTCACGCTTAAGCCTTGCAATGACTCCAGTGGTTTTGCCAGTGAGAACTGCAGCCCCATCTGTGGCCATGCTGATGAGGTGTTTCCCCAAAAACTCATCATCTAATCCTGCTGTACGAAGGCACTGTCTTAACCTGTTGTGAATGGACTCTGCATCTGTGCCCTGCGTCAGCTCTACAATGTCTAAAAAAACATTTTCTATATCTCCTTTGCCACTCACATCACATCTCACGTATACGATGAGATAGGCACGACCATGTACTGTGCTTTCATCAATAGTGATGCTAATTTTTGAATTGAGCTCTCGAATATTGGAAACAAACTTCTTCCGCATTTGCTGTGCAATATGACCTATAATCTCAGCGCAGGAGTGATCTGATTTATGCGCAGTTCCCACCTTTGTGCCATTAAGCTCCTGAAGCTTCATTAAAGGGGTGATCTTTCTGTAAGACAGCCTTTCTTTAGCCACCATATAGGCGGACCTGAATGATGTTGCGGTCTCCTCCATTAATTTGGAATTCACCTCAATTACTTTATTTGGCAGAATCGCCTTTTGCTTAGTCAATGCCACTTCAATGGCCCTCTTGTGTGCAATGCTGTCCCTATGTTTATATATCTTTTTTCGCAACTTGTGCTGAGCAGTGCTGCTTACTTCCCCATTAATCCATTCGTCAGACAAGTGAGTTTAACGGGAGAGAGGAGCAAGAGGGGTTAGGATCGTGACTGGCCTCTGACGAGCTGTTACCACCACCATCTTCAGCCAGAGAGGACTTTATTTCTTCAGCTTCTTCTTGCGTTGTCACCCCGGCGGGAGGTGTGCTAACAGGGCTTGCAGCAGGTGAATCGGTCCTGCTATTAACGTCATTACTACACAATTTCTTAGTAAAACCAAAATTAATCAAACTGCCTTGTGTTCTTTTTGCCATGGTGACTATATGATGCTATATGATGCTAACTGCAGAATGGATTTCAAGGACTTTGCATGCAGATCAACGGCCTCCAACGTTTATATTTTTTTCTACGAATCTTTGAGTTAACGTACTAAACATGAGTGGAATTTGCACCGCAGCGCCCCCACACCTTGATTCTCATGTCAAAAACAGCATGTATAGTTATCTTTATTGAAGTGAATTAGGTTTAAATTGCCATCATGAATGAATGAATGATATTTTTGCAATTTTACACATAATAATCCACGATGATCACATTACACAAAACTGAAATCGTACGTCAAAATAACATTGTCAATATTTTTTGAGACCCCCCCCCCTCCCAAAATTTCACAAATCACGTTTTTAGGGGAGCCCATGTCTTATTAAGGGGAGCCAAGCTCCCCCTCGCTCACCCGTAGTTCGCACCCTGTGTATAAAATTAAGTTAGACAACAATCTCTTTTAAAATAAAAAAAAAAAAAAAACATTTTTATTTAATTTCATGAACATTTTTACTAAACATGGACCTTTATTTTAATTAAAAAGGTTTATTTCTGCTATTGCAGGCTCATTTTGTAAATGTAAGCATTTAATTTGGACAAGCACAAACTAGGTGCTGGTAAAGATGCCGGTACAGATTCCTGCTCGGCCAGAATCGGCTCGAATTCATGCATCTTGCACTCAACGCGCACGACCATGCACACCGCGATGACGTCACTTTCGCCGCGTGCACCTTCGCGCTCGTGCGGACGCAGCAAGTATAAACCAAGCGGCAACCTCCCCCTGTTTCTCTTGAAGCCAATACAGAAGTGACTTAAACTGCAATTCATCGACTGGCCACTAGGGACAGGCTCCTAAAGAGAGCAGAATTTCATTGAGTCCCATGTTAAAATGCCCAAATTTACAGCAGAAAGAAACATGTTTACAGCTTGGTACAAATTGTGGTTTTTGTCTATACAGCTAATTTTGCCCTTCATGACAACTCTGAGGGGGGTGAATTTTTTTATAACTCATCCGTTTAAATTATATTAAGCCTTAAAGTTCTACATAATTAAGGGCGTGGTCACTTGAGTGACAGGTAGATTGCCGCTGCTGTCTGTGAGCTGTCACTTTACCTCAGCTAATTCCAGCCGCTGAATTTGACATGTCTGCCGTGTTTGTGCTCTTTCCGGGATTATTTCATACAATTATCAAATAATATGGCTTGCTGTGCTTATGGTCGAGACAGATGTACGTCTGTGTACATGTGCACACATGCCTTCCGCAGTCCAAACTGAAGGTGAGCTTGATGAACCCAAGTGCAGTTTATTGAATTATCCAAAGTGAACAAACCAAAGAAAGCAACCAACTTGAACTGAACATAAGCAGACTTGACAATGAGCAGACTTGACAATGAGCAGACTTGACAATCACACTCACTGACAGCAGGGTTACATTAACAATAGATGACAAAGTAACATGGGGAAGACAATGGCTTTAAATACAAGAACTAAGTGAACACATGACTAAGACAACCAATGAGCAAGTGACACAAGGAACAAGGGAACCAATGACAGAACAGAACTCAGAACCACATGACCATAACCAACCAATCAGAACATGACACATAGACTAAGGGAGAACATGAGGAGCAAGGGAAGCATGACACAAACAAGCAACATGAACCAAACTACAAAATAAAAGGCAAGAAAACATGAACAAAACCCAAAACTATACGTGACACTCCGGCACCAGTAATTGTAATTTGTGTCAGGTGTGCAAATAACAACATGAAAAATCAAACGGGACTTCATACCTTTATAATGAAATAGAGATCACGAGATGAATCCAATCCGTTGCACTTGGGTAAAATGTTCATGAGTGTCCATTGAAAAACAAATACAGTTCTTTTTGTCCACAAAAGCGTTAAATCCATGAAATATTGATATATTATCCATTGTTTGCATCACATTTCTTCTGAATGATCTGCTCTCTATCATCGTTCTTCAAGAAATTATGCAACCTGAGCAGCGTTCATGTTGTAAAACTGTAAATGATCGTATATATCTCACAAACAAATGAGTCCGCGTCCAAAGTATAATTTTTCAAAATGCAGCATTTAAATATCTAAGCAGTGCTATCGGAGTTTTATATCCTCCTGCCATTGTCACTGTAGTAAATCTCAGGAACAAAACTTTTAGCCAATGCCACGATCTAACAACGTGTGTTCTATTTATCTTCCGCAAGCGTGCACATGTACACAGACGCACATCTGTCTCGAGTCTCGACCATTAACACAGCAAGCCATATTAATTTATAATTGTATATATTATTATTTTATAATTGTATAAAATAATCCCGAAAAAAAGCACAAACACGGCAGAGATGCCAAATTCAGCAGCTGGAATTAGCTGAGGTAACATGACGGCTCACAGATAGCAGCGGCAAACCTGTCACTCAAGTGACCACGCCCTTAATTATGCAGAACTTTAAGGGTTAAAAATTCACCCCCCTCAGAGTTGTCATGAAGGGCAAAATTAGCTGTATAGACCAAAACCACAATTTGATCCAGGCTGTAAACATGTTTTTTTCTGCTGTAAAGTTGGCCATTTTAACATGGGGGTCAATGAAATTCTGCTGTCTTTTGGAGCCTGTCCCTAGTGGCCAGTCGATGAATCGCAGTTTAAGTCACTTCCGTATTGGCTTCAAGAGAAACTGGGGGAGGTTGCCGCTTGGTATAAACGAAGCTTAACGCGCCAAACGCGGACTCACAAGCTCACAAATGTGTTTACTTGCTGAGTGTCTCGATCACACGACCACTAAACAGCCAGTGAGAAGTGTTCGAGTTCAGCGTAGAGGTCTCAGGTACAAGCTACAAATCTCTCTGTGATTTAATTCAGTTTAAAGCCAGTTGAAACAGCACTGACTTAATCAACAACACTAACGTGCAAATCAGGAGAAACATTGAGCTTATCCAGTTAGAATACTTTTAAACCAACAATTAAACAGCATTTGTCATGGATTTACTATGGTAACACTAACTGTAACCGTGGTATTTTGTCAGAAATGTAGGTTAATATCTCATTTTATTTAATTTTTAAAGTAGACGTATTAAATGAGTAATAAAGGCCAAATTACAGACTATTTTTTTTTGTTATAAACTTGCAGTTTTGTGCATTCATATTTATATTAAATGTGTTTATAGACTAAATACCATACAGCCATTCTAGATGTAGAATAATAGATTATAGATTAATTTAAATAAGAATAGAGTTCTAACTCAGTAATAATATTTAAATTTCACCCTTTAAAATGAGGTTGTTAAAAGTTTTACAGATATTGTTTGTGTATTAAATTTACATCTCTGTCCTATCTCAAGCTACTGTCCTATTTCAGGAAACAAAACATATATATATATATATATATATATATTATATCTTATATATCTTTTTTATATTCTAATTATCTTTTCTAATTATCTTTTACTGCATATGATAATTCATACTCAGGAAGTAGAACATTCATTACAAGATGATTAGTTAAAACATTTCAAATGCACCTGCAGACTATTTTTCCAGACATGAATTTTGTCATTGAGGATTTTTTAAAAATACTATGCAAAAATCTTGTCTCGTTTCGTTCTCATGAACCTAGTCTCGTGTCTCGTCCCGTCTCGTGAGCTAACTGTTCCGTCACATTCCACATACTTAAACTGTCAATCATTTTTAAAGATTCTTGTGTTAACAGGTTTCAGGTTATCAGGCCCGTGGGTGTTCAGAGCTGTCTTAACAGTGTGTAGTTATGTGAACATGTAGTTATGATCCTTTGATAAAATCTGAAGAATGAAATAGGAATTAGGAAGTGGATGCTCACTGACAGTCACACAATGGGTAAAAACAGTTTCCATAAGTCACACTATATCGAGGTGAATTATACGGTGTAGGTTATAAATGTATAATCTGCTCTTCATAAAAGCACACTAAAATAAAAATGAAACAAAATAGGAAAACAAAGATTGTCTGATGTACTCACATTATTTGTCATCTACACAACAAAACAGTTTCTCTTCTTGATTTCTTTCCTTTTAATAACTACATCTAAAATGTACAGTGTACAAGATTAAATAATATAGGGTGAATATGAACTAATCAAGTATGTTCAACAGCACAGAAAATGTTTTTGCTGTTGACATTCCTGAAGTTGTAGTTCCCATTGTGCTTTGCATGGGACCTAATGGGGAGAGTATAAAATGTTGAAATGGAGTATTATTTTACAGGTTATTTTACACTTCTTGTAAAAATTCCAGTTTCATTCTTCAAATTTTTTTTCACAGTGTCATAATGTTTCACGTATGGCTCTGCATTATCTCCAGGCCTGAAATCCTGATAACAGAAGAATCTTTAAAGATGATTGACTGTTCTTCTATTATATAAGCATGAATAATGTTTTTTTTTTTTTTTTTTTGGACAGATTAGTCAGAGTCTTTGTCGTCAGTTAGGAACCTGGGTGTGCTCATTGATACCAATCTTTCATTTGAAGGCCATGTTTCTAGCATCTGTAAAACCGCATTCTTCCATCTTAAAAGTATATCTAAACTATGACATATGCTCTCAATGAAAAATGCAGAACAGTTAGTTCATGCGTTCATGACCTCAAGGCTAGATTACTGTAACGCTCTACTGGGTGGTTGTTCTGCTCGCCTGATAAATAAACTACAGCTCGTACAAAATGCAGCAGCTAGAGTTCTTACTAGAACCAGGAAGTATGATCATATTAGCCCAGTTCTGTCAACACTGCATTGGCTTCCTGTTAAACATCGTATAGATTTTAAAATCTTGCTAATTACTTACAAAGCACTAAATGATTTAGCTCCCCAGTACCTGAGCGAGCTCCTAATTCATTATAGTCCTTCACGTCCATTGCGATCTCAGAATTCAGGCCAGCTGATAATACCTAGAATATCAAAATCAACCGCAGGCGGTAGATCCTTCTCCTATTTGGCACCTAAACTCTGGAACAATCTTCCTAGCATTGTTCGGGAAGCAGACACACTCTGTCAGTTTAAATCTAGACTAAAAACGCATCTCTTTAACCTGGCATACACATAACACATTACCAATTTATATTTTCAAATCCGTTAAAGGATTGTTAGGCTGCATAAATTAGGTCAGCCGGAACCGGGAACACTTCCTATAACACCAGATGTACTCGTTACATCAGAAGAAGAATGGCATCTACACTAATATTAGTCTTTCTGTTTATCCCGAGGTTTACCGTAGTCAACCGGATCCGGGCCGTATCCAGGTGAGATCGAGGACCTGCGCCTTGACATGACCACAACGCAGCCCTGAAGTATCAGCAGAGATTGAGTCAACTAGATCATCCATTGTGAAGGCCTCATCGACGTGACAGCCAGTGGCACAGCTCCTCAACAAACCGTCCATACCGGCGTGATGAATACGATCCTCAACTGGATGGAACTGGAATAAATACTTTGAATGTTGCGATCCTATCGGACTTATGATAGCTACCTGAATCGTAACAAAGCACTGTTCGCCAGAGAAGAACTGGCCCCCCGACTAAACCTGGTTTCTCCCAAGGTTTTTTTCTCCATTTTAACACCTATTTGCCACCTGATGTCACCTGTTGGAGTTTGGGTTCCTTGCCGCTGTCACCTTTGGCTTGCTTAGTTGGGGACACTTGACATTTGACTTGACATTTGATATTCAATAGTGCTTTGATCTGCCTGCATTCTTTAAGAGCTGCTGTGCAGACAAAATCATATACCAGTTATCACTGTAAAGCTGTTTTGACACAATCTGCATTGTAAAAAGCGCTAAATAAATAAAGGTGACTTGACTTGAGATGAACGTAGCGGTGGGGTGGGGCAGAGAACTCTTGATAAATGCAGTGGTACTCGCTTGAATTTCCATTAGAAAGCTGACAGTCGAGGAAACAGCAGTCAGATCACAGATAAGAATAATAATTATGAAGTTTAACACCGCTTTGAGTGTTGCTGGAATCATACTTCTCTACATAGCAGGTACGATCTTACAAAAGTATATAACATGACAAAGATGTAAATTTAATAATGTTTGTTTCAATTTATTAATAACTGACAAAACATTGAATTCCTGACTCTGTAAACACACTTGACAATTTATGTTTCTTATGATTGTAAAAACCTTTGGACCTGAAGACTTTGGTTAAATGCTTGAAATTAGTTCTGTAGATAAACACAAGTTCTGCATTTGTATGAATTTCTTTACAAATGCATAATTTATGTATTTTAATGGATGGGTTTAATTCATGTAAATTCCAGGATCTCAAGAATCAGATGCAGTTGAGTGACTTTGAAGAAGCTAAAAGATAGTTTTGTTTTGTTTAATATTTTGGACACTACATAAACCCCATAGTATTATCTTAGTTACAGATTTGATGACTTTAATATTATTCTAAAATGTGGAATATAACAATAATAATAAAAAAAGAATGAATAGTGTCTAAATTTTTATGAAGCAAAATACTTATAATAAACTGTAAAATACTGAAATATACTGTAATACAACTTCCTAATTTTGGTCTAGGTTTAGAAGAGGTAACATTGAGATTGTGACCATATGTGCTGTAATGATGGTGGCCAGAGACAAAATGCTATACAAAAGTGCCAGTAAAGGAAGTTTATTTTACAATTAATGAAAACGAGATATAACAATACTAATAATAAAAGGAAAAAGGGAAAAATATAGGCTATACAAATTTATGTAAGCAATAACAAAAAATAAACAAAATAATAAGCCCACAGGAGGAAAAAGGATGCAAGTGGCACCAAAGAAAAGAAAAGAACAAAAACAAACCCAAACTAACTCAAGTTCAACATTTAACCTAACTATATCACGGATCTGTGAGGGAGGACTCAGAATGCAGAATGAGTGTTCACGGGGTTTATTAACAAAACAGCAGACAAGACAAGATATGGTGAGGAGGTGAACCCAGTCCAAACAGCAGGCAGGGATGAGGCACAATGACAGCAGGTAGCAGTAAGACTGGAGGAGAACAGAGAGGACCAGGCAAGATCAAGAGAGGAGGCAAGAATACTCAGGAACAAGGCAGATCAAGATACGACTATAATTATAGGAAGAACGTAGCTTCTACAAACAACACACCACAGACTTTAGCAACAAAAAAGTACTAGGTAGTAGTGATGTTCGATTCTTGAACGAATCGTTCTTTTGAACCAGTGATCAGGAAGTAACCGGTCGAGCCGGTTCACTAATCGAACTGAATCTAAATTTTGTTCTGGGTTGATGACGCAAGACACACAGCCGAAGTAGCACGTCCGACTCAAAAAGAATTAAAGGAGCCGGTCCAACTGAATGTCGAAGTTTGCTGAGGATTACCAAGGAGTCTGATGAGTGAGTTGACGATACTATGAGGCACGTATTGGAAATATGCTTATTATGACTACTGTTATTAAATATTATTATATTAGCTGCAAAAAACATTCCTAAGAAAATTGACAGAGCAAAGGAGAAAAAGAGAAAACACAGAGGCACACAACTACCGGGACGTAACACTTGTAATATGTTGTAAAATACTTGATCAAACTACTCACACATTGTTTGAAAAACGCACACAAAGATCCATCCATCCAAATCACTTTTACCTAATAATTTATGGCCATTTTAAAAACTTACAGAACCCTACAGAAATTCAGAAGTATCTAATTCACATACTTGTGAAACTGACCTAATTTAGGTTCATTACTTAAATGATTTCAAAGCCATATGAAATGAATATAGGTATTTTTTGCTAAAAACAATAAACACCATTGTTCAGGTTAAAGACTTTATCTTTCTTTCATATCAGTATGTGCCAGTGCTGATGTAAAGATGAAACAGTGATTGTGGGCGACACAAACCAGTTCATCAGCCCTGCTTGCATGATTCTCTACTTACTTTGTCTTTGTCTAAACACACAGGTTCCCTCGGCCAGTTAGATGGTAAGTTGTCATATCTTGTTTCACACAGAATGTGTCTTCTCTGTCGGTGAGGAATGCTAACAAGGAAATCTCATATCTTCTTTCTCTCATCAGTTTGTGGTCGAGCCCCTCTCAGCAGCAGGATTGTTGGAGGAGAGAATGCGACAGCAGGGTTTTGGCCGTGGCAAGTCAGCATTCATGTCATCGGCTTTGGCCATAACTGCGGCGGGACTCTGATCACCAAAGACTGGGTTTTATCTGCAGCTCACTGCTTCGATATGTATGAAGTTAAATAAAGCTCAAGATACATTTGTAGATTGATAATAGTGAGATTAAAGCAGACTTTCTCTGTTTACAGTTTTGGTGCGTCTGACACACTGATGTATTTCGGGCGTCTGAACCAATCCGGCTCAAACCCTAATGAGGCATCCAGGACAGCGAGTCGAATCATCAGCCATCCTAACTATAACGGTTCTACTTTTGACAACGACATAGCACTGATCCAGCTCAACTCTTCTGTGAATTTCACTGATTACATTAGGCCGGTCTGTCTGGCGGCGGCTGGTAGTGTATTCGATGCAGGTACAGAGAGCTGGGTCACTGGATGGGGCAAGCTACAATTTGGAGGTGAGGAAACATTCGCTTGGCAATTAACCAAATACAAACAATTTTATCATCATTGCTTTGTGCCAATGTTAGTTTTTGCTTAGTCTTAGGTACCTTTATTACCTTGAGTTTGATGAACTTAAACCATTTAAGGCAACTGGTTTCCTCAAACCATTGAAATAGCTATATAGTTGTTAAGACTTAGTTAGATTTGTTACCTGAACTCAAACTGAATGTGTGGAATAAACTTAAAATCTTTAAGTTGAGTTTACTCTAATGATTGACTAAACCAACACAAAAATATAAGTGACTTTAACTTCATGTATATGAGTTTACAGTACTCATATTTATTATTTTTTAAAACTTAAATGGTTTAAGGCAAACTGTGTCCTCAAATGGTTTAAGTTACTGTAACTTATCGGGTTATACAGTGTGTAAACCTCAACAATTTACCTAGAAATCTTTTTTGAAAGCCATAAAATGTGTCCTCTGATCTGTGTCACAGGCAAGCTTCCTGATACACTGCAGGAGGTGATGATACCCATTGTGAACAACAGTGACTGTGATAAAGCTAATGAAGGGGGCATCACAGGCAATATGATTTGTGCTGGATTTTTAAATCAGGGAGGAAAAGGTTCATGTCAGGTAAGATACCAGTTGTTCATTTTAACCCTTTTTAATCCAAATCAATTTACAAAACACTACCAATTTGGTCACCTGCAAACTTTACACTGCCAACCTAGTTGTTATGTAAGCCCAGTGTTTACTCCACCGATCATGAACTCGTACACTACAACTGCTTTTGATACTACACCTATGCATAAACTATCATCTAATATTTTTCTGCAAGTCTGTTCATAACTTTTCTGTTAAGTCAGTTACTTAAAAACATAGATAGGTCTAATTTGAATACAAAAAGTAAGACTGATTACCACTTGCTAGATAGGGCAAGCTCACACTACAGGACTACAAGACTACTATACACTCGCCAAGGTGCTCACACTACACATCAAGTTTTCTCGTCTTCTTGTCATACACAACACAACACCGATAAGGTGCACAAACTACAAGATCTACAAGATCAAGAATGAAAAAAATGTTTTCTCACATGAATTCATGTGAGACTTTAGAGAGATGCTTATGCTCGTTGTTCAAGTCATGTGCAGGAAAAAAGACAAAAAAGAAAATTGGGAAGAATTTTTGTACAATTCATGTCTGTACATGTCTGTTCAACAAAGAACTGATAGTAAATAAAAGAACTGATAGTAAAAAAAAAAAAACTGATAGTAAATAAAATATATCAGTGTTAAGTATAGTGGAAAGGCCATTTATTTCGATTTTAAAAAAGATTTCTATTTTACATAAAAAATGTATGCAAAATAGAGATATATTTCATTAGTGTAAAGCAATTATGATCAAACTGTCTCATAGCATTCATGTACATTAAGGTTTCTGATATCATTAGAGTAGATCACCATTGTTGTTGCATCGCTCACACTACAAGAACATGTGAGGATAATATGAAGTGAAAGTGACGTGACGTGTAGCAAAGTATAGTGTCCCATACACAGAATTTGTGCTCTGCATTTCACCCATCGAAGTGCACACTCACAGCAGTGAGTACTGAACACACACACCGTGAACACACACCCGGAGCAGTGGGCAGCCATTTTTACTGCGGTGCCTGGAGAGCAATTGGGGGTTCATATCTTGCTCAAGGGCTTGCTCACTGTTCATTCACTCCCCCACCTACATTTCCTACTGAGACTCAAACCCGCGACCTTTGGGTTACAGGTCCAACTATCAAACCATTAGGCCACAACTGCCCACATATCAAACAGGTTTGAGACTTCAGATCACATCACTGACCTGCTCATACTGAACAAGCATTGCCTAACGCAATGACCACCAATTTGTCGATCCGGGCTTTTTGTCACAGAACTTGGAAATCTGTCTGCGACAGCAAAATCCAGCTAAAAGTCATGTAGTGTGAGCTTGCCTTAAGTCAAACTAGTTCTTAAGACAGTCTCAAAATGTTTTCAACATGTCTCAACTATTGCATGCTTATGTCTATAACAGTTGTTCACTGTATATTGTCAGAGATATAAATGCTGAATATTTGTGAATACAGGGAGACTCTGGAGGTCCAATGGTCAGTAAGAAAGGCTCCCTGTGGATTCAGTCCGGCATTGTGAGTTTTGGTATAGGATGTGCTGAACCCAAATATCCTGGTGTGTTTGCCAGAGTCTCTCAGTACCAGAACTGGATCAAGTCTTACATGAGCAGCAACCCACCTGGATTTGTTGAATTCAATCCAACATCCAACTCCAACTTCAGAAGTGTACCCAACCTCCTCTTATTTTCCCTTTCAGTCACGTTCTCCATCATTCCTTTCACCTTCTCCCTCTTTCTCTCTTCCTAAAGATTGATTGAACAGAAATTCTCAGGGTTCTTTAATGAAGTGATGAAGTGTGCTGTGCCTGCTCTCATAATATGAGAAATGTGAGAAATTAGCAGTTTAATTGTTATTGTTTTTACTGTCTGAGATTCAGGTTGTTTGCAAAATAGTAGAGATAGACAGCTATTGATGAAACAGATTATATTACAGCTTATATGTCTGACAACCAATATGCATAACCCATATAGGGTCTGGAGCTCTGTATTGTGATCATGGATACTGGTTGTTGTAAATATAATTATCTTTAATGTATTACCATGTTGCAGTCACACTGTCTAAACAGAATAAACACAAAAGAATGTTCTCTCTCTCTCTCTCTCTCTCTTCATACTGTCTTAGTGTTTTTGTGTAACCCCGATACAGTTTTTCAAGATTCTTTGATGAATACAAAGTTCAAAAATATTTAAAAGTTTAAAAATATTTTGTCTTTACTGTCAGTTTTGATCAATTTAATGCATCCTCACTGAATAAATGTATTGATGTCCTCAAAATACATAAAAAATGTTGCTGAAATGTTTTAATCAGTAGTGTACACAAATATAAGCAGCACAACTGTTTTCTACACTGATCATAAATGTTTCTTGAGCATCAATTCATCATATTAGAATGATTTCTGAAGGATCATGTGACACTGAAGACTGGAGTAATGATGCTGGAAATTCACTCAATCATTATCCAAGAATAAACAATTATAAATTTTCTAGAAACACATAATATTCACATGACAGCAATGTTCAATTTAGAACAAGAAAATCAGAAATTACTCCAATATTGGTATAAAGATTAAATTATCCTCAAATAATGTACAAAGAGCCTAGTTATAACACCACCGATAAAAAAAGAAAATATATATATATATATATACATATATATATATATATACACATATATGTCAACAACACATCGTCACCGGATCTCCATGCTCCGCCCACTCGTTCACAATCACCGGAATACTGATCATCGACACCTACGGTATGGCCCTCACAGTGGATGATCTAGCTGACTCAATCTCTGCTGATACTTCAGGGCTGCGTTGTGGTCGTGTCAAGGCGTAGGTCCTTGGTCTCACCTGGATACGGCCCGGATCCGGTTGACTACGGTGAACCTCGGGATAACCAGAAAGACTAATATTAGCGTAGATGCCATTCTTCTTCTGATGTAACGAGTACATCAGGTGTTATAGGAAGTGTTCCCGGTTCCGGCTGACCTAATTTATGCAGCCTAATAATCCTTTAACGGATTTGAAAATATAAATTGGTAATGTGTTATGTGTATGCCAGGTTAAAGAAATGCGTTTTTAGTCTAGATTTAAACTGACAGAGTGTGTCTGCTTCCTGAACAATGCTAGGAAGATTGTTCCAGAACACAAAGTACTTCTTGTCCTGTTTTACTTTCAATCTTGTTCTTTCTGCTAATGTAAATGGTAACTTTAGCTTAACCCACAACAAAATTTAAAAGCTGGCTTTTCTTTGTAATTGAAAGATTATATTTCGGTCCAAAAATGAAATTCTTAAAAGGGAGCACTTCCCCAAATTTAGAAAAGTACATTAAATAAATCAACCAGTCTGTTACATTCCATAAAACAGTTCTCTCAAATCACAATCACAATCACAACATACCCACATGTGAGGCCAACTCTTTAATGTTATTGAAATCTAATCAGCTAATATCAACAATTTGTCTTAACTTGATCATTTTTTTAGCCCTCAACATGTACCTTATTCCAGGTATGGATTCACAAGACACATCAAAACGAGCTCCGCCTATTTAAGGCTCTTTTAATAACCAAAAGAGGGAGTCAGTTGATTTCAACCTCTGCTTTGTAAAAAGACTCCAAACTTTAAAAAGTCATTTGTCAAAAGGAGGTAGTCCATTAACTGGCACTTTGTTGCAGTCCATTAAAAATAAAGTGAAGTCCAGTCCTGATCCTCCAGCCTGCTTTAAAATTGAGCTGGTTACATCTCTCCAAACCAGGTTTTTGGTCCAGTTAGATATCTTTGAATATACTGAAGACGAAACGTTGCACCTCTGCTTGCAAGGTGAACTAGTCCTTGTCCTCCTTCTTCCCTTTGAAGATATAGCACACCTTGTGGAATCCAGTGCAGTTTGTACCAAAAGAAGTTAACCAGAATGGACTACAATTTTCCCAAAAATCCATGGGAATTTAAAACTTTTTTTGTGTAGAAATGTTTTTGTCTTAAAAACTGCTGAAATAACTTCTGTGTCTTTCATTAGACTGAAAATGGAAAGTCAAGCACATTGAATTCTGGGATTCATTATTTCTAAAAGTAACCTGCTCATTTTGGTGCAGTAGGTCATCTGGTTATTGACACATAATGCTAAAATCTGTAAATATCCCCCCTCATGCATCATTTCCAGTGTATGTGTGAGAGCTCAGATCTTCTGCAGTCAGACTCACTGTTTTGGACGATGTCCTCCATTTTTTTCCAGACTCTGAACTGCAGGTTGCCCAAGTAGCGTGCCACATGAATCAAAGCTCCAGAAGCCATCTGTGGATCCGGCTGTGAGCTCTGGACTCTGAAAGAACATTCAGGAGTCAGAACTGCAGTGGCTTTGGATCAGAACCAGAGAGACCAGAGACAGGAGCAGATCACTCACCTTTCCATTGAGACTGGAAACTTCTGCAGAACAAACACACCATTTATCATCAAGAACTCAATCAATGAACCAATGATCAACCAATGGTCTGAAATCAGACCTTCAGAAAGCAGACGTCACTGGCTTTCATCATCTCCTCCACGTCTTTGATTGTGTGTGAAAGAGCTGAGATGTGTCTGTTCATCTCCTCCAGCTTCTCCTTCATCATCTGCTTCTTCTGCTCCTCTTCCTCCCTCAGTGCAGTGATTGTAGCTTCTTCTTCATCTCTGAGAAACTGATGAAGCTTCTCAAACTGCTGTTTAATCTGATGCTCTGTGTGCTCAGCTTGAGACTGAAATCAGATCACATTCACTTCAGTCATCTCAATCAACACACATCAACACTTCACATCATTAATATCAGAGATAAACTCAGATACCTGACATATAATGGATCCAGAAGCAGATTGTTGCTCATCATTTACAGAAATAATCAACTGGAGTACATTATATTAAATATATCAGATCTTCCTCGAGCCCGCTCCAGGCTTCCACGAGCCCGCTCCAGCCTTCCACGAGCCCGCTCCAGCCTTCCTCGAGCCCGCTCCAGCCTTCCATGAGCCCGCTCCAGTCTTCCACGAGCCCGCTCTAACCTTCCACGAGCCCGCTCTAGCCTTCCTCGAGCCCTCTCCAGCCTTCCACGAGCCTGCTCCAGTTGTTCCCGAGTCAGCTCCAGCAGCCCCCGAGCCCGCTCCAGCAGCCTGTTCCCGTGGGTGGGGAACTCATGGGCAGGGTTTTGGATCTGCCATGGCCTGCCAAGGCTCCTGACCCGCCACGGCCGCCCACGGCTCCTGACCCGCCACGGCCGCCCACGGCTCCTGACCCGCCACGGCTGCCCACGGCTCCTGACCCGCCACGGCCGCCCACGGCCTCTGACCCGCCATGGCCGCCTGAACTCCTAGACCCGCCCTGGAGACCTCCGTTCCCGTCTGCTCCTATCCCTGCACCTGCGTGAAGGTCTCCAGGGCGCCTACCCCCCCTAACCGGTTGTTCGATCTGTTCCATGTCACAGTTCCCTTCGTTCCCGGACTCCATTACCCATAATCCTTCGTGTTTCCACACCTGCACTCACTTCTTCGTCATCTCCCCATCAGCACTCATCACCTGCACCTGGACTTCATCATCTGCACACCCTTTATAATGGACTCACTCCCTGCACTCCTTGTCTGTTCTTAAAGTTATTCTAGGTGTGTTTGGTTGTGTTTATCTCCTTCGTTTAATAAATACCCTTCTATTGTGGATTTCCGTGAACGCCTCATCTCTACTGTAACCCACACGTAACACTCAGATGAATGTCTCTCATTTCTCTCCTTCAGGAACAACTCACACAAGTTTTTTAATGCAAGATTAGAAGGAGGAAACTCTTTTGAGGATCTCTTCCTACAGACAGGACACTCCTGAGTTTCCTTGGTTCTCCAGTACTGTTGAAGACACTCTTTACAGCCACTGTGACTACATGACAGAAGAACAGGATCCTTGAAGATTTCATGACATTCGGGACAAGAAAGTTCTTGTGTAGACACAGTTATTGAAGCCATTTTCACTGTTTGAGCTCCAATAATCTAAACTTTACTTTCACTTTCTGAATGATGTCGCAAAAGTTAATAACCACAAGAATCACAAAGATCTGCTGTCCTTCTTAAAAGCTTTTTTGTTAATTTTCCACTAATCGTTGATTTGTGTTCGCTTTTGTGGAGATACGAGTCAGCTTGACAAAAAGGAAGTTAGTCTCTTCCTGGTAAGTTATGGAAGAGGGTGGAGTTTTTTCCAGTAATTTCACAAGCACATTAGGATCCTCTGATGACTGGCGATTTATTTACTGGTACACCATAAGGATAACCATCCAACTCAAGATGCTGTGAGAACTACATACACAAAAATAAAGTAAAAACAAAGACTATAAAAAAACATAAATAGGCTATATAAAATAAATGAATGTTGTCTTTGTAAAATTTTTAAACAGAGTTAAGTTCACACAATCCACATTAATCACATACAATATAAATGAAAAACTTACTTCATTGGCTACTTATTACCATAGAGAACTTAATCTTGCATCTGATGTGCTTTTTAACTCCAGATGAGTAGAATATAAACGTTAGAACGTTGCAGACATCTCTCCACCTTCTTCTTTTTCTGTTTTTTGCAAGTGGTGCTCGTAAATGACATCCAACTCGGTGGAGCTTAACCTGTTTAATGGGTGGAGAGATAGGGTTATGGGTAGAGTTAGGCTGTGATTGGAGGATGCAGCTCCACCCATCATGCCAACAGGTCAAGAGAGAGGGAGCTGGAGGTTATACTCCACCTATGGCTCTGCAGTGAGTAGCCTCTCGTTTTTTTTGGTGTATTGCATCCTGTGTGCATATCGCCACCTACTGTTGCTGTTATGCAGTCATGGTTTATTTATAATCAATTTCTTCCTTGTTTTTGCTCTTTCTATTCTTTCATATACACATATTTATACAAATATTCATACGTATATAATTAATCGATGCTCCATCCCATTCCATCTCCCCAGGACACACCTGGAGCTGCGTGTTCAGCTCCTCCAGACTAATTCCGTGGTCTCCTAAGATCCAGAATAGACTAGAGCATCCGTATTCTATTTAAATCCTTTCACTTAACCCAGTAGTATATATGTATTTTATTAATATCCTGTATCCTACTTTATTAATATCATATCCTAATAAATATTTCAAATCCTTATTTACCTTTTTTGTTTAAATATGATATTAATTCCTTTCTTTCTTCACCATACCTTTTACAATCATATATTACATGCTCCACTGTTTCTTTCTCCCCACAATTCTCACACAGACCAGTCTCATGTATTCCAGTTCTAAACAATGAAGCATTCAATCCCGTGTGTCCAAGTCTCATCCTAGTAATTATTACCTTTTCTTTCCTATTTCTACCACTTATATTTATTTTAGTATTTACCATTTTTTTAATATTATATAAATGCCTTCCCTTATTATCGGTATTCCATGTTCCCTGCCATTCTTTAATAATATTTTCCTTAATAATAGTTTTAACTTCACCTTTAACATTAAACATTAGGAACATTAAAATCTATTACTTCCCTTTTTAAAGCATGTTTTGCTAATTCATCAGCTCATTAACAGCTATTCCTGCATGTGCTCGCACCCAGCAGAATCCAACTACCACTCCTTTTCTTTGAATACGCCATAATAATCTAAATATTTCACACATCAAATCTTCTCTTGAAGAACGATGAGTTGATAGTGATGTTAAAACAGAAGCAGAGTCAGAGCATCACTACTCTGTCTGGTTTTACTTCCTCTACCCATGTTAGTCCTATTATGATAGCAACCATTTCAACAGAATATATTGACAATTTAGATGTTAATCTTTTAGTTATGGATGTTTTAAAATCTGGAATATATATTCCTACTCCTGTAAGCCCTTGGGGTCTTTGGATTCATCAGTATAAATGTGCACACTTGCATAAAATCTTTCCTGTATATACTTATTTACATTATATTTAATATTACCCATTTCCCCCCAGTCTCTTTTCTTATCTAATATCTCTAAATCAATTTTAACATAAGGAATTATCCATGTCGGGACCTCTCTCCACACAGGTAACACACTACATTCTATATTTGCAATCTGATATTTCTTTGCTAACTGGTTTATATTCCATCCATATCCTCTTCCTTTGTTATTTGAGTATTCCCAGCAATTATTTAACACCTCTTTAGCTACCCAGCTAACAAAAAAAATATGTTCTTAGAATGTTTTGCTTACATTCCCATTAAGTTATGAAAATGTTATTTCTGAATTCCAGTATTTTTTTTAATGTATCAAGAATGTTTTTTTCTTGGTTTATGTGAACGTTAGCGGAACATTCCATTCTATCATTTTGGAAATTAAAATTTTTTATTGTTTTCTGAACGTTCAAAACACCACAAACGGATGGCCAGTCCATCACCGGGCTCAGACAGTTGAGTATTGCTAATTTACCTCTGCTGCATGTCTTTGAACTGTGGTGGAAACTGAAGTACCTGGAGGAAACCCACACTGACAACCTGCTAACTCCTGGCTCAGCCAGGACTTGAACTGGGGACCTTCTGGCTGTGAGGTGATAGTGCTACCCATTGAGCCATATTTATATGAATTCAAGTGATAAAAATAGATAAATTGTAAGCAATTAATTTCTTACAGCTACATAAAGTAAACTGTGTTAAGACACGTTTCCAGAGTGTTTACATTTTTCCAGAGTATTAAGTAAGTGCATTAAATATTTGAATACAAAAATAACAGATACAGTATAAGAGTCACATTTTACTGTAGTACACTAAACTGTGTTAGAGTCTCTGGGAAGTACACAGTCCAAAACATGGAGTCATAAAGAGCAAAGCTTAGCCTACTTTGAAAGCTTACATAAGGAGCAAAGCTTACAACTAGACAGCACACAAGTCAAATCTAACAAGACATGTGGAAAACAACACTATAGAAAAAGAAAACACAAAATTGTGTTCTGTGTACATGAAGTGTTTCATATGGAGTTTCAAACACTGTCATTTTACAGTGATGCTTCAGGCTGAAGAGAGACCTTAGAGTGTAACGGTTGTCTGCAGACACTGGATGTTTGGTTTAACCCTTATGTGTTGTTGGGGATGTTTCATCCACTATGGGGTGTTTTTGAGTCTTAATTTGGCCACAACTTTCTCTGTGTTTCAGCAAATGGAATGATTTTTGGTGACAAATCTTATTTTGATACATATTTTGGGAAAATGCTTTGGAAATTTTCAAAACCTCAAAAATACACTGTGGGCAAATTCACTACCCTTTCGTTATGTTCGGGATGAAAACATCCACTAAATTAAACTGCTGTAAAAATGTATCAGATAAATATTTTTTTCAATTTTTTTTGCATAAATCTATTAATCAACCTCAGTCCTGATCAAAACTACTAAATGTTTAAAAAAAAATCCAGGATTTTTACTCTTTTAATTGCCAAGTTCATAAATGATGTCACTGATTTGGGGGAAAAAACACACAAAATGACTTATTTTCAATATAAAAAGTGATTGTGGACTGGATTTTTTTTTTTTTTTTACCTTTTATCACAGTCTTGGGCATGTCAAAGATTAGTAACAACATTGGCTTTGATGCATTGTTAGTTTTTGTGCAGCGTCAGATTTTAATTTTTTCTCCCTCATTTACTGTTTGTGGATGTTTTTGCCACATTGACTACCATTATAACGGCATTTTTTGATTGCAAAGCCATGACACCATATAATCATGCATTCTGGTTGTTGGTGGTTTTCGCTGTTGGGAAGAGGTAAAATTTTTAATTTTTACTGTTGATCACCAGGTGGCACCATTAACTCTTTAAAAAAGCTTCGTTTCTGGCTTTTATATGGAGTTATATGGAGTATAACAGCATATTATAGTGTGTGTGTGTGTGTGAGAGAGAGAGAGAGAGAGAGAGAATGACCTTAGCTCTCAGAACTACATGGAGTAAACAAAAACAAAGTAAGTGTATTTATGCACCTGCTGCCTTTTGATGGTGAGAAGTACAGACTAAACAAAAACAAGGTAAGTGGATTTAAACACTTGCATGACATCCTGCTGGTCATTTGATGGTGAGGAGAGCAGCAAGCAACATGAGAAAGGGCTTGACTTGTACCGAAGTTTTAGAAATGATTATGCAGCCTGACCCCTCCTGCGAGCTGCAGGATTATTGTCTTCTCCCTCTGACACCACAGACTCAGGAGAGTCAGATCCTGATTTTGTTGTGGCACCCTCATCATCCTCTCCAGCTTCCACTGAAAAGCAGACTGCGGGGTTGGCTCACGTCGGCAGGGTCTGGGTCCAAAGTTGCCCTGACACACCAAACCGACACTCGACAGCCAACGGCCAAGTAGCAAGTCCGTTCTGTGCCTGCGTAAGATGAAATGCCTTTCCGCACCAGCAGGTGGCAGTAGCTGAACAGCCAATCAGAATGATCAGATGGCCTGATGGACAACGAGCTCCGATGCCGATTCTCCATATTTCGAATCGGCCGAAAAAAAGCTGACGAGGACCAACTTCAGCCGACAGTGCAGAACACACTGAGAAAACTTAGTCGGCCGAGGAACAAAAACTGCCCGACGGCCGACCGTCGGCTTGGTGTGTTCCTGCCTTTATGCCATTGCAAGGGTCCACAACGTGGATTCTGTGTTCAATCTGTTTTTTACAGAGGAGATGATTGACCTCATTGTCAGCATGACCAACCTCCATGGGTGCCGCACAATGAGAAACGTCTCGGTTACAAAGGTAACCCTCGTTCCCTGAAGGAGGGAACGGAGACGTACGTCGGACAGACCGACGAATAGGAATCTCGCTAGAGAGGCCAATCTACTTCGCGTGTAACTACAACGAGCCAATGCACATTGGCATGCAATCATATGCATCAGCTGCTCGCCTCGCAGCGCGGGTATATAATGAGCAGCAGGTGCGTTGCATCTTCAGGTTTTCGCTGAGGAGCCGAACCGGTTAGGCGCAGCATCAGCGGGGTACAACGACTGTGGCGACGGGATGTACGTCTCCGTTCCCTCCTTCAGGGAACGAGGGTTACCTTTGTAACCGAGATGTTCCCATTCAGTTGGTCACGTTCGACGTACGTCGGACAGACCGACGAATAGGAATCCCTACCAAAGTGCCACAGGAGCTGCCCCCTTCCAGCGCTCTGTTGTAAGCCACCTGAACCCCCTTGCCTAAGGACGGTGGGACAGGGCTAACACAGAGAGTGTCGATCACTGCTGTTCCCAAAAACCCATTCAGTGAGACTATTGGATAACGCTGGGAAAGCGTTCCCCCTTTGCTGGGAAAGGAACTCTGCGGAACCACATCCTTCCCCGAAGGAGTTATGTGGAGAAGTACATATGGACTAACCCGTAGGGCTGTACTACATATGGAAGAACTGGGGTGACTCCAACTCGATGAGAGGTGGGTTCTCCCAGAGGGAAAGACACGGGCTTCGTTTAGGAGCAACCGTGGAACTAGACATATGGGATCCCTGTAGGGTCACACATATGTTACCCAGCCTAACCCGGTTCTCAAGGATACAACGGAGTATAGGCCTGGCGCCAGACGCTCCGCCACATCGGCTGCCGAAGGGAGATCGGAGGACTCGACAGGGTCTGCCTTGTAGGGACTCTCTGGAGAAATAAGCGCATGTAGCGCAGCAAGCCGACACTAAGCCGGGGCCTCTCCGTGCCTCTGACCTGAGGTGAGAACACAGGAGGAGACCGGCTCGACACGAAGGCTATAGAATCTAGCGAACGTGTTAGGTGTCGCCCAGCCCGCAGCTCTACAAATGTCTGTCAGCGAGGCGCCACGAGCCAGCGCCCAGGAGGATGCAACACCTCTCGTAGAGTGCAACCTGAGTGGGCAGGGCACGCCCTGAGCTTGGTAAGCCAAGGCGATGGCGTCCACTATCCAGTGGGCCATCCTCTGCTTGGAGACAGCCTTTCCCTTCTGCTGGCCTCCGTAACAGACAAAGAGCTGGTCTGAGGTCCTGAAGCTTTGAGTTCTGTCTATGTACAGTCGCAAGGCGCGAACTGGACAGAGCAAAGCCAGGGCTGGGTCTGCCTCCTCCGAGGGCAGCGCTTGTAGGCTCACTACCTGGTCCCTGAAGGGAGTGGTAGGAACCTTGGGCACATAGCCAGGCCGGGGTCTCAGTACCACGTGGCCGTCACCCGGCCCGAACTCTAGGCACGATTCGTCGACCGAAAATGACTGCAGGTCCCCTACCCTCTTGATGGAGGCCAATGCAACCAGCAGCAAAGTCTTCATAGACAGAATCTTTAAGTCTGCTGATTGCAAGGGCTCAAAGGGAGCAATCTGAAGTGCTCTGAGCACCAGAGCAAGGTCCCAAGAGGGTATGGAGGGAGGACGAGGAGGATTTAACCGTCTCGCCCCCCTAAGGAACCTGACGACCAGGTCATGCTGACCAACAGACTTGCCATCTATGTGGTCGTGGTATGCGGAGATAGCAGCAGTATGGACTTTGAGGGTGGAGGGAGACAGCCTACGCTCCAACCCTTGCTGCAAGAAGGAAAGCACGACTCCGATCGAGCATCTACGGGGGTCTTCTCGGCGAGAAGAGCACCACTCGACGAACAGGTTCCACTTCAAGGCGTAAGCACGTCTCGTAGACGGTGCACGTGCCGAAGTGATGGTGTTAAGTGCCTCGGGGGGTAAGTCACCTAGAACCTCCTCGCCCCGTCCAGGGACCAGACATGGAGTTTCCAGAGGTCTGGACGCGGGTGCCAGAGAGTGCCCCGTCTCTGAGAAAGAAGGTCCTTCCTCAGAGGAATGGGCCAGGGAGGGGCTGTCGCGAGAAGTGAGAGTTCTGGGAACCAGGTCCGGTTGGGCCAATAGGGAGCAACTAGCAGGACCTGCTCCTCGTCCTCCCTGACTTTGCACAGGGTCTGTGCAAGTAGGCTCACTGGGGGAAACGCATATTTGCGAAGGCCCCGGGGCCAGCTGTGTGCCAGTGCATCTGTCCCGAGTGTTCCCTCGGACAGGGAGTAAAACAACTGGCAGTGGGAGGTTTCTGGTGAGGCAAACAGGTCTACCTGACCCTCTCCGAACTCTCTCCAGATCAGCTGGACCACCTGGGGGTGGAGTCGCCACTCTCCCGGCAGCGCAGCTCGTGATAGCTCGTCGGCCACACGGTTGAGCACACCGGAGACATGAATGGCACGAAGCGACCTCAGATGCTTCTGACTCCAGAGGAGGAGATGGCGGGCGAGTTGCGACATGCGACGGGAGCGTAGACCACCTTGACGGTTGATGTACGCAACGGTCGCAGTGTTGTCCGTATGGACCAGTACATGCTTGCCCCGTAGCGGCCCTTTGAGGCGGCTCAGAGCAAGGCGTACTGCCAGCAACTCGAGGCAGTTGATGTGCCAATGCAGATGGGGGCCCGTCCACACCCCTGACACTGCATGCCCGTTGTACGTGGCACCCCAGCCGGTGGCAGAGGCATCTGTGAATACCACAGCATGCCAGGACACTTGCTCTAGGGGCACTCCTGCCCGAAGAAACAACGGGTCCGACCGGGGGCTGAAGGCTTGGCGGCACTCCTGAGTGATTGCCACCCGGAACGTGCCGCGTTGCCACGCCCATCTCGGGACTCGGCCGTGAAGCCAGTGTTGAAGCGGTCTCATATGAAGCAGACCGAGCGGGGTTACTGCCGCTGCGGCCGCCATATGCCCCAGGAGCCTCTGAAAGAATTTCAGTGGAACCGCTGTCCTGCTGTTGAACGTATTCAGGCAGTTTAACACCGACTGAGCACGTACCTCTGTGAGGCGTGCTATCTGTTCGACCGAATCCAACTCCATACCGAGAAAAGAGATCCTCTGCACAGGGGAGAGTTTGCTCTTTTCCCAGTTGACCTGAAGACCCAACTGGCTGAGGTGTCTGAGCACCAGATCCCTGTGTTCGCACAACTGATCCCGGGACTGTGCTAGAATGAGCCAGTCGTCGAGATAGTTGAGGATGCGAACACCCTGTTCTCTCATGGGAACAAGGGCTCCCTCCACGACTTTCGTGAAGACGCGGGGAGACAGGGCCAGCCCGAAGGGTAGGACTCTGTACTGATATGCCCGACCTTCGAACGCAAAACGCAGGAATGGCCTGTGTCGCGGAAGAATCGAGACATGAAAGTACGCGTCCTTCAGGTCGATCGCTGCAAACCAATCCTGGGGACGGATGCACTCGAAAATGCGTTTCTGCATGAGCATTTTGTACGGTAGCTTGTGAAGGCTCCGATTCAAAACTCGCAGGTCCAGGATAGGCCGTAACCCACCGCTCTTTTTGGGTACAATGAAGTAGGGACTGTAGAACCCTGACCTCATATCGGCTGGAGGGACCGGCTCTATCGCGTCCTTCGCCAGTAGGACCGCGATCTCCGCACGCAAGACAGGGACATCGACAGCTTTCACTACAGTGAAGTGGACGCCCCTGAACTTGGGGGGACGCCGGGCGAACTGAATCGCATAGCCGAGCCTGACGGTCCGAATGAGCCAGCAAGACAGACTGGGGAGCGCTAACCAGGCTCCCAGAGACCGTACAAGCAGGACCAAAGGGACCGCAGGCGTACCCGCAGTGGGGCAGCGAGGTGGAACACAGGGACGCTGCCCGGGGGGCTCTCTTTGCGAGGCGGCCCGAAACGGCGTCACAGTGTGGTGTGCAACACTTACCTGGTTCCACGGATGGACAGAGGGAGCAGTTGAGGCTTTGGTTGCCCGCTGCTCGCTGCTGTCCGCTGGCGACAGAAGAGGGGGATGAGAGTGGTGAGGTTCTTGCCCTCCCACTGCTCTCCGAGCCCTCTTCGGACCCGGAGATGAAGGAAACTGCTCTTTTGTTGAGAATTTGGGTACCGCTGGCTGTTGGGCCAGCGGCAGAACAGAAACAAAAGGGAACAAAAGATTCTCCACCCAGCCCTCCTCTGGGGGAAGGAGTGGTGCGGTCACCATCTCCCGAAGAGCAGTCCAAAAACAGCTGTCAAAACAGCTTTGCAGCACTCAATAGCGCACCGTTTACCAGCCGTGAGAACGGCTTTTCCAGCTGGAAACGTTGCTCAATGAAAGGCAAACAAAACAAAAAGAAAATGAAAGAGAGAGATCGACCCCGCTGCAGTGCTGTCCGCCTGCACCAACAAAGAACAGTTTCAAAAAGGCTCGTCTTGTTACACACTCCGTAAAACACCATGAAGGTTCGGCTCCGAAGCGAAAAGCTGAAGATGCAACGCACCTGCTGCTCATTATATACCCGCGCTGCGAGGCGAGCAGCTGATGCATATGATTGCATGCCAATGTGCATTGGCTCGTTGTAGTTACACTCGAAGTAGATTGGCCTCTCTAGCGAGATTCCTATTCGTCGGTCTGTCCGACGTACGTCGAACGTGACCGACTGAATGGGAACTGGAGTTGTTGCATTTTGGTTCATAATAAATTATGTTCATAAATCTGATGCAGAGTAGATTTTTTACAGAAAAAATGGAAAAGTGCATCACTGAAGGATTTTAAGGTTTTAAACTGGCTTTACCATCAAGAAAAGACAAGCATTTCACACATAGGCCGTCCGTACTCCTCACCATCAAAAGACAGCAGGTGCATAAATACACACTGTTTTTGTTTACTCCATGTAGTTCTGAGAGCTGAGGTGCATATTTTGTTTTTCTCAGACGCATCAAGGTAAGTGCGCAAAGGTCTCTCTCTCACTCTCTCACACACACACATACACACACACACTATAATATGCTGTTATACTCCATATAACTCCATATAAAAGCCAGAAACTAAGCTGTTTTTTTTTTTTGTTTTGTTTTTTTTGCACAGGCCTATCTAAAGGGTTAATGGTGCCACCTGGTGATCAACTGTAAAAATTACAAATTTTACCTCTTCCCAACAGGGAAAACCACCAAAAATCAAGAATGCATGATTATATGGTGTCATGGTTTTGCAATCAAAAAATGTCATTATAATGGAAGTCAATGGGGCAAAAACAGCCACGAACAGTAAATGAGGGAGAAAAAATTAAAATCTGACGCTGCACGAAAACTAACAATGCATCAAAGCCAATGTTGTTACTAATCTTTCACATGTCCAAGACTGTGATAAAAGGTAAAAAAAATATCCAGTCCACAATCACTTTTTATATTGAAAATAAGTCATTTTGTGCGTTTTTCCCCCCAGATCAGTGACATCATTTATAAACTTGGCAATAAAATTTTTTATACATTTTTACAGCAGTTTAATTTAGTGGATGTTTTCATCCCGAACATAACGAAAGGGTAGTGAATTTGAACAATACACAAGGGTTAAAAAAGGTGTGGAATGGAGCGCATGCACAGAGTTGTGAGTAATAGAATGAGAAATTAAGTCAAGTCATCTTCATTTATATAGCGCTTTTCACAATACATATTGTTTCAAAGCAGCTTCACAGTGACAATAGGCAAATTCTTATCAAGCTAAAGTTGGTTTTTGATTGAATCACTTCCGTTGTAAAATTTGTTAATTATTACTTTAGGGGCCGCTTAAATGACACCGTTCCTACTTAAAACCGAGTACCTTTAATGCATTCTTGCCGTTCATTTACGTGTTTAGTCTATAGGTTTGCGTGTTTGAGTGTGTATGTGCGCAGAAGCTTGGTCTTTTTAAAAAAGTGATATTTGCCAAATTACTTTACTGGTCCGCATAATACAGAAGAATTAGTTGTGTCCACGGATCTATGCAAACTGGAATAATTTTGATAACGTTTTATCTATACATAGGTAAAGGAAAGGGAAATGGGCCTTCACAGGGGATAGTTTAGTTGAAACGTCAGGGCTGCGTTATCATCATGTCTAGATGCAGGTCCTTCATCTCATCTGGATACGGCCTGGATCTGGCAGTTGAGAATCAAATGAAATGCTGTTACAGAAAGAGAGGTTCAAAGTCCTGACTGGTTAGTGTAATGCTTTAGGTTCAATCCCAGCTAACAAAATTTTAACCATGCAGCCAACATTTTAAAATATCTTGAAAAAATACTTTAATTCATAAACCGTTGATAGTTTTTCCTTTCGTTTAATAGGTTACATTTGGACAGAATGTTGTTATAAAAGATAATTGTAGGCCTATTGGCTAAGACGGCAAATAAGACTCTTTGTTTTTTAATAAATAAAGTGCTGTACGTATTATTATTATTATTATTATTATTAAGTGGGCTACATGCAAAAAAAGTTAAAAACTAATGTTATTAACCATTATTTTTTTCTAATCAAACCGGTTTTGTAACGTTAATAATACAGAAGGAATGCTGGAACAGAAACGTTAAAATACTGATTCTGCTCGGAGTGAAACGATTGAAAAAAAATTTGTTTTTAAGCCCTGGTTCTGAGTAGTTTTTAATAATGTTTTAAATAATATATATTTTAAATTTGCAGTTAGAGTAATGTTCAGGACATTTTGCTTAATGATAAAATGTATTAGGGTTAATTTTCATGCATATATACAATGTCCTCCTGGGGACAGAAATGTCACCCATTCGGTGGAATGGCTCACTTGCATAAGCTGCCTCGAAAAACTGCATCCACTGGTACATTAACGCTGGGTTCTTTGGGAATGTGTCTGACTTCCGGTGTCATTCACTTCCAGCTATTTTTAGATGTACAAAATGCTGCTTGATTTTGCAAACTAGTATTTCTATATTATTTTAAACACGTCTGTCTTCTCGTTATTTCCCTAGAGTGTAATGAATCGGAAGTCTCGCATATTCACAGAAAACAGCTGCTTCCTCATTGAAAAATAAGGTGGATACTGACATACTTTTACATGTGTTACATGTGTAGGCCTACTACAGATCGGTGGCCGCAATCACAACACAGACAAACAGTCATTTTTACCCGTGAACTTGATCAGGAAAACTCAATTAACATGGTATTTCCCCACACGTTATTTGACTCTAAAAAACATAGAAATGTGAACTTGCATGTTTTTACACAAATATGACACAACTTTGTTTTGTGAATAGGCCTACATACCTGAATTATCGTATTGGGAAATAGGCCTTTCAGACATCAGTCACTCCACTTTCAGCTTGCTTAAATCTGGCTCCTCCTTGAATGCTTTTATTTTTTCAGATTAAAGCTGGTGATGGATACGCTCTTAGTCTAAACCAGCAGCTTTGGGGACAAAAATCAGTCACCTCTCCTCATTTATTTTGGCTAAGGATCTGCTTAAGGTATGAAATACTATTTTTTGTTTGCCTTTTTTTATTTTCAGAAATAATCCAACAGTTTGAATATTTCACTTCACATTTAACTTTTAATAGTAGCCTAGGCTATGTGTGATGAAAATAAATGTAATCTTCTTTGTAAGTTTTTCCGATCCTCTGACCTCAGCTGGAATGAAAATACTGGGACAAAAGGCGCTGTACAACGAAACTAGTTTTTGTCCTTCAAATGATTCATGATGAGTCACTCTGGCTGTTTCTCAATTCCAAGAACATGAACTTATTTTCTCGCTGAGACCGGTTTTGCCAGTCCGGCTGATGCACAACATCACAAACAAAGGTCACAACCTATTGAAACATTTCTTTCATATTATTTTAGACATTATTTTCATATAATTTTATTTCTTTTTACTTTACCCCGTGTATTTATGAAAATGAATATGCTTTGTCAATGTTAAGATTCTTTTTAATATGACAATAAAAATAATGCAGGCTTTCTTCAGGTTTTCACTTTATTAAGATTAAACAAAACAGACAGACAAATGTTTACTTTCACAAGCTTTAAACTTCTCTTTTTCTCTTAGTCCTTTTCTCGCTTGTGTTTGATCTCTATTGTTGTGCTGAAAAAATGGTGTAGGATTTACTCTGAAGTCTGAAACAGCTTTCACACAGAAATCAATGGCACATTTTACGAATACGTCTGGCACCAACAAACATTCAAAGTCACTTAAATCACCTTTCTTCCCCATTCTGATGCTCAGTTTGACCTTCAGCAGATCCCAACCACATTCATATATATAATGAATTTTAATTTATTATATAAACATCTATCTAATTAACGGTACTTCATTTTCCTTTACAGTCTTAAATCAGGACACGAGTGCATTCATGCTAAGAAAATGTAAAATGTATTTTTATACGGTTGTAGAAAGTGTGCCCCCTTTGATAGATGGACTTTCCCAGTCACCCTGTCATTCAGCGCGAAATGGACTATTCCAAAACTTTCCACCGGAGTTCGCGAAGTGACGGAGAAGAGAGCAGGTGGATGATAATGGGAAAAGGAGATCGGCTGAATATTGTATATAGTTGTAGTTTAAAGTAAATAGTAATAATCCAAATCAGAGGAGGTTTTTATCGATTGTGTGTTCAAAAATCATTACTGAACATTCTCAGCGCAGGTTAAGATAAACGCTGTTCCGCCTGTATAAGTGCTTAAATTTACTGACGTTACTTAATTTATTCTGCTGCTATGACGTTACTGACATTCCATATTTATGTATGTCATTCGCTGTCAGGATTAGTTATATTTGTAACTTATAAACACAGATGCACGGTCACATTTCAGGTAGCGCGCATGCGCTCTTAAGTTGTTTACATCTTAGTTTGCACAGGCAGCAGCAGCCATGTTCACGTGCACAGCTCATGTCCAGTATTAGCGCACACACATAGTTTGCATTGTATTGAACACGCACTCCATTTATTCAAGTATTACATAATAGATATTGTAATGTTATATTTTTCCTTTATTGATCAGTGTGTGTGTATATATATATATATATATATATATATATATATAAAACCAAATAATTAAATGAAACAAAAGAACAGTGGAATTTGAGAGTAGAAAATAAAAGAAATTACAATAGATCAATCTTACTGCTCACAATAACAGTCCCAATGTGGATTAGGGTTTCACCAAACTTTAGCTCCAGTTCAGTGTTGCTTACACGAGATCCTTCTTCCGCAATTGAGTTCTGAGCAGCACAATTCAGTCAGAAAAAAAAAAAAAAAACGAAGGAAAAGTGTATGCACAATCCTACCACTTTCTTGATTCTTGTAGCTCGATCCTTATATGGGCATGGCTCGCCAGTTCCTGCTCGCAGTTTCTTTCTAGTGCAATGCAGGGACAGATCAAGTTCAAAGTCTTCTTCAACAATCGTCCGGTTCCAGAAAATATGCTGCACCCGACTCAAGGGATGATGGAAAACAGAAGATAGGGAAAGGAAGGACAGAAAAAAAAAACCCAACCTTGCAAAAGACAAGGCCAAAAATACAATTAGACATTCCGTTCAAGATATACATCATTACAGCAGTTAATCTGCGAATAAACAACATTTCAACATATTTAACTCCATGCTCATTTAACATTAACACATTGAAATTTGCATAGACATGCTAAGAGCATTTTTCAAATGACGCGCTTAGGCCTCATCTGCCCGTATTACATGTGCGTCACGATCAGCCATTTCTCATAGCTCGAATACACGACAAAAACCCACTAAAATAACACTTGTAAACTGCTTAAAGTAACTTTTAAATCTGAACATTAGTTATTTAACACATTCACTCGATATTCCTCCCGTTTTTAACAGAGGATTAGCTTTTATACATCTTTTATATACTACTGCACATAATACAACCGCATTTGATGGTTAAACACCATTTACAGAACATTTATACAAAACAACCTCTGTAATTGAGGATTTAATCACTTCACTTGCCAAAAGAATTCGAATTTTCTAGTTATGAAGTTTCCAGACAGGCAAAACTCCAACCTCTGGAAGTTTCTCTCTCCTCTGTAACAGTTTGCGCTAGCATCAACCGTGATAATCGACTGACGACGTTCAATTCACATTTTTTTCTCTCAAAATCTGTTATTTCTCTTGACACAACTGCTAATTTATGTGTTCTAATTCTGTTTCTTCTTCTTTTTCAGGACCGCGTCAGAACTGCTGTTTCTCTCTCGTATCGCGCGTTCTCGCTTCGTCCTCTCTCTCGCACAGCTCCGAACATAGGGCGGGGCTAACTCTTCGCTCTGCTCATTGGACCAATCTTCACTTTGTTTTATTTGAATAATTTTTCAAATTAGTTTTATTTCTTTTTGAATTTATGCATTTTCCTATTTTCTATTTCACAAATGTTATTAAAATAAAGTACTGATTTACATATTCATGAGTGTTATGGTTTTTATTCCCTTTTCTATTTTACATTAACAGGGCTCTTAGTAACCTGGGTTAGAAACGCATTGCAGAACTGATGGATGGACCAAACATCCGCAGTGGAGAAAGCTTATCGCATGTTTGGACTCCAAGTGCGTTCCCTGGTTAGTATGTTGGAACAACTGGGCCAGAAAGGCAATGTCGAGCTGGAATGCGGGTCACATGTATCCAGACTGATGAGCAAACTGCCACATGACCTCAGGTCCAGTTTCAAGAGGTACACTCATCCTCTTCATGTCACCATCCCCACATTGCTGGACTTTGCAGACTGGCTTGAGTACGAGCTTCAAGTTCAGGAGGACCACACAGAATATACCAGTCAGTCCAAAGTGTCATCACTGCAGAGAAGGGAGATGAGGAGAGACTCCAGGCAACCCCGCAAACTCACTACCATCCTCCTTGGTACAGAGAAACCAAAGGCCAGCCCAGCATCACCAGTTCATCCACCCAAACCAGCTGCTGCTAAGAGAGAAGGGGTGAATGCTTACTGTCCATACTGCGACAACAACAGACATTTCCTGAACGGCTGTGAAAATTTCAAGTTACTCAGCAAGGAGCAGAAGATGACTTGGATTAAAGGCCAAAATAGATGCTGGCACTGTGGGCGTGGTCATCATGCAGCCAACTGCACACTGAAAGCCCTTTGTCCATCTTGCAACAGGAAGCATCTCCAGGCACTACATGAGGTAAACGACCAAAGTAGATCCACAGAAGAAGCAGTTCCAGCCAGTGCAGTCTTGTATGTGGATCGTCCAACTTGTGACAACAAAATCCTGCTGAAGGTGACTAAAGTTCTGCTCCAAAATGGCAACAAATTCATGGAAGCATATGCAATTCTAGATGATGGGTCAGAGCGGACCATTATCCTACACGAAGCAGTGCAGAAGTTGAATCTGAAGGGACAGCCAGAGGACTTGGTTCTTCGTACAGTCAGGCAAGACACACAGACCATTCACGGGGCGGCTGTGACCTTCACTGTGTCTTCAGTGGCTAACCCTTGTAAGGCTTTTAGGATACGGAGTGCCTTCACAGCCAACAGCCTGAGTTTAACAGAGCACACGCATCCTGTCCGGGTACTCCAGAAGAAGTACAAGCACCTTGCAGGCCTGCCACTGCAGCATCTTCACAAAGTGAAACCAGTAGTCCTCATTGGCTCTGACTGCCCTCACCTCATCATACCCATAGAGCCAGTCAGACTGGGTCCACCTGGTGGCCCTGCTGCTGTGAGAACACGCCTATGATGGACACTACAGGGCCCAGCACAAGAACAAACCAGCAGGCTTTCCCCACAGCAATGTCTCTTCACCAGCTTACGGTCCAGTAACGACCTCTATGCAAATGTGGAGAAACTGTGGAAAATGGACATTCTTCCATATCGGAACGAAAAGTACTGACAAGGTCAAGGCAAGACCAAGAGTCCATCCAACTTCTCCAGGACAAAACCGTGAGAGTGGATGTTAAAGGAATCCAGCGCTATGCTACCCCTCTTTTACGTGCCAAAGGTATGCCATGTCTACATGCACCAAAAGAAGCTGTCCTGCCACAATTAAGGGGAATAGAGAATCGGCTGAACAAGAATCCTGATCAAGCAGCAGCCTACCAAGAGGAGATAGTCAGGTTACAGCAAGCTGGCTACATCACAAAACTCCCTCCTGAACAAGTGGACCATTCCAGAGAGAGCTGGTACATTCCACATCATCTGGTAGAGCACAATGGAAAGAAAAGGGTCGTCTTCAACTGCTCGTTCACTTACCAAGGCCACAACCTGAACGAGTACTTGCTCCCAGGTCCACCACTCAGTCCTTCTCTTCTGGCAGTACTTCTGCATTTCCGAGAACATTCTATCGCCATTAGTAGTGACATTTGTGGAATGTTTCACCAGGTATGCCTTTTGCCTGAAGACAAACCGCTACTGAGATTCATTTGGAGAGATCTTCAGAGAGACCAGGCACCAGACGTGTATGAATGGCAAGTTCTACCCTTCGGAACAACGTGTAGTCCTTGCTGTGCAACATTTGCTTTACAGAAGCACGTCTTGGATCACAGCGAGACTGAAGACACATGGTTTTTAGTAGAGAGATCTTTCTATGTTGACAACTGCCTTCAGAGCTTCACCTCAAGTGAAACAGCAAAAGATGAAGTGAAGTGAAGTGAAGTGACATGTGGCCAAGTATGGTGACCCATACTAGGAATTTGTGCTCTGCATTTAACCCATCCAAGTGTACACACACAGCAGTGAACACACACACACCGTGAACACACACCCGGAGCAGTGGGCAGCCATTGCTGCGGCGCCCAGGGAGCAGTTGGGGGTACGGTGCCTTGCTCAAGGGTCTCACCTCAGTCGTGGTATTGAAGGTGGAGAGAGCGCTGGACATTCACTCCCCTCACCGACAATCCCTGCCGGACCTGAGACTCGAACCCATGACCTTTGGGTTACAAGTCCGACTCTCTATCCATTAGGCCACGACCGCCCCAAGATCGTGTCGACAGACTCAGCAGCCTCTCAAGTTCAGGAGGCTTTGACTTAAGACAGTGGGCGAGCAATGATCCATCAGTCATCAGCCACCTGCCAGCTGATGCTCGATCTCAAAGTAGTATCCAGTGGCTCAGCGAAAGTCATCAAGATGCACAGGAGTCAACTCTTGGGTTACATTGGCATTGCTCATCAGACACCCTCTCCTATAAGCAACGTCAGACAGACCACCCACTTCCAACTATGCGGAGCATATACCATATCCTCGCTAGCCAATATGACCCCATTGGCTATATTGTGCCATTCACAACATGGGCCAAAGTAATTGTACAGAGATTATGGGACAAGAAAAGAGAGTGGGACGATCCCCGACTGCCTGAGGAACTGTTGAACTTGTGGAAAGCTTGGGAGAGTGAGCTGGATGATCTACAGCACATTGCTTGCCGAGGTGTTACTGCAGTAAAGAACTGGATTACCCTACCAGCATGAGGCAGATCCACATTTTCTGCGATGCTTCAGAGCGAGCCTACGGTTCTGTGGCCTATTTACGAACTGAAAACTCCAAAGGTAGAGTGGAAGTAGCCTTTGTAGCTGCTAGATCTTGGGTAGCCCCAAAAAAACAGCAAACCATTCCACGGTTGGAGTTATGTGCAGCACTCACAGGTGCACAACTCGCGAAAGTCAGAAAGACAGAGCTGACTTTGCCTATCGACAGTGTCACTCTGTGGTCTGACTCCACAACTGTTCTTACCTGGCTGCTATCACAATCCTGTCGTTTTAAAGTGTTCGTAGGCACCAGAGTGGCAGAAATCCAGGAACTCACAGAGTCTGATAACTGGAGGTATGTGCCATCTAAGGAGAATCCTGCAGATGACATCACCAAGGGAAAATCTCTCTGTGACATAGGCCAGGAAAGCAGATGGAACAAAGTTTCTTAGACAAACAACTGACCACTGGCCAGAGATGCCGCCATTAATGACCCTTGACCAAGATGGTGAACAGAGAAAGCCAACCTTCTGTGGTCTATCAATCTCCTCCCCACCTACTCCCGATCCACAGAAGTACCAGACACTTCCAGAGTTACTTAAGGCTTACATCCACCATGTCAACGGGACAGCCATTGATATCCCAACAGCAGATGACTTCCGAAAGGCAGAACTTGCAGTCCAGAGGAACTATCCTACCTCAGAGCAGGTAAACCTTTGCCAAAAAATTGGCGAGTTGGCGGTTGGCTCCATCGGACCAGCCAGCTAGAGGAAGATGCTATACATCCCATTGTCCTTGACTCACGTCATCCGATCACCAAATTGATAATCAAGGACTATGACAATCAGTTGCATCACCCAGGACCAGATAGGGTATTTGCTGAACTTCGGAGGAAATACTGGGTGATACGAGGACGTGCTGCAGTACAAAACCACCAACGACGGTGTCCAGAGTGTCAGAGATGGCAGGGACAACCACATCCCCACAGAATGGCAGACCTCCCACCTGCCAGATTGAGGATCCATCAACCTGTTTTCTACTAAACAGGTGTAGATTGTTTTGGACCCTACACCATAAAGGTGGGACGCAGGAATGAAAAAAGATGGGGGATCATCTTCAAATGCATGACTTCCCGTGCCGTCCACATTGATATACTCACCAGCATGGACACAGATTCCTTCTTGATGGCTTTACGACAATTCATCTCCAGACGTGGTAAACCCTTTGAGCTGCTTGCAAACCAAGGTACAAACTTTAAAGAAGGAGAGAGGGAACTAAAAGAGTCATTTAGCGCCCTTCACCCTGAGCTCCAAACCTAACTCGCCAGCCAACAGATCAAATTCATCTTCAATCCACCCAGTTCACCTCATTTCAGTGGATGTTGGGAGAGAGAAATCCGTTCTTTAAAGGCTGCACTGCATGTCACCATTGGTGCCCAGACTGTTACAGAAGAAGTGCTGAGAACGGTCTTCATAGAGGTAGAAGGAATCATCAACTTCAAACCCATCGGCTACACCTCTTCGGACATTGCGGATCCAGATCCAGTGACTCCTAACATCTTGTTGATAGGGCGGCGAGATGCCTCATTACCGCAGGTGGTATACCAAGACTCTGAACTCCTGAGCCGTAAGAGATGGAGACATAGCCAGGTCTTGGCTGACCATTTTTGGAGGCACTTTATTCGGCACTACCTACCCAACCTACAGATTAGACAGAAATGGAAGACGGAAGAAGCTGACCTGCAGGTCGGTGACACAGTCATGATCGTGAACCAGCAACTGCCCCGTGCTCTTTGGCCTGTAGGGAGAATTGTTCAGGTTTTTCCTGGGTTAGACAAGAGAGTCAGATCTGTGGAAATAGAGGTTAAAGACAGAACTTACACCCGGCCTGTAACCAAGATTATTTGTCTGCCCCCTCTCCCTGACTAACGAAGACACTTTAGGTTGGCAAATTCACACTGTGAATTTGGGGGCGGCTGTAGAAAGTGTCCCCCTTTGATAGATGGACTTTCCCAGTCACCCTGTCATTCAGCGCGAAATGGACTATTCCAAAACTTTCCACCGGAGTTCACAAAGTGACTGAGAAGAGAGCAGGTGGATGATAATGGGAAAAGGAGATCGGCTGAATATTACATATAGTTGTAGTTTAAAGTAAATAGTAATAATCCAAATTGGAGGTTTTTATCGATTGTGCGTGCAATAATCATTACTGAACATTCTCAGCGCAGGTTAAGATAAACGCTGTTCCGCCTGTATAAGTGCTTAAATTTACTGATGTTACTTGATTTATTCTGCTACTATGACATTACTGACATTCCATATTTATGTATGTCATTCGCTGTCAGTATTAGTTATATTTGTAACTTATAAACACAGATGCACGGTCGCATTTCAGGTAGCACGCATGCCCTCCTAAGTTGTTTACATCTTAGTTTGCACAGGCAGCAGCAGCCATGTTCACGTGCACAGCTCATGTCCAGTATTAGCGCACACACATAGTTTGCATTGTATTGAACACGCACTCCATTTATTCAAGTATTACATAATAGATATTGTAATGTTATATTTTTCCTTTATTGATCAGTATTTTATTAAATAAGCTTTATTAATATTGTGTTTGTTTTATATATTTTTATATTCATATTTATATCTGTATTTTGTATTTACAGAACCACACATCTATGCACATTAAATAAAGACAAGATTTGGATTATAATCTGAGTGAGACATCCTTGTTCTGACCGGACAAACTGTAGCCTTCAACCAAACCCGGACTAGCAATTAGATAAAGAATCACAAGATTTTTCAACGGTCAAAAATAAAAAAAAAAAAAATAATAGATTATTTGCTGCTTGTTTTGTATAAAAGGAACGTTATCTTTGCCTTATTTTACATATTTCTTATTCCATCTTTTCAGTCTCTTTTAGAGATGCCGGCGGTCAGCTCCAGTCCAGATGATCCAGTGATCCGGATTCTTCTGATGGGCAGAAACAAGATAATCTGGAAACATTATACTGGGATAAAAAAGAAGAGAGTTTAAAAAGAAGCATGAAGCTGAAGTTTGTAAGGAAAATAAACCCACAGATTGGTGTTGTCTCTGAACTTCATCCGCCTGAGCAGAAGTTTGTGCATGTTTGTTTGCAGACTTTCTTCCAGAAGGATATGAAGATGGAAAGTGAATGGATGAATAAAGTTCCAGGGGGCATATTACAGAAAGATCTTAACTTCAGAATCCTATCTTATCTGTTTGGTAACCATAGCAATTTCAGTTAGGACCTCATTTAGGACAAAAGCTATTACAGAATGACATTTCTTAAGTGCATAATCTTATCTTAACTATATATTGGAAATGGTATTACAGAAGCATCCTAACTCGACAAAAAATCCTAAAAGCTGTCTTAACTTTAGGACAACCCCACTGCTGTCCTAACTTCAAACCTTTTTGAAATCCAACGGTAAAAATGACAGTATAAAAGACTTTTTCGAGAATGGCGTTACATTTATTAATTATACAAGACAAAAAGCAGCGACGGTTTATGGTGGAGAGACTTTTGGAGGACCCAGAGGATGTGCTGCGCTTTGATGATAAAATATTTCTATATTTTCGTGAGTGAGCGAAGGTGAAAACTTGCCGAATAAAACAGGCTATACCTTTTCAACGGAACACTGAAATTAAAAGCGTGCCGTTGTTTCTCCATTTTGATTTTAGGTTTACCTCAGAAGCAGTTTGCGCTTCGTTGGTTGCTTGGTAACAGACCTGACAGTTGATTACCGAACTCGATGGAGCGGTTTAAGATTTCCTAACTACAGATCAGATGAGATTTTGTAAGATAGGATAAGAATCCTAAATCAAGTTAAGATTTGCTTCTGTAATACGAATTTGTGAAAAATCCTAAATTAAGTTATCATATCTTAAGTTAAGACCTAAGATAGAAATTTTCTGTAATACGCCCCCAGTAGGGGAGAGTGGGGTAAGATGAGCCATTTTTTTTACTTATGTGGTCCTCACGATAAGGGAAAATGAGGCAGAAGTATAATGAAAGTATTTAAAGTAATTTCAGGATGTTTCCTATGATTTTAAATGATCAGAATAGTTCTATGTCAAAGGGCTCTAAAAATATGGCTTCTTATAAAAAAGTGTTCCTGTGGCTCAATTTGCCCCAGGTTAGGGGTAAGTTGAGCTGAGTCAGTGGGTGGGTGTAAACTGACCATCTAACTGAATCTGAATCAACCCCATGTGAAATTTTGAAGATAATGTACCTATTTTAAAAATTAATTTAATAATCAAATTTCATTTTACAAATATTTCTTTTTTTAAAGCTAAATTAAACAACATAAAACCAACCAAATGAAGTTGAAATTTCAGTATCTTTAATTGTTTGCATTTCTGAAACAATATGTTGAACATCAAAGTTGTAACCTTCCCATAGACTAAACAGAGAGTTTGTTGAGTAAAATTAAATAAAAGCTAAATAAGAATGAATAAATGTCACTGAAACTAATAAACATTTTAGTCAAAAGGTTCTTGACATGGTAGTTTTTCTGCAATGTTGACCATGTTAGGCCATTAGGGACTACAGGTGGAAAGATATATATGATTAAACATCCTCTGGTTCGTATCAGAGAAGGATTTGTTGTACTTGTACACTATTCCTATCAAATAAACTCGAAAATAAAGATAAACTAAACCAGTTGCGTAATATTACTTTGAAATGACACCAGTTTATAATTAAGATTTAACTTAAATTCAGTGCCTTATGGTGGGGTAAGTTAAAACGTTGGCTCAATTTACCCCACAGCATTTGGCTCATTTTGCCCCATAGCTGACATTTTAGGAAAAGCTAGCTAGCTTACCAATTCAGAATAATATTTAGCTAAATAACTTGCATGGTTTTATACGTTGCTGAATCACCAATATGCATCATAAATAGTTTTAGACCTGGACAATTTTGCTTTGATGAAACAGCCATTACATCTGTTATGTTAAAATTTTACTTTGACAAGCCAAAAACAGTTTTTAAAGTAAATAAGCGACTTCCACTCCTCCCATGTGCTTCTCCTTTTCACAGTCTGGCAGAAATGATGGGTGGTTCTAAAATATATGGTCACATGACAATAAAATGGTACAGTTGCCAAGATACAGGGGGTGGGTCAACTTACCCACTGGCTCATCTTACCCCACTCTCCCCTATTTAGTTGCCACTTGTAGAGAGCAGGGACGAAAGAACCATTTTTCACAAAAATGTAATTTTAAAAGATATTTTAGACAGCGATATATTTTTTGCTGTGGTCAATAACTCACAAGTGTGGTTTATCAATATCAGGTGGTATTTTGTACAAATGTAGAACGGTTAGAAATGTGTACTTTCGACCCCGTCATTTGGGAGGAAAGTAACACAACAATACAAGCTAGATGTTTTGTGTTAGTCTTGTTTTTATTAAATATACCTATAACCTTGTTAATATGTAACTGCAAACATATTTTGTCCTTTATCTGTGCAAAAAAAAATATTAAATTACATTTTCATTTTAAATTGAGAAAATTTCAGTTTCATCAAATGTTTCAAAAGTAACCCGACAGTACAAACTTGACTTGTTTAGAATATATATATATATATATATATATATTTTTTGGCAATGTCAATTTATTTTATAAGACATTTTTTCAACAGTATGAACAATATGAAAATTAAATTAAATTAGCATAATATAAATTCTCAACATAATGTAACAGTAGTCATGTTTCCAATCCAGCTGTTTTATGCATAAATTCAAAATATGCATAAAACATCTGAATGGAAACACTGCAAATTCATAGGTGGATGTGGAAAAGCTAATATGGCTAAAAACTAAATGTGACTAGGCAAACTTCAGGATGTGTTACAGCACTAAATAACCTGTAGATTGATCATTATTGTGACACATGAAATGAGAAACACAACTTGTAATTAGAAAAAAAAGTACCGCAATTTATTTACCGTACTCGAAAACTGCTTTCCGGACCTAACCACGGGAAACAATGACGAAATCACATGATATTTGGCAGCTCCGCCAAGGGTGCTGAACATGTTGCCATAACTTGGAATGCAAATGTAGTCAGGGCTCTGAGAAAATCGCTTTGTTACTTTCGTCCCGGTTCTCCCCTACACTTAAATGCATAAGTGTACTACAAGCAGGGGTGTAGCCAGAACTTTTTTTCAAGTGTAAGACCCAGCAATTTCTTTGGGGTGGCGAAATTTTTTCTAGAAAATCATTTAATATGCATCTGATCTAACTGTGACCACGTAGCCTGCATAGAATAGCCTATTCACTTTCCCATATGGCCGAGGAGAATCGGAGGGTCACATTCAGCAGACACACTGTATTTTTTTGTATTTATTTAAAAAATGACAACCAAAATCAAACTCATAGAAGCTCGTCATCAGTTTTGAAGTGTCTGTGTGCAAGTTATACTCATTCACAAGCTGAGTGAGAGTCATACTTGCAAATGTAATGTTAATTATTACACCAAAACAAAATACAAAACTTTCAAAAACACTCAGCAGTGTGATTATTTTATTGAGTGAGTATTAGATTTGTTATCCGGCGTCTTCCCATCACCTCCTCAGCTGCTTCCCTTAGTGTTTTTACACAAAGGCAAAAATTGTAGATCTTCCTCTCCCTCCATTCTGTAGATAAAGCAGTGTTTCTCATCAACACTGCAGTAATTCAATATGATGTATGTGATCTCAGCACAATCTGATAGACTAAATGTGACTCTGCTGCTCGAAATAATAATGTCAATTCTGTTCATGTACTTTTTATCCGCTAACAATAGTGCTAAAATGTAAGATAAAATAATATGTGATAATTGATGGAAATGCATTACAGTTGCTTCACAATCTTTTGCAACTGTGTTACCAAAATTTTGTACATTTCTCAATATATTTTACAACATGTGATTTTTGTATTTTTATTTTTTAAATAATAAGTAAACACCAAACTGTATCAAGTAAATGAACTTTCTAGAATGGCTGACGGGGTTGTTAGCGTAACTTAAGCTAAAGTTATGCTAGAGCAGTGGTTCCCAAACCTGTCCTGGAGGACCCCCAGCCCTGCACATTTTGTATGTCTCCCTCATCTATCACACCTGATTCAACTTATGTGCTCATTAGTCAGAGACAGCAAGACCTGAAATGGGTGTGTCAGAAATAGAGAGACATACAAAATGTGCAGGGCTGGGAGTCCTCCAGGACAGGTTTGGGAACCACTGTGCTAGAGTTATAGAGATTATTCTTCTAACAGTAACTTTGGTAACAGGGTTGATGAATGTGATCAACACTGTACAGTTTGTGTAAAAAAACTGAGACTTAAAACTGATGGGAGGACAAGAAAATAATCTCAATCCATTGAAATGCTCTATTTTTAAAAGGAGGAAAATTATGTCAGGAGTAACAGGGTTGAGTGAAACATGTAGGACACTGATAATGCTGATAACAATAGTTAATTTAAAACTAGTTAAAGCCGCGGCCAGTTTAGACTTTCAGCATGTGACGTTTCTACAGACACTGTAGCAGTCGTGATATAATGTCACACTCTGCAGCGTCTTTTTAAAAACAAGGTCAATATCTACTCCACTTTAGCACACAATATTTTTCTTTTAATTCAGCTAAGAGGACACACTGTGACGTTTGGGTGGGTGTGTGATATTGACAAAAAATTATATCTATTTTTGGGGGGATTTTTTCGATAATGATAATTACATGATATTTTGTTGATTGTGTGTATGTTTATTAAATGACCCAATATTAATTTTGTGCATGCCCAGTGTCCGTAGCTGTATCCGTTCTAGTCTTTACCGTTTATGTGCTCTTGGCTGGTTTAGGTCTGTCAGAGATAAATAAATATGATACTTGTTCTCTCTGTTTTCTCTTTCCTGGTCTTTGAGGCTGTAAGGGTGAGAGGGGAGAAGAGTTGTTATTGTTTCATCACACATCTGTTTTTAATGTACACTATGTATATGTGTGTGTTTCTTGGAAAGCAGCCAAGAAATGGTCTCCCTTTCTTGGTCTAGGAAAGAGGGCCATAAGGCTGCTCTGGGAAGAATAGTTACTTGACCAGAAGCTGACCATATTTAGACTTGTTTTTCTATATGTACCACATTCCTATATCATGAAAGTATATTCATTGGACAGTTGCTACACCACCCCTTGAACATGTATAAAAGCCACGTACAGAAGTAAGATTGGGAGAAGGTTTTGTGAACGGATTGGCTTTATGTTCATGACTCTTTTCCCATAGGCCTATGCATTCAATGAGTGAAAAGGACAAACTGAGAATGAGCCACGACTCGGGACAATAAACAGAGACTAAAATAATCTAACAATACTACAACCAACAGTAGGTGGCGGCAAGTCTTAATGAGTGATGCATTAAATCATTCATTCAAACGACTGAGTGAGTGATTGACTGTCTTTATAAATGAATGAAAGGATGGATCATTGAATCATTGATTCAAATGATTCATTCAAAACAGCTGATTCATTTAGAAACTGAGCAAGTGACTGCCTGTGTCTCATTGTACATACTGTCCATCCTAAATAGTAAATTTTCATTACTATTTAGGGCAGATAGGGTGGATAGTATGCACATTGGGACTATCTTCTTGAATGGATCATTGAATCATTGACTCATATGATTCGCTCAAAAACAGATTCATTCAGGAACGAAACACCACAATGTTATTCTGAGATGGTCAAATCTGGCAGATCTCTGAGATCTGGCTTTGTTTAACTATTTTTGTTGGCAAAACAGAAAAAACAATCAATATTGTCTAAAATGTAGCTCATTATATTAACTTCTTGTTTGTTGATCTGTTATATAAAATCAATATTACCTTTGCAATGACGCTCACATGCAGTGTTCACATGGTATTCGAGAAAAACAGCACTCTTGCTTGTATGATATTACTGAACTACATCACATCTTATAAATATAAAAACAAAAAACCATACAGGGATATTTTTTGCTTTCATAACTTGACTTATAGGGTGATTCTGATTGCATTCTATAGGCTTCATCACACAGTCAATCCGTTTGGACTCTCAAGATGTGTTTTTGTTTTTGGCAAATAAGAAACAAAGTTAGTTTCCTAACAGCCATGATGACTGAAAGGACATTTTTCTGACTGCTTGGAAAGTTTCTCATTATTGTGAGATTTTAAGTCATTATTATGAGAAAGTTATTTGTGGCTTTCACACCACATGTTCTTATCAAACAATGTCCTCAAGCTTTTTCAACCCAGTTTAAAAATATGCAAATACTGCCATCTAGTGTTTACAGTATGTATGACATTTATTTACTTTTTCAACCAGAGATGACTAATTTGCTCATTTTTAATTCAGACATGCTTCTTGAATTGATCAAATTTGAATAAAGTGCTTATTTCTAACATTTGTATTGTTTTATATAGAAATTAATGCTGTATTATGTATTGTTTAGAAGATAAGAGACTCTTGCTGTTTCCCTTTTTGACATTATTTAATCTCTTGCCATGGCAACACATTTCGAGATATCCATTATCCGTTCGCAGTTTAATATCTTCAATGTCTAAGCAGCATATTAAAAAAAAAGTTTGGTCTGAATTGTGTAAACCCTCTAAGAGTAGTTCAAAATTCATTTTTTTTTTTTAAATCCACATTCAAACCAAAATAGTAGCTAATGACTGTACATTAGAAAGTTGTGCAGCTTGATAAGAACAATATATATAATGAGTTTGGTGACTGTAGGTAAAACTAACCCACCCCCACTTTTGTCAAAAGGTGGCGCTATAGAGGCCCTCCTCCACGCCTATTTCTAAGGCTTTGCCCATGTCTACTAGACAGCATCTCTGATGTGTGTCGGGTTTAATGCAATTTTAAGCATGCTAAGAGTCTAAACAGCACCCAAAACGAATATTAAAATTTGGCATGTCGCCATGGCAACAGCATTTAAGATATCAAAAATACTTTCACAGGTCTACATCTGCAGTGTGTTGACATTATTCTGATAAAGCTTGAAACAAAATGGGTGAAAATAAGAGGGTGATTTCAAACCATTTTGAAAGTGACACACTTCCTTCTGCCGCTATAACTTAGACTCGCAATAGTCACATCCATGTGATCGGTCTCCTACAATGAATACACGGATGAAGTTTCATCAAAATCAGTCAATGTACAGTGTATCCGGAAAGTATTCACAGCGTTTCACTTTTTCCACATTTTGTCATGTTACAGCCTAATTCTAAAATGGATTAAATTCATTATTTTCCTCAAAATTCTACAAACAATACCCCATAATGACAACGTAAAAGAAGTTTGTTTGAAATCTTTGCAAATTTATTAAAAATAAAAAATGAAAAAAATTACATATGTACGTAAGTATTCACAGCCTTTGCTCAATACTTTCTTGAAGCACATTTGGCACCAATTACAGCCTCAAATCTTTTTGAGTATGATGCTACAAGCTTGGTACAGCTATTTTTGGGCAGTTTCTCCCATTCTTCTTTGCAGGACCTCTCAAGCTCCATCAGGTTGGATGGAAAGTGTGTCGGTGCACAGCCATTTTCAGATCTCCAGAGATGTTCAATCGGGTTTCAGATCTCCAGAGATGTTCAAGTCTGGACACTGGCTGGGCCACTCAAGGACATTCACAGAGTTGTCCCGTAGCCACTCCTTTGTTATCTTGGCTGTGTGCTTAAGGACGTTGTCCTGTTGGAAGATGAACCATCGCCCCAGTCTGAGTTCCAGAGCGCTCTGGAGCAGGTTTTCATCAAGGATGTACATTGCTGCATTCATCTTTTCCTCGATTCTGACTAGTATCCTAGTTCCTGCTGCTGGAAAACATCCCCACAGCATGATGCTGCCACCACCATGCTTCACTGTAGGGATGGTATTGGCCAGGTGATGAGCGGTGCCTGGTTTCCTCCAGACATGACACTTGCTATTCAGGCCAAAGTGTTCAATCTTTGTTTCATCAGACTAGAGAATTTTGTTTCTCATGGTCTGAGAGTCCTCCAGGCGGGCTGTCATGTGCCTTTTACTGAGGAGTGGCTTCCGTCTGGCCACTTTACCATACGGGCCTGATTGGTGGAGTGCTGCAGAAATGGTTGTTCTTCTGGAAGGTTCTCCTCTCTCCACAGAGAAACACTGGAGCTCTGTCAGAGTGACCATTGGGTTCTTGGTCACCTCCCTGACTAAGGCCCTTCTCCACCGATCGCACAGTTTGCCCGGGCAGCCCGCTTTAGGAAGAGTCCTGGTGTTTCCAAACTTCTTCCATTTACAGATGATGGAGGCCACTGTACTCATTGGGACCTTCAATGCTGCAGAAATTTTTCTGTACCCTTCCCCAGATTTGTGCCTCGATACAATACTGTCTCGGAGGTCTACAGACAATTCCTTGGACTTCATGGCTTGGTTTGTGCTCTGACATGCACTGTGTGATAAAGTGAGATCCACCACTCGCTTGGGGACGAAGTGAGTGTCCGTAAAAGATGTTAAAATGATGGCTCAGCCCGCAATAGCACTTGTGTGCAACGTGTGATTTATTTACAGAGCCAAAGATATTCACAGTCCAATGGTGAAATATATATACAGGTGGGGGGAAAAAGTACCAAAGAAACAAGAAACAGCAAAATAAATGAAGAGGGAAAAATCCAAGTAACAATATATACAGGTGAGTATCCACAATAGACCAATGTTTAGGGCTCGCTCGAGGCACCACAGTTGCTCTCTCGCTTCGAATTGGTTAATAAGCCCCGAGTGTAAGTCTGGCCTCCCTTTTTATTGGCCAGACTCCGCCCTTCTCTGGCATAATTCATTAAGAAGTATGAAGATAAATTGTATACATTTGACGTTTTAAACACTTCAAAACATTCATTAAATCAACATTAAACAATAATTCTCACCAGTAATTCAAATACATATATTCATCATCATTAATAACACAGAAACACTTACAATTTCAAAACATATTTTACATGTAATCCGTATATCCGTACATATAAACTTAATTTTTAAGTTTCAAAGACATTTTATTCAGTTTCCTCGTGAATTTTAAGTGTTTCTGTTTGGGAATCTCTTTTCACACAGTTCTGTAAGATGTGCTGATTGTGTGAAACTCTTCCCACACTGATAACATGCGTACGGCTTCTCTCCAGTGTGACCTCTCATGTGAAGCTCAAGATGATGTTTGTATGTGAATCTCTTTTCACACTGACCACACTTAAATGGCTTCTCTCCGGTGTGGATCCTCATGTGTCCTTTAAGGTGTGAAGATTGACTGAAACTCTTCCCACACTGATCACACTTGAACGGTTTCTCTCCAGTATGAACTCTCATGTGAACATCAAGACATTGTTTGTTTGAGAAACTCTTTTCACACTGATCACATGTGAACGGCTTCTCTCCGGTGTGGATTCTCATGTGTCCTTTAAGGTGTGCTGATTGACTGAAACCTTTCCCACATTGATCACACTTGAAAGGCTTCTCTCCAGTGTGAACTCTCATGTGATCATCAAGATTAGCTTTACGTGTGAAGCTCTTTCCACACTGATCACATGTGAACGGCTTCTCTCCAGTATAAACTCTCATGTGACGTTCAAGATTTGGTTTGTTAGTGAAACTCTTTCCACACTGAGTGCAGGTTGTAGATTTCTTAGCTCTTCTTTTCTTTAAAAATGTCTTTTTAGTCTTTGAGCGACTCAAAGGTTTTTCTCCAGGTTTGACATGATGTTTCTCCTCCACTTCACTCAGTTCTTCACTCTCCTCCTTCACTTCCATCAGCTCTGATATGAAAGAAAGAAAAAAACTATTTCATTTTCAGTAAATCAAAATAATTCAAAGAGAGAAATATGGAGTGAATGGAGATAAAAGTGAGCCCAGATGTAATAAACAACTGCTATGAAATAATGAATGAGATACACTGATCTTTCTTTTAAACATTATAGGCACAAATGCCATGTTTATGTAGTGAGAACTATTAAATATCTATACAAAAAACATTTTAATTATTAAGGGCTGGTCACACTAGAATTTTCCTTCCACTGACTTCAAATTTTTGGTAATATTGTTGCAAAAAAATGTGAACCGGATGTAAAATACATTTAAAATAAAAGCTAAAATAATATTTAGTTTGACCTGATGCTGACAATCAATATGAAAGTTTCTCAAATCTCCATTTACTGCATTTAAAAACATGCTCCATTTAATTAAAAAAAAGGCCCACACTTTAATTATTTTTCATAGTTTCATTGTTCAACTGTTTATTTTAAATGAGCAGAAGTGCTTGAATCTTTCTAACATGAATGTTGTTCAGCATCATGAATGAATGAAGAATAAACACCAACCTCTTTGTTCTTCAGTATCTTCAGTGTGTTTCATTCTGCAGGGTTCTGGATCACTCATGTTCTCACTGTCCTCTTTAATAAACTCAGTCTTTGCAGATTTCAGCTCTTCCTGATGCTCTGATGCTCGTCTGATGGGAATATTCCAACATTTATTGATGAACTGCTGTGGGAGGAGCTTGTGGTTGATGTGGGAGGAGCTTATCTGCCAAAATAAAAAAATATATCAGTTACTGAGTTTGTTTTTATGCTCATTGACAACAGAATATAAGTAATGTAAATTCTTCCAAGTAATAATGGTAAGAAAAACAAATGAAGCATAAAGACAGAAATAAATGTACATATTTGTAGTCATCAAATCCCCTCAGTCTGTTGACAGCAATGAAATGAGCTTTAAGTGTCAATTTACAGCAGATCTGAAGACATCAGCATAATAAATGAGGTGAAAACAGGAACTATTGACATGAAATAAAGAGTGTTTTCAGCAGCTCTGTTAATATTGATGATCCTCAGACTATCAACACTCATTCAACAAGACATTCAGATCATCTCACTTTATTCTGAGTGTTTGCTGTTAGAAACTGATTATTTGAGTCAGGATATATGAGAAAAGACTATAAAACTGCTCTATTGAAAGACAATACTGTTATTTCTCACAATATGACACATATAAAACATAATACAAAAACACAAATGACACTCAGGTTGTCATGATCCCAGCCTTTGTTCCCCAGTCTTGTGTGAGAACTTTTGTGATTTCCTGTCTTGTGTCACGTTTTGTAGTTCTTTGTAGTTTTTCTTGTTGATTAGTTCTTTGATTGTTCCTAGGTGTGTTTTGTTTGCCAGTCACCCCTTGTGTTTATTTACCCCAGTGTTTCTCATGTTCCTTGTCTAATGTTGTCCTTCCACGGTTGTTATCTTTACGTGTTTGTTGGTAGTTTTGTTTTGCCTAACTTGTCCAAATCCGGATTTATCAGTTTTGCTTGGATTTACTTTTATTAGTGATGGTGAAATGAAGCTTTGCGAAGCACCGAGGCTTTCCCCTCAACTGAATCGTAAAAAGGTTCATTACTCGAAGCTTTTCAAAACAGTGCACACTAACGACATCTTGTGGTGGAAAAAGCTGCATTTGTGTCCCAGATGACCCAGACATTTTTGGACTGTTTCATGTAATAAATCAGTTTGTGCTATGAAAAGCATATAGAACAATGAAAATAATTAGACTATACAGAAAAGTCTTTCACGTGTCATTTTACTTAAACAATTTGAATAAATGAGTCTGTGAATAAATTTCTGGAGGAAAATTCTGGGCAATACTTTTCTGGGGCAAGCTTTGGCATATATTATCAAAATAAACGAAGATTATCATTGAATGGTCAGTTGAAGTACTCATGAACTGGGAATAAAAACAAACTGAACATGCACAAAACTACTCATGGAAATATCTATTGGTATTATGATTTATTCTTATCAAAAAAGCGAATGACACTTGACACCTGCGCAAAGGTTTGTGTTATTTGAATCAGAAAGCGAAGCTTCGGACGTCACAGATCACATGGTTATGTTAAAACGAATCAAGCTCCGGTTCAGTGCTTCACTGGGAGATGTTTCATTTTTTTGATACAAGCTTCGAAGCTTCGGTGTTAAACATCACATCACTAACTTGTATTATGTTTGTTTGAATAAATGTTTACTGTGCTTGGATCCTATTCTCTTCCTCTGAAACGGCCACCATTACAAATAGATCAAACTCTGTGTTGATCTGAATCTTCTGCGGGTGAATCATGATGATTGTGAATGTGTTTTTCAGTGAGGAATGAAACTGCAGGAGAGTTTCAGCTGATAAACATCTGTCTAATTCACTAATAAAACACTGATTCAGATCTGATTCAGACTCAATCCAGTTTGAATGTGAACAGGCCTTTGTTTTCTGTCATATTGTCTGATATTTGTGATCGTTGTGTGTTTAAAGATGTTCTGAATGAAGTGACTCCGTCTCTCCAGCTCTCAGGTCAAACATTAAAACATTTCATTCCAATATTGATTGATTATTGGTACAGATCAGCTGATTTGATATTTGATCACTTCATATAGAGTTTTTTTTTTTTTTTTTTTAAATGTTTGCAGTAGTGTTTATTCCAGTGGATATAAAGTTCACATGCTTCTGCTTTAGGACTCATTTACACACTTAACAAAACAATATTTTATGTTTGTTTGTGAAACATAGACATTTTTCTTTTCTTACTCTTGACCTCCAATGAGAAGAATGACAGTTTAACTTGAATGTCATATTCCATGTTTTTATTTCAGACATTTCAGAGACCAGCTCAGTGATCCGGATTCTTCTGATGGGCAGAAATGGTTCTGGGAAAAGCTCATCAGGAGGAAGCACTATACTTGTTGAAACAAGGTTTAAAGAGCACGAGTCTGAAGTGTGTGATGGTAAAACACAGATTGGAGAGAAGCAGGTGTGTGTGATTATTTCTCCAGATCTACTGGATCCAGATCTGAATAAAGCGAAGCTGGAGATAATGAAAGAGCAGCTGGTCTCTGGATGTTCAGCAGGTCTCAGTTCAGTTCTGCTCACTGTTCCTCTAGAGAAACATGTGGGAAATGAGGAAGAGATCCTGGATTTCTTTAAGTGTTTATTTGCTCCTGAAGTTCAGAAGTACATCATGATTCTGTTCACACATGGAGATGAGCTGGAGGATCTGGAACAGGCATTGATGAAACATCTAAAACTGAAAGATCGTGCTGATCTCTAGCAACTGTTGACTGAATTTTGAGGAAGATTTTACTGTTTCAAGAGTAAATCAGACAATCAGGTACAAGAACTACTGCAGAAGATCAAAGGAATGATGATGGAAAATGGTGGGAGATTTATCATGGAACAAATGAAGAGGAGCAACAGCAGAGTCAATATTGTCAGTTGTAGGTTGTTTTATTGTTGTGAATGTTGTAAATAACATTAATAAAAGAAACATATGGCAGTTTGTTCACTAAGTGTAAGTCACTAGTTTGTCACACTGATCTTAATGGAAGAATCCATACAGTGTGTTTTAACTGTGATTTGATCGTTCTGTTGTAGTTTCAGGAGAGTCTCCAGCTGAAGATCCAGATTCATCAGATTCCTGAGAGGAAAATCAGATCAGGCTGATGCTGCTGGAAAAACAGGATCTGGGAAAGGGCCACTGGAAACACCATCATCGGCAGAAATGTGTTTGAATCTTCAGTCGGTTCAATCTCTGTAGAAATTACAGGTAAATGTTACAAACAAAATCCAAATGAAACACTTTAAATACTGGTTTATGACATCTCATAATAGTGAGAATAATATTATAATGATAAATAATAAATAATAAACACTTCTAATAATAATGAGAAATTTTCCAAGCAGATACTAAGCAACCACCAAACTGTCCTGCTGCTTATTGTGGCTGTAATGAAACTACTTTGTTGTTCGGCACATAAAGATGAACTGCTTACTGTGATTTCAGACTGTGGTGATGTGGTTTCTCCACTGCATGGATCTTCATGTGTCGCTTCAGGTTACTTTTAATAGAGAAACTCTTTCCACACTGATCACACGTGTGCGGCTTCTCTCTGCTGTGGATCATCTCATGTGTTTTCAGAGATGATGACTGAATGAATTTCTTGTCACAGTTTGAACACTTGTAAGGTTTTTCTCCAGTGTGAATTCTCTGGTGCAGTTTTAAATAGTTAGCTGAAATAAAAGTCTTCTCACACTCAAAGCACATGTACTCTCTCACACCAGTGTGTATTTTCTGATGTTCTTGTAAAGTTTGCAGCAGTGAAAAACTCTTTCCACATGCAGAACATGAATGTGGCTTCTCCTTCATATGAACTGTCAGGTGTCTCTTCAGGTTTGATGCCCTAAGAAATGTTTTGCCGCACTGATCACATGTGAACAGCCTCTCTCCCGTGTGAACTGCACTGTGAATCTCAAGACTATCTTTCCTTGAGAAGCTCTTCCCACACTGATCACATGTGAACGGCTTCTCTCCAGTATGAACTCTCATGTGAATCTCAAGATGTTGTTTGTTTGAGAAACTCTTTCCACATTGATCACATGTGAACGGCTTCTCTCCGGTGTGGATCCTCATGTGACGCTCAAGACTTTGCTTTTTTGTGAAACTCTTTCCACACTGAGTGCAGGTTGTAGATTTCTTGGCTCTTCTTTTCTTTAAAAATGTTTTTTTAGTTTTTGAGTGACTCAAAGGTTTTCCTCCAGGTTTGTCATGATGTTTCTCCTCCACTTCACTCAGTTCCTCACTTTCCTCCTTCACTTCCATCAGGTCTGAAATGAAAGAAGAAACTTCATTTTCAGTACATCAAAACAGTTAAAAAATAAAGAATATGAAGTGAAAGGGCATAAATTGAGCCTTCATGTACCGAAGTAGTCAACTGCTATAAAATATTCTGATCACTTTGAAGCCTTTTTATAAATTAATTATAGGTCCCTGAAACTTAAAATGAATGAGGTACACTAATCTTCAGTTATTATATTTAAAACATTAGAGACAAATCACCATGTTTCTATACTGGGAACTATTAAATATTTTTGATGAATGACACAATTACTGCCATATTTTGACACCTTTTAGACTGATATTTATTTTACTAAAACCGTTTAATTATTAAGGAGTGGTCACACTTTTCTTTCACAGACTTTGACGCATGTGCAAACTTGCTGCAAAAAAACACAATTTTTTTGCAGTAAAGCGGAGTAGATTGTATATTTGTCACAAATGGCTGTAGTTAAATAGTGCACAAAGACAAACAGATGAAAAGGAAAAATCCACAGATGACGACAGGAGAATCACAAGCACATTAAATAGACGACAGGGAACACAGAGCTGAGCAAACTGAGGGCTGAAGAACACACAACACCTGGTAACTCAATTACTGACTCTGGTAACAGATGAGGTTTTTCTGGGAAAAACAATGAGGACTGAACCAAAACTCAAAAGTAAACTAGACAGTGCATAACCCTGACAATATATAATTAAAAAAAAAAAAAAAGACGCTGCAAAGTATGACGTCATTTCACGAACGCTGCAGAAATGTCACATCTTGAAAGCTAGAGTGACTGTAGCTTTAACGAGTTTTAAATGAACAATTTTATTTTATTAGCATTATCTGTGTCTTACATGTTTCGCTCAACCCTGTTACTTCTGACTTATGAATTTTCCTCATCTTAAAACTGTGACACTCAGGAAGTGACATCATCTGGGCTCTTTCTACAGCATGATGGGAGGACAAGAAAATAATCTCAATCCATCGTCTCAGTTTTTACACTAACTGACTGTACAGTGTTGATCACATTCATCAGCCCTGTTACCAAAGTTATTGTAAGAAGAATAATCTATATAACTATGAATAACTTCTATAATTTATGAGAATTACAACTGTATCAGTAACTATATTTCAGATTTTGTTTAAGTTAAGCTTACACTGTCAGCCATTCTGGAAAGTGAATTTACTTGATACAGTTTGGTGTTTACTGATTATACCTATTTTTTATTTTGAAACATGTCTAAAATTTTGGTTACATTCTTGCAAATTTTGAAGCATATATAAAATAAATGTAAATATAAATATATGTAAATATATGAACATTTCTCAAATCTCACTTTACTGACCATTTGTTGATGATTGATCATGAATGAATGAAGAATAAACACCAACCTCTTTGTTCTTCAGTGTGTTTCATTCTGCAGGGTTCTGGATCACTCATGTTCTCACTGTCCTCTTTAATAAACTCAGTCTTTGCAGATTTCAGCTCTTCCTGATGCTCTGATGCTCGTCTGATGGGAATATTCCAGCATTTATTGGAGAACTGCTGTGGGAGGAGCTTCACTGATGATGTGATTGATGTGGGAGGAGCTTCACTGATGATGTGATTGCTGTGGGAGGAGCTGATCTGCCAAAATCAATTACTAAGTTTGTTTTTATGCTCATTGACAACCGAATATAATGTAAATTATAAATAATGGTAAGAAAAACAGTTAAAAACACAAAGACAAGAAATAAATGTACATATTTGTAGTCAACAAACCCCCTCAGTCTGTTGACACCAATGAAATGAGCTTTAAGTGTCAATTTACAGCAGATCTGAAGACATCAGCATAATAAATGAGGTGAAAACAGGAACTATTGACATGAAATAAAGAGTGTTTTCAGCAGCTCTGTTAATATTGATGATCCTCAGACTATCAACACTCATTCAACAAGACATTCAGATCATCTCACTTTATTCTGAGTGTTTGCTGTTAGAAACTGATTATTTGAGTCAGGATATATGAGAAAAGACTATAAAACTGCTTTACTGAAAGACAATCTGTTATTTCTCACAATTTGACACAAAATAATACAAAAACAAACACTGAACGTCACTCATGTTCATCAATGAATCTAAATATAGTTTGATTGTATGATTACTCCATTCATTACAATAAGGTAAAAGATGATTAAAATGATGTGCATGTGCAGAAACTGAAAACGATCATCAAACCTTTTTATTTTTAAAAACTCGATGCTCTGACTGATTTTTTTTTTTATTTTAATGTTAAGAACATTCATAACCAATACCAGGGGTAAATACAATTGAGAATACAATTACAGGTTACAAAATCAGGAAAATATAATTCAAATGATAATGGGCTTTAGTGAAAAAAAAAAAAAATGCTAAAATGTATTTGATACTTTTTGTGCTATGTAATACATTTACATATGTATGTGCTTAATAAAAATACCCTGCAATTGTACTTTTGGAATATGAAATTGGTATACTTAAATTGGAACAAATAATTTTGTACTTAATGCATTTTAGTACTAAAGATCCAACTAAAGATATACTTAATTGTTTTTGATTGTGCTGAAGTGGAACTATTGCATGTATAGCCTACTTTAGGTTCACTTTATATTTTAGATTGCATTTAAAGACGGTGATCATAGAATTCCCTTATGAAAATTGACCATAGTTTTACTACAAAAAATAATCAATACTGCAGAAAAGGAGAATTGGAACCGTTTCAGATATTTCAGTCTTGATACAGATCGAAATATTGACATTTTTGACAACACTACTCTCTTGCATCTAAAAGGGAAACTCCTACAAATGAATATACAATAAGGTCAGCCACAAAAATAACCCTGTCCACACTTTTTCATTGCTGCGTGTCTTTAGTAAATCCTGACAGTAGTTTTTAACACCAAAAGAGGGTTTGCGCTGCACAAGTTGTTAGTAAATCTGGTCTTTTGTTTTTTAGTTTGCAGCTTCTTTAGCTCCAGCAAATGTCTTACAGCAGTATTTATTTTCATTCTCTCCTCTACAGATGAATACAGATGTTGCCACCACTGAAAGATTTGTTTGTCAGAAGCATGTTCAGAAAAGGTATTGTGTAGTTTTGTGCAGCTGCTTTTCCACCGTTGTACTGTTGTTTTACATGTGGGCAGCTTATGATCCTGTGTTTTTAGCATATCACAACAGATGGATTCACAGTAAATAAACCAAACTGTTCTGAGACACTGAATCATGAGCTGCACGTGTGTAAATAAACTCAGTGCTGCGCTTCCCTCTGAATCCAGTAACACATCTCTCTACCTGACAGCCCTTCTCTGTGTCACTTCAACATCTTTAAACTTTCAGACTCGGCTCTGTGGAGGTAAAAACAAAGTTCATAGGTCAAAGACGAGACGTCACCATTTTGGTGTCCGCATCAAATTAAATTTACAAAAGACATTTTAAATAAATAAAACATGTTAAATGCAAGTAAAGTGTCTACTTTAATATTTCAAATAGCTTTTGTAAAAATAAAATGTCAACATATGAGGGAAAAAATTGTGTAAAATTGATGCTTTTATTTTGCCATTATATCTTTAAATAAATATATAAAATACTAAGTTAAAAAATATATTTGTTGTTTTGGCATTTTCAAATAAGTGTTGGCTGTGTTATATTAAAAGAACTATGTCTTTTTATGTATTTAAATAACCAGGGGACTTTTGTCCTGAAAATGCAGTTTGTAAGAGATCATTAAGCTAAATGAATCATTCTCGCGTTTTGGTTGTTATTGACATTTTAACCCTCAATTTGTCCTTGGGGTCAATATGACCCCAATCGACTTTTCTTTAATTAAAAATGGTTCCCTTCATCTCAGTGGAATAAAATTTTGGGACTTTTCCTAATTTATCTGTCTGTACACACACAAAAAAAACTGGGCTTGATTCGGTTATTCTAAAGGCATGTAAAAAAAATTTATACAAATGTTGTCTTTGGGGTCAATATGACCCCAATTGAAAATGAATGGGAAATGCGAAAAAATACGATTTTTTTTTTTAATTTGTCAAATAAAATCAATAAATCCGGCATAAATCCAAAAAATTTCATACCACAACGAAGGCCTGGTTCTGGAGCACAAATGCAATGTGGAATGAACATGACCACTCACACACACACGTGCGTGCGCGCGCACAAACACACACAGGGGTGTGACTGCAATAGAGAGCATTTTTATAGAAATTGGCAAATAAAATCAATAATTCATGCATAAATCAGAAAATTTTCACACATAAATGAAGGTCTGGGACTAGAGCACAAAAGACATGTGGAATGAACATGATCACACAAACATGTGCACACACACACACAAAAAAACACAAACACACACACATAAACACACAGGGGTGTGACTGCAATAGAAAACATTTTATAGAAGTTGGCAAAAATAACAATAATTCATGCATAAATCTGAAAATTTTCACACATAAATGAAGGCCTGGTACTAGAGCACAAAAGCAATGTGGAACGAATATGATCACTCACACATGCACACACACACACACACACAAACACACAAATAGGTGTGACTGCAATATAGAGCATTTTTATAGAAATTGGCGAATAAAATCAATAATTCATGCAAAAATCAGAAAATGTTCACACATAAATGAAGGTCTGGGACTAGAGCACAAAAGCAATGTGGAACGAATATGATCACACACACACACACACAAACACACAAATAGGTGTAACTGCAATAGAGAGCATTTTTATAGAAATTGGCAAATAAAATCAATAATTCATGCAAAAATCAGAAAATTTTCACACATAAATGAAGGTCTAGGACTAGAGCACAAAATAAACGTGGAATGAACATGATCACTTACACACGCTCACACACACACACACACACACACACACACAAACAAACACACAAATAGGTGTAACTGCAATAGAGAGCATTTTTATAGAAATTGGCAAATAAAATCAATAATTCATACAAAAATCAGAACATTTTCACACATAAATGAAGGTCTGGGACTAGAGCACAAAAGACATGTGGAATGAACATGATCACACAAACATGTGCACACACACACACACAAAAACACAAACACACACACATAAACACACAGGGGTGTGACTGCAATAGAAAACATTTTATAGAAGTTGGCAAAAATAATAATTCATGCATAAATCTGAAAATTTTCACACATAAATGAAGGCCTGGTACTAGAGCACAAAAGCAATGTGGAACGAATATGATCACTCACACACACACACACACACACACACACAAATAGGTGTGACTGCAATAGAGAGCATTTTTTATAGAAATTGGCAAATAAAATCAATAATTCATACAAAAATCAGAAAATTTTCACACATAAATGAAGGTCTAGGACTAGAGCACAAAATAAACGTGGAATGAACATGATCACTTACACACGCTCACACACACACACACACACACACACACAAACAAACACACAAATAGGTGTAACTGCAATAGAGAGCATTTTTATAGAAATTGGCAAATAAAATCAATAATTCATACAAAAATCAGAACATTTTCACACATAAATGAAGGTCTGGGACTAGAGCACAAAAGACATGTGGAATGAACATGATCACACAAACATGTGCACACACACACACACAAAAACACAAACACACACACATAAACACACAGGGGTGTGACTGCAATAGAAAACATTTTATAGAAGTTGGCAAAAATAATAATTCATGCATAAATCTGAAAATTTTCACACATAAATGAAGGCCTGGTACTAGAGCACAAAAGCAATGTGGAACAAATATGATCACTCACACATGCACACACACACACACACACACACACACACACAAACACACAAATAGGTGTGACTGCAATAGAGAGCATTTTTTATAGAAATTGGCAAATAAAATCAATAATTCATACAAAAATCTAAATTTTTACACAAAAAATTATAGACTTTTACAAAAATACTGATTAAAATGTATTTTAAAATGTTTAAATATATATATTTACAAAATATTCATCAGAAAAGAGCAGTAAGCCACATCCAGAAAAATGAATGGATCTCTATGGGCCTCTGCTGGCCAGATATGGTAATTGTCACTTTTTTTCTAAAACTGTAATCCCTACAAGCTTTTTTCTAACCAACAGATGGCAGAATTCAGCTTCTAACACCTAGATCAATATCCTGAAACAACTTATATTTATTTTTTATCTTTATTAAAGTGTTTTTTTCATAAAAATGTAATATTTTATATGCATGCTAAAGGTGTAGTTGGGGAATTTTGCAGTAAATGGGTAAAAAAGTACTTCAAATCTCCCAAAACACAGCATTAATGTATAGATGAGAAGCAAACAAAAAAAATGATATATTATTTGTATTATTGAAAATTTATATATTTTTTACAATTATGCTTTCAATTTTGGGGTCATATTGACCCCAAAGCCAACAAGTGTAAACAGGAAACGAGGACTACTTTAGGGTTAATTAAGCTACTTATCTGGTCAGGCAAGTAAAATTCTCTTTCACTTCAAAAAATCCACTTGTCCCGCAGTCCCAGACAAGCGTATGCCCTTGTAAGCCTATGTGGCGGGGCTCAGCCTTTCACTTGAAAGTAACAAATTTGATGATCAGCCAGAGGAGGGATCCAGGAGATCTCAACCCAAACGCGACAAAGAGCTCCCCGTCGAAAGCCGGCAGCCTTATAAAGACCACGCCTCATCAGAACCGCCAATGACGAGTGTACACCTAATCATTGGTCAACCTATTAAAAAGCAGACAGAGCGAGAGGGAGAAGAAAGCAAGCAAACACACAAAAAAACGCAGGTCGTAACACAGAGTAATATGACACATTGCGCTCAGTCTCAAATGCCTGTATCCACTTTTGTGTCCTTAAACGCTCGTTTTTTGGGGGGTTGACAGTTTATAAAAACTTGGTTCTGGGTTTTTTAGTTTGTTTGCTGTACACCCTGTCACATAACAGCTTTTAGACATTATTATGTTTTTGTTATAAGTCAGAAATGACAAGGAGGCAGCTTCACGCAATACAAAGTCAATGGAGATAGTTGGATCGTGGTTTTCAGATTATGACGTGTGTCGCTCTGACTTTATAGCGAACAGAACTGAGCTGGAATGATGACAGCATTGTTTTCTCCAGAGCTGATGATTCCCGTTCATACTGCCCATAAGTTAATGAATGATTTTTACAACAGAACTGAATCAAAAACCTATTTAAACTGTACAATAACTTTCCTCTAGAGCTGCTGTCTCTGTCCATTAGTTTCCTGTTATCACTGTAAATCTGCTTTGAAACTATCTGGGCTGCATTTCCCAAAAGCATTGTAAGCCTAAGCTGACCACAGAGGACATTGGTGGGAAACGCAGGCCTGTGTTGATAAAGCGCTATATAAATAAAGGAGAATTTAACACAGATTTCCTTCTCATTATTTCAGCTACATATTATATTAGACAGAACAAGTAACAATTATAGCAAGTGAAATATCACACAGAAACCATTAATGAATGACGTTCAGTGTGATGACAGGATGATCCCCTGGACACGGAGCCGTTGATCTGTTCAGATTCAGAATGATTCAGTGAATCAGATTCATCAGATCTGAGCTTCTTCTGGACAGCAGATTCAGGATCCCTGAGAGAAACACATTCAGATACAGCAGATGAAGATTCACACATACCCCTTTTCCACCGACACAGTTCTTGTGTGGATATAAATGATGTGAATATGCTTTATTATGTTAATTTTCTTAAGTGTTCCTGGCTTGTGTCCGTTCTTGAACCATGCCGCGAGAGGTGGTTCATGGGCCAGAAAGATCGGTTCAGCTCTAAAAGCCAGAGAAACACTGGCACTGTCTCAATGAGCAATCATTGCTCTTTATATCTAAATATATACACAATACAACTATGTGTGCAAGAGAGCGAGTGAATCAACGGTTTCAGTTTATCTCCAGAAAGGACAGATGATTGTACCGGCAGTGTATGTGAACTGCCGGTTCACTAGAATCACTCCTGATACGGTGAACAGGACCGACCGCACAAACACTGGGACGTGCACTGTTGGTTTTGGATCGGTTATAGACAGGTAAACACCTTTCCTTCCATTCTCTCGCTTTGATTCACTCACCTGATTTCTGAATCACTGAGCTGAAAGTTGCTCTTCTCTGCTTTCAGAAAATATCTGACAACACATTGAAACTGATTATTAAATACTACTATATTCATCAAAGTATTTTCTATATATATATATTCAGAGAGATTTTATAGTTTAGGCCACTGATTTCATCAAGATTTCATGACTATTTAAAGTCTCTCATACACAATGAATCACTCGTGACTCACCTGAAGATCCTTTTACGCAGCAAGAAACAGATCAAGAGCAGAAGAACAACCGTGATGAAGAAAAGAGCTAAAATCCACCAGAACTGATCTAAACAAGCCACACAATATAAAAACAGCTGATCTACACAATCAACAACACAATACAATCATCTGAATTAATGAGCTATATATTATATATTTCTTCTCTTTCTCTAAACTGTGGCATGTGTCTTATATGTGATCTTCAGTCAGATATTTCAGCCTCAATCATCTGAACTCACGTGAATCTGGAGTTTGTGTCGATCCGCCGCTGGAGTCTGTGTCATTAAACACTGAAAAACACATTCATAATCATCATGATTCACTTACAGAAGATTCACTTCAACACAGAGTTTGATCTGAATCAGGACAGATTCACTTCAACACAGAGTTTGATCTGAATCAGGACAGATTCACTTCGACACGTCTGCAATAATGTTGAGGCAGATTCTCACAGTAATGAATGTGTTTGAAGTGTATCAGAAGTGAATCTCAGTCATCATTTCCTCTCCTTCATGTCACTCCAAACCTCTGTGACTTTAATTTCATGGACCAAAAACACTGAGGTTTCCTTTAAAAAATATCTGCTTTTGTGTTTGACAGAGGAAAGAAAGTCATTCAGGTTTGGAACGACATGAGGGATATTTCAGTGTGAAGTGTGTCTTTAAGTATCATCTGTCCATCATAAACATCATCATAAGAGTTGAAGTGTCTCTCTCACCTCTGAACACGGTCTCATGTGTGATCTGAAATGAAAGAAAGAAGCATCAGAGCAGCGTTTATAGTGTTCATGAAGGATTCATTACTGTATGAGTTTATTGTGTTCATGTTGAACTGCAGCTCTAATGATTCATAGTCAAAAGAAAATGATCATCATTTCTGTTTAAATATGAAAACAGATGAATGTTGAGAGAGATTGAGTTGATTTACTCCTTTAGAATGACACTGAATCTCATGATGAAGTTCGTCCACACAGTGAGAAGTGACGAGACGATCAGATGAGACTGAAATAACAGGATTCATCAGTGTTTCAGGATCTGATGGATCTGCTATCAGACGCCCGTCCTGAACAAATCAAACACAAGAGGATCAGATCATGTATGTGTGTGTGTAACAGTCACCTCTGAATACCAGCTCTGTTCACAGTCAGTGTGTGTGTGTGTGTGTGTGTGTGTGTGTGTGTGCATCAGTCACCTCTGTATACCAGCTCTGTTCACAGTCAGGATCCTTGAGTGTTTGATTCAGAATCACAGGCAGAATCACGAACACAAACCCCACTGAGGACTGAATCTGTCCACACGTCATGTTGATGATGTCCATGATCCAAAACTGAAAAGAGTTTTCATAGAACAAACATTAAACCTTTAAATATTTACCAAGCATGTAATGATGTGTCTTTATTTCTTTTTAACTCATTCAACAGACGACACATAACTGCTTATCGAGGGGTAATCCAGAATTGAAAATCCATAAGGTCAAAAGGTCAAAAGCACAGGCAAACAGAGAAATCCAAAACAGGCATACAGAGGAGTGCCCTCTGGTGGAGATCAAGTGCACTGCAGCTGGTGGATGAGACGCGCACCTAAAGGTGGAATCAACACTGTCCTCCTCCTCAAACCAAACCACAGGGTGGCACAGAAATCTTCATTATTTCAACATAAAAATGATTTTGACTAATGAACTGGACTGTTTTAGTGCCTGCAGCACAACTGAATACAATTGATGTGTATTTAACGGTATCTTAATTAAGATTAAGTACAAATTATTTGTATTCAGTTGTGTTACAGGCACGAAAACAGTCTAGTAGTCAAACTCATTTTTCCCTATGAAAACAATCCTGGCTCCACTATAGTAGTGAATTAGATCAAGTAATACTGAGTGAATTTGACAATCTTTGTATTATTCCTCATCTCCTAAAGCTTTATTGCTCAGTCAGCTTTGGTTCTGGTTCTCAAACCCCACAAACCTTCTTCTCCATCTTTGCATCCTCATGGATGAAACACTGAATTTTATAACGAACTCCTCCGTAATTCAGAGTTAGACTGTAAAATCTGTTGGACTGAAGCGTGTGTTTCTCGTTCTGTTTATAATCAGAAGTTGCCACACACACACACACACACACACACTGAAGGAGGATATGGTAGAGCTGCACACTTTAAGGGACTTTCCCTGTTCGAATTTCACATTTCGTTCATTCAGAGGATGTTACCGGTGTGTACTGACACAAACCGAGAAATACTTGACTAGATGAGATTATTGGACACATTGTAATCACTGTATATGCTTTATTTCTGGTGAGCTTTTATTCTATGCCTTTTTTGCATAATAAAATAAGACCCATGTTTAATTATATGCTGGAGTTAGCAAATCATTTTGTCATTTTTATACTTTAACCAAGTTTCGTCTTCCCAATATAACTCACTCATCATTATTATTATTTTTTTTAAATATTAGTATTATCTTTCATTGCGCAAAACTATCATAGGCTCCGATGCAGATCAGAAAACAGGAGTTTTTTGAGTGACATGTAGATTCAACCGCAGGAGGGGCGGGACGGAATATGCAAATTACTGAAGATATCAGACAAGACATTGGAAGAACAAACTGTCACTCTAACTGCCACACCTTCCTTTAGAGCTTGTTGGCGCGAGAGAGATCCTCGCTCTGCACCGTGTGTGTGTGTGTGTGTGTGTGTGTGTGTGTGTGTGTGCGCGCGCCCAACAGTTCAGTTCTTTACCGTACTGAGTGTCTAAACTGACCCCGACTCGCTATTTTACACTTCAAGGTATAATCAATGGAGCTGTATTAGTACACGATGTACAGTATAGACAATTTATGTATCCAAAACAGTAAGAGTATCAAAATATGCTGACGCCTTTTCATTCCATAACATATCCTGCTTTAATAATAATAATATGCTAATAATAATAATAATAGTTATTCTGCGTTAAACAGCAAATTCCATTTTTATGACTGGATTGCATGCGCGCATTAATTCGTTAGGTAAATTAAAAGAAGAATTGCATACATTATGCTACTGCTGAGAAAATTTGCATATTTAAGATATTTTAATCCTGCAGGAGTAAAACATTTCACATTTACCAATTACATTTGCTCAATATCCCATTTTCCTCCAAGAGCTAATTTTACAAAATAGCCTACTTTCTAATCAAAGAGATAACATACCTGCACGCGGACCCGTGGTTAGGTGATGATGCGCTGCTGTGAGCTGAATTATTCAGTAAAGAAAGAGAGGGAGGAGTCTGACTTGTGATTGGACAGCTGTAGAATCCACTACATCATCAGTCATATATGGACATGTTTCTGCTCAGCGGCAGTGACACTCCCTGTCTCAGTTCACTCACGTGTCAGAGCTCAACACAACAGGTTATGCGGCGCGCGACACTGATACGCGTGCTTGCAGCCTACAAACACAGAGATTTTATCGGGGAACTGAAATACAAAGTCATTCACAGACCTCAAGTGTTTGCCTTTCCTTGAGCAGTAATTATTTTAACAGTATAAAAGGACAGTGTAAAATCTCCTACCAGGAAGTGTTTTAGCCTTTTGCCATCTGCAATGTGTCTGACTAATAAACACAAGCAGGGGCGCCTGCAGGATTTTATCTCAGGGTACGCACAGAAAAAATAAATAAATGATTGCATCGATGTGCGTTCTGTTGTTTTGGTGGGAACGATCTAATTCTGTACAAATCTAGTGTCTCTTTCCTGTACACACACTTAGAAAATCTGATGCACGTAACTGAGCACATGCTTGTTTAGATAGACGTTTCGTGGCTATTTTATTTTTTATTATTATTTTTTTTTTTTACGTTACTCCTCCAGTCACTGAGCAGATTTGCGCATATTGCTGTCTTTCAGTTCACGAGAATGTTTCACTTTGCGTGTCGGCATGTTTGAACCCAGACCAGAACCATCAGAGAAAAGCTTAGCAGATTTGAGATGATTCGTTTCTCCAAACCCACTCAGTAGTTTTAGGCATTTTTGCAAATGTTACAATCGAGTTTAGTTGTTTTAGAGAGCGTTTACTGCTTTTAATTATCTGTAATTTTGTCAATGTGAGGAAAAAGCGACAAAACTAAACTAGCCAGTCAGATTTCTTTCACGCACAGCTGCACACATTTGACTTTACAACACACAAACGCTCAACTTTATTTATTCTCATTCTCTCTTGCTTTCTCGATATGTCATGACATGAGTGTATAATAAATTTAAAAATGATGTAAAAAAAAATAAATAAAATAAAAACGGCATTAATAAGCGCCCTCTCAGCTGCAGGTGCCAATGAACTCAAGAAGTCACACGAATATATCAGAATATTCTCCAGTTTTAGACTAACTCTAACTGCATGTACCCAAGCATCTGAAGTGGCATAAAAACAAGTTTTTATATGGGGTTGAAAATACATAGAAAACAAGACCATCAAACATGTATTCAGCTGTCTTCAGAGGAGGAAAACCAAAAACTACAGATTCTCCTGCTTATTTCCACAGTGACACAGAGAGAGAGACCCGTTGAATCCTCATCTGTTTGTTCATCATGACTGTGCAATATCTGGATCTCAGTGAAACCATTTCACAATCTGGGTGTTTGGCTTTTAAAAAATACATGAATGATCACCATGTTTTACTTGAACCACTGAAGTGGAAGTGTTCAATATTTCACAGGGAGATCAAAAATTATTTTTTCTTTCTTGTTTAAGGTGGTAACATCATTCAATGCTCTTCCATCTGTTCATAAGTTGATCTGTGGCTTTTGGTTTCATTTGCAGGTCTTTTGTTGCTTCACGTCTGATCTTTCTTGCAGAATGCTGAGGGAAAGTATTACTCGTCATGTTTTACTTGGGGGAAATGAAACACGAGTGGTATGAGTAAAAAGTGGATAGAGTAAAAATGCACATAGTTTGTCCGCTGAGACATCAAGATGCCAAAAAAAAAAAAATTCAGGCAGAGAGCAAAACCCATTGGCTACACCACATAAGTTCTCACATTTTCTGTGTCCATCAGAAACACAACTGCGAATTTATTTAAAATTATGTCCTTATTACAGTTCCAGGAAAAATCACAGATTTCATCAAAAATATCTTAATTTGTGTTCTGAAGATGAGCGAAGGTCTTACAGGTGTGGAACGACATGAGGATGAGTAATTAATGACAGAAATTTAATTTATGGGTGAACTAACCCTTTAACAACCTAAAGGGCTACAGCAATCTGAATCAGCAGATTATCTTTTCATGTTACGAATAAAACATTTGCTCAAAACTTTCACACAGTGTCTGACTGGTGCTTTACTATTCAACCGAAAAGAAATTAATGAACCCATTTGCAGTTACAAATCACACCGGTAGACTTTTTACTCAATTTTACTACAATTACTCAAAATTGTATAATTAATGCAAGTCGTACATTTCAAATAACATTATAACATCATAACATTAGATTAATAAATGCTGTAGAAGTGTTTTTGTTCATGTTAAGGAATGTTAACTAATGTTAACTAATGAAACCTTATTGTAAAGTGGGTTTTTGTTTTGTTTATGAAAACAAATTATGAAAATGTATTTTAAGTTAAGTAGGTAAAATGTATAATTATCTTTAAAATTATGTGAAGACATGTACTGTACCTTCCTTTCTTTATCTCAGACAATTAACACCAAAAGAGAGAGAAAGAGAAAGAAAGGAAGTGTTGCTCAGCTGAAACTAATGCTAATGGAAAAACCATGATATGAGACACTCGTCATTTACAGCACCATATAAGCCTCAGCACTTCTACTCACACACTTACTGTAACCTTTACATGTCACCTTAGATAACAGCTGTGGCCAGAATGTGTGGCTTTGAAGTGGAAACATCTCATCTTCCGTTTACAAAAAAAGAAAGAAAAGGAACAAGAAGCAGAACTGGAACAAAAAAATCAAACATATTATGTTATGCTGTTATGTACTCAATTCCTGATACATAGACTACGACAAGAGGACCCAGTTATAAATCTGGTAAACTTGGAAAATAAAACAAAAAATAAAGGAAAAAGCAACAATCCCAGTTATTACTCATTAACAGTCATGAATCCGCTGACCTTCTTTATCTGAATCCAACCTCAACAATACACCACCCTCATTAGGAAGAGGTAACAATACTAATTAATACTGGTCAAATTTAAAGATTTTCGCTTTTTTAATGCATCACATACAGGTGCATCTCAATAAATTAGAATGTCGTGGAAAAGTTCATTTATTTCAGTAATTCAACTCAAATTGTGGAACTCGTGTATTAAATAAATTCAATGCACACAGACTGAAGTACTTGAAGTCTTTGGTACTTTTAATTGTGATGATTTTGGCTCACATTTAACAAAAACCCTCTCAATAAATTAGAATACTTCATAAGATCAATTAAAAAAATATATTTTAAACAGAAATGTCATGCTTCTGAAAAGTATGTTCATTTCTATGCACTCAATACTTGGTTGGGCCTCCTTTTGCATGAATTACTGCATCAATGTGGCGTGGCATGGAGGCGATCAGCCTGTGGCACTGCTCAGGTGTTATAAGAGCCCAGGTTGCTTTGATAGAGGCCTTCAGGTCATCTGCATTGTTGGGTCTGGTGTCTCTCATCTTCCTCTTGACAATACCTCATAGATTCTCTATGGGGTTCAGGTCAGGCGAGTTTGCTGGCCAATCAAGCACAGTAACACGATGGTCATTTAACCAGCTTTTGGTACCTTTGGCAGTGTGGGCTGGAAAATGAAATCAGCATCTCCATAAAGTTTGTCAGCAGAAGGAAGCATGAAGTGCTCTAAAATTTCCTGGTTGATGGCTGCGTTGACTATGGACTTCAGAAAACACAGTGGACCAACACCAGCAGATGACATGGCAGCCTAAATCATCACTGACTGTGGAAACTTCACACTGGACTTCAAGCAACATGGTTTCTGTGCCTCTCCACTCTTCCTCCAGACTCTGGGACCTTGATTTCCAAATGAAATGCAAAATTTACTTTCATCTGAAAAGAGGACTTTGGACCACAGTTCTTTTTCTCCTTAGCCCAGGTAAGACGCTTCTGACGTTGTCTATGGTTCAGGAGTGGCTTAACAAGAGGAATACGACAACTGTAGCCAAATTCTTTGACACGTCTGTGTGTGGTGGCTCTTGATGCCTTGACCCCAGCCTCAGTCTGTTCCTTGTGAAGTTCACCCAAATTCTTGAATCGATTTAGCTTGACAAGCCTCTCAAGGCTGCGGTTCTTTCGGTTGGTTGTGCATCTTTTTCTTCCACACTTTTTCCTTCCACTCAACTTTCTGTTAACATGATTTAATACAGCACTCTGTGAACCGCCAGCTTCTTTGGCAATGAATGTTTGTGGCTTACCCTCCTTGTGAAGGGTGTCAATGATTGTCTTCTGGACAACTGTCAGATCAGCAGTCTTCCCCATGATTGTGTAGACTAGTGAACCGAACTGAGACCATTTTGAAGGCTCAGGAAATGTGTTGATGCAAGATGAAAATCTTTTAAAGAAAACTGTAAAATATATATATAAAAAAGTAAACATATATATATATATATATAGGTTAGAATGTTTTGAAAAATATTATGAATTAAAAAATGTGTCTGTTTTCGCAGAAAGATGGAATGACATGAGGGTGAGAAAATTCATTTTTTAGCTGAACTGACTGTTAAAATGATGTAAACATGCAAAAAATTCAGTGAAAAATTGCGTAACAACAACAACAGTACTTAATGATTCACACTTGAGGATTCTTTCCAGCATCTTTACACCAGACAGATCAAAACATGAACACACGTTTAAACACTATTTCTATGAAATAGCCTACTAGTCACACTAAACACACAACACTTCCACCAGGAGATCAGTCTGGAGCCGTATAAAGATGCTTCCTTACAGGATCTTCACACACAGATCCTCCTGAAGAAGACACACATGCTGAAATAATGGATCTATGAAGTTTAGGGCTCTTTATTTATACCTCACTGTCTAATGAAACTAGATGCACTTGCAAGTCTCTGGAAAATATGATCTATGACATTTAATTATGTTGAATGTTTTTTTGTGTCTGATGTTAATGAGGGATTTGTGGACCCATCAGTGTTTTCAGATTTGTGGAGTAAATATTTTTGACAATGGGGTAAGATGGGCCACCAGAATAGTGGCATGTTGTCACTAGTGTTATTATTTTTTAGTTTAATACTTATTGTGATGAATGGGGTTACTGTTCAATAATACTTTTAATTAAATGTACATTTTAGACATCTTTGCTTTCATTAAAACCTATAGGCTAACTGAACCTTTCAGTTTGTATTATAATATGGGCAATTATATATGTATTCTTGTATTTAAGTCACAGAATTTATTTACCTCTCAGATTTTTACTGGGATTCTGCTTTATATGTCACCGGTTATTCATATAAATTGTCAATTTACAGTTTATACAGTTTTTTATGCACATGCTAAACTGAAATATGGTACCGTTTAAAAGTAAAAGCACAATGTTTTTAAGCAGAGCATCTTCCCCTATAACATGTAATTTGTACCTGTAACCAGATATTTAGTCAAAGAGCACAATAGTTGTCCTCCTGAATTTGAAGACGAATGCCTGCACAAGTGAAATTGTGAGTTTCAGGAGCGTTTCTAACTCAGACATTTGTCTGTACAGTCATATGTGAACACAGATGTGTGGTTATGTGGTTTTTCGCAGGAATTCTCAGTTTTCATTTAATTTAGTTTTGTTGTTCCACTCACACTCATGCCGTGCAGAAGATCAAAGGTCATCACTGAGAGTTTGATACGCATCTCTCTCCATCACTAATTTGAACTTTTCATTCTACAGTGTATTTACACAAGATATACAGAATCAGAAACAACAAACAAGTGAAATATAGTCTTGTCTAGAGGAAGTAAAACCTGAATCAGGTTAATGAATTATTAAAACAGTGTGACTGTGAAGAGATATGAAGGTAGACTTATTTTCAGATCATGTATTTATTGTTGTTTTTATGATACATATCATTTCAAAGCAGCTTTACAGAGATCTGTGTGTCTCAGTGTCAGCAGCTTCACAGAAATTATGCTTTAATGTCTTTGAGACCAAAATAATCATATCAGACTCCTCTGGTATCAAACTAATGTTCATATGATAATAATAATAATAATAGGCATCTGTATGACATGAGTAACAGAAATAATGATCTGGACGGCAGGTTTTAGCTTGGAGTCGTCGCACATGAATCTGGATCAATGCATTACATTAAATACATGATCAGCAGCTTCATTTACTGGTGATCAAACTCTGTCTGAACGTCTGAATTCACCATTTAAAAATGGATATTTGTTTCTAGAGGCAGAATTCAGGAGACTGACCGATGGACAGAAACACAGATCAAGTCTATAAGATGTTGTCACACGTCTGGAAACAGACAGATGCAGGAATGAAAGTGTTCAGAAGCTCAGAATAAACTGAAACTCCATGTCAAAGATCACAGTGACGTTCAGCTCTGAGTTTGATGTGAAAATGAGCTGTGATGATGATGATGAAGATCATCCTCTGGACACGGAGCCGTTGAGCTGCAGTGAATGAGGATCATCAGATCTGACCTTCATCTGGACTCCAGCTTCAGGATCCCTGAGAGAAACACATTCATTTCTGAACAGCAGTAGACGTTAAAGTGATGCAGTAAAACTCTTGGTTTGATTCACTCGCCTGTTTTCATTGGCACTGCCCTCAGAAAACTGACAGCAAGATTGAAAATTTGAAGCATTCCTGTTCTCCTGACATCTGGCACAAGCTTTTACCAGTCCTTCCACGGCAGCATCCATCTGGGGCCACCACACGTAGCTCCGTGCCAACCCCTTCATTCTGGTTATGCCTGGATGACCACTGTGTAACTGTCTGAGTATGGCTGCATGGCCTTGAAGGGGAATCACCACGTGCGCGCCCCACAGTACACAGCCTCCCTGGACACTGAGTTCATCCTGTTTTTTAAGGTATGCTCCAAAATCTGGATCCTCCAGCCTTTTGGGCCATCCTCTAAGCACATATTCTCTCACCCGTGCTAAAACAGGATCTTTATCAGTCCATTTCCTCACTTGCTCTGCTTTTACCAGTGACACATCATTTTCATCCAGCAGCAGTACTCTCTCTTCCTCCGCTGGAGTCTCCACTCCCTTTTCGGACAACGGCAACCTGCTCAATCCATCAGCATTTTGATGCTCCCGGCCCGCTCGATACACAATGGTTACTGCCCATCGCTGGATACGTGGCGAGGCCATCTGTGGCACCTCTCTGAGTTCATTAAACAGCGAAATCAGAGGCTTGTGATCTGATACGATGGTAAATGGTCTGCCATACACATACATGTGGAATTTCTTTACCTCAAAAATAACAGCAAGACCCTCCTTATCAAGTTGAGAGCAATTCTTCTCTGCTGCATTTAATGTACATGAAACAAACCCTCATCTTCCATCTTATGAGACAACACGGCCCCCACACCATACGGGGAGGCATCACAAGCCAAGATGAGGGGTTTGGTAGGATCATAGTTCACTAATAATGCAGAGGACTGGAGAAGCTTTTTTGACTTTACAAAGACTTCCTCCTGCTTACAGCCCCACATCCATTTTGTCCTCTTTCTCAACAGCGTGTGCAATGGTGCCAACACTGTGGACAGGCTAGGCAGGAACTTGTGATAATAATTCAGCAGGCCTAGATAAGCCTTCAGTTCACTCACTGTCTGAGGAGTGGGCGCTTCTTGAATCGCCTGCAACCGGCTGGACACCTGCAGCGCTGATTCTGTGACCCAAGAAGACCACTTCTGTTCCCAGGAACTCACACTTGCTCATCTTCAGCCTCAATCCACTTCTCTTTAGTCTACTCAGAACTTCCTCCAGGTTTCTTAGATGTTCCTCTTCACTGGCCCCTGTGACTAATATGTCATCCAAGTAAACTGTGACGTGTTTCATGTTCTGCAGGATTCCCTCCATGGTGCGCTGGAAAATGGCTGGACTCGACGCCACTCCAAAAGGCAGCCTACAGTAAGTGTACAGTCCCTTGTGTAATAGTCACATATTTCTCGGCACTCTCATCCAGCATAATTTGCTGATACGCATGGCTCATGTCCAGTTTGGAGAATTGTTGGCCTCCAGCTAGCTGAGCGAACAAATCTTCCACTTTAAGAATAGGATATTGTTCCACACTAGATGCTCTGTTTACCGTCAGTTTGTAATCTCCACATCCAAATAGAGCCATCTGGTTTCTTAACAGGTACTATGGGAGCTGCCCACTCTGCAAACTGCACTGGTTCAATGATTTTCTCCTCAACTAGTCTCTGGAGCTCAGCCTCCACCAAGGGCTTGACAGCAAATGGAATATGTCTTGGCTTATAGAATCGTGAGTTGACATGAATCTTAGCTGTGGTGCCTCTAAGCTGCCCCAGCTCTTCTTTAAACACTTCTGCATGTCTGTCTAGTACATCTGTTAGCTTAAGTCCTGGCACTGCTGTTACTTGATTCACCAGCTCCGGCAAGTCTTTTAGCCAGCTTCTCCCCAACAAATTAGGCCCCTCTCCTTCTACCACGACCATTGTAAGTTGTTTCTTTTTCTTACATTTTTGATTTCCACTGCTCCTGTAGTCTGGCCTAGCACCTCCATCTTTTCACCCGTGTACGTCTTCAGTTTCAAACTGCAAGGTTTCTATTCTGGCATGTCTGTTTGTTTCCTCCTCTCTAATGAGATGAGTTCTCCTACATTTCTCTTTATTTTCTCTCCTTTTTGTCCTTTGAACGCCATTTTTGGCACCCCACGGAAGCCTGCTTGGCCCTGCATCCTCGATTTATGCGCTTTCCACATTTATGGCAGAGTTCATTCAGAAACTTACATTCCTCTGGGGAATGTTGACCTTTACATCTGTAACATACAACATCTTTTTGTTGCCCTTTTCTCTCAGCTGAGTACACTCTATGCACTGCTGTATGTCCTCTAAGTGTCTTTGCGTTTTGTCCTGCCTCTTCAGTTAACAATCCTTATAGATCTCTCACGTTTTTGTTTGCAGATGGTAAGTGCCTTCTCGAATGTTAGCTCCACTTCCGCCGGCAATCTTCTCTGCATTCGGTCGTCATTCACTCCACAGACGAGTCTATCCCGCAGCATTTGTGGAAGTGTGGCCCCGTACTCACAGTGCTGTGCTAACTTCTTTAATTCTGCCACGAAATCAGAAAGCGTTTCTCCCTCTTTCTGTGTACGTGAGTTAAACTTGTATCTTTGCACAATTTCACTTGGTTTAGGATTGAAATGACTTTTGAGGACATTTACTAACTCTTCATATGTTTTGTCTCCTGGCTTAGCGGGACACAGTAAACTTCTCAACAAGCTATAAGTGTTAGCCCCAACTCCGCTTAACAGCACAGCCTTTTTCTCAGCAGCCTCGATATCATTCGCTTGAAAGAAGTACTCCATCATTTCTCTTCCCACAGCTGTGACTCACTGTCGAACGGATTCACCTTTCCCACAAGCGTTGACATCTTGACTTAGTTCTTGCCTTTGTCTCACGCTGTCTGTTTCACTGCAGTGAAGATACTCATATGGCCATTGAACACTTACAGCAACATTTCTTCCATCACACAAACACCATGAATCCTCGTCGCCAATTATGTGATATTCTGTAGTGTAGCAGGATATGGAGACGAAGAGATACTGTATATTTGATGTGTATTTATTAACAGATGTTTACACAAGCTGGATCTGCCACCAAGCACAGGCAACAACAACACTGCTTACGCTGAGAGATTCAGCCACTTGTTGCACAAGCACGCCCTCTAGTGGTCACACTCCCAACTAACATTATACTTCACTGCAAGCTTCATCTGCCAGTTTAGCTCTGCTGCCGCCATGTTTACAACAATTGGCCCCACCTTGACACAATGATTGACAGGGCGGGGCGGAGACGTGATCAGCTCAGAATGCATTTTCAAATCCACATTGAATTTTGCTACATTCATTGCGGGACATTTAATGAAAATGCAATCGCATTAACTGTGAGTGCAAATGCAATTAAGAAAAATAACATTTAAATGGTCATTTTGCTACAACATTTTAAACCTATACAATCATTTCTGTAATACATTTTCATTTTAATTTTGCAACTTATAAAGCTTATAAAATATATGTTTAAATTATATGTTAAAACTAGTGTAGGAAACAGCAAATGTAAATTATATTATTGAATTCGAATGATCATTTTGCATTGCACGTATGGAACATATAAATTTAAATACAGAAATGCATTGCCATTTTGCATATTACATTTTAAATTGAATATTGCTACATGTGTGCTTCCATACAGATCAGCTCCTCCTAGCAGTTCATCATCAAAGATCCTCCCACATCCCTCACATCATCAGTGAAGCTCCTCCCACAGCAGTTCATCAATAAATGCTGGAATATTCCCATCAAACGAGCATCAGGAAGAGCTGAAATCTGCAAAGACTGAGTTTATTAAAGAGGACAGTGAGAACATGAGTGATCCAGAACCCTGCAGAATGAAACACACTGAAGAACAAAGAGGTTGGTGTTTATTCTTCATTCATTCACGATGCTGAACAACATTCATGTTTAAGCCTGTCGCGATAGTCGATATTACTTACTCGTGCAACTTATCGCACGATATATGGACATGACCTCGATAATTTTTGGTGACTCGATATATTGCCCATTATGTTTACACAAAAATAAATGTCACCGACATTTTGCCGATCGTGCTGCCTCTGTCATCTCGTCTGCTCTCCGAGGCGAAAGCGGCAGGCAGCCCCTAATTCGTTTTTACATTCCACTGCGCCGTTTTTCCAATGGAAACGTGTTTGTTTGACTGATACCTCAACAGGCCATATCTGACTGCTAAATCTGTCTTTGTTCATATGTACATCTGACAATAGCGTGCACCCTTATTTTACTGAGAAAAGAAGGTCAGGTAAAAACCTATAGATGGAAAATCTCCATATAAGTGCCTTTTGTGTATTTGCAAATGTTCTACTTGTTATTTTGCAGTTTTTGTTAGCAAAGGTTTATTTATTATTTATTCAACATTATTATTTTTTTGACGCTTCAATTCCAGTATCTAAATATTCTTAAAAGTTAAGTTCATTGTCATTTGAATGTGTGCAGGCCTACTTGCATTATTATGCTGTTATATTATTATATTATTTTATGCTGGAAAGCACTTTGGTCAACAGCAGTTGTTTTAAATTTGCTATAGAAATAAAATTTGTATTGTATTATATTATGATTATATATTCAATGGCATAAAATGGTCTTAAAATGACAATAATATCGCATATCGCAATTATTTCTGGGGCAATATATCGCACAACAAAAAGTAGTTATCGTGACAGGCCTATTTATGTTAGAAAGGTTTAAGCACTTCTGCATATTTAGATTTGTTAAACTATGAAACTATGAAAAAAGTATGGGTACAAAATTGTTTTTTTTTTTGTTTTGTTTTTTTCTTTCAATAAATGGTCAGTAAATGGAGGTTTGCGAAACTTTCATATTGATTGTCAACATCAGGTCAAACAAAATATTATTTTAGCTTTTATTTTAAATGTATGTTACATCTGGTTCACATTTTTTGCAACAACATTACTGTTTATTGCTAATAAAAATTGTTGGTAAACACCGATATTTATGGGTTAAATGAACTTCTCAGAATGGCTCACAGGGTTTTCAGCATAACTTAAGCAAAAGCTGATATATAGTTACTGATAAAGTTTTATTTCTCATAAGTTATTCATAGTTATAGAGCTTGTTCTTCTTACAGTAACTTTGGTAAGAGGGTTGATGAATAAGTTGCAAAAAAAGTGTTGTCATAGTATAACAGGTTTAAGAACTCTTTTTCTTATAACAAAAAGAACTCTGAACGTTATTAAAAATATTATAATAATGCAATGCACACAAAACAGATCAAAGTGCAAAAGAATTATAAAAAACATCAGGTAACACTTTACAATACATTAGTTAACGCATTAACAAATTTTTTTGTTAATGTTAGTTAAGAAATACAACTAAACATTGTTAGTTTCAGCTCAGGTCCATTGAATAAAAGTTACTTTTGATTTTAGTAATGTTATCAAACATTAACATAGAAATTAACATTAACTAGGATTAAATAAATGCTTTTATGAGTATTATTCATGGTCAGCTTGGTAATAATGAATTAACATGTTAACTAACAAAGCCTTATGTCACTAAGTGTTACTGAACAATAACAAATAATCAAAACATTTTCAATCATTATAGGGCATGTTGTAGTCCAGATTAAAATATAAATTATAATAATAATTTAAATTAATATATTTAAGTTTGAAAATAAATAGCCTATTAATTCTTTAAGTATTAAGTATTTGGTGCTGTGATGAACAACATTGAGATTACAAAAAAACTAAATGGCTGTTTGAAGAATTTGAAATACTGTTCAGTAGCTCAGCTGCTTTGTTTCCGGTGTTTCAGGGGTAACCGCTTTGTTTCTGCTGTTCCATCAGCGCCCTCTGCTGTCAGAGAGTGAACGTGCACTTTCATTCATATATTTAAAGGGGTGGTTCATTGCGATTTCACTTTTTTAACTTTAGTTAGTGTGTAATGTTGCTGCTTGAGCATAAACAGTATCTGCAAAGTTACAGTGCTGAAAGTTCAATGCAAACGGAGATATTGTCTTTTAAAGTTATGGCAGTTTAATGCCTACAAAAACGACCGGTTTGGACTACAACGAGCTTCTTCCCAATCAAGCCTAGAAAAAAACCACTGAACCACCCCTTTAATAGTTCTCACTACAGAAACATTAGATTTGTCTGTAAAGTTTTAAAAACTATTGAAATATCAGTGTACCTCATACATAGAAAGATTCAGGGACACATAATTAATTTATTATAAGTCATAAAAATTATTGTAATATTTTATAGCAGTTGTTAATTAAATCTGGGCTCACTTATATCTCCATTCATTCTATATTTCTCTCTTTTAATTATTTTGATTTACTGGAAATGAAATTATAGTTTTTTTCTTTCATTTCAGAGCTGATGGAAGTGAAGGAGGAGAGTGAAGAACTGAGTGAAGTGGAGGAGGAACATCATGTCAAACCTGGAGAAAAACCTTTGAGTCGCTCATATTGGTCATTGATATTTTTAAAGAAAAGAGCCAAGAAATCTTTCACCTGCACTCAGTGTGGAAAGAGTTTCACAACAAAGCAAAGTCTTGAGCGTCACACTAGGATCCACACTGGAGAGAAGCCGTTCACATGTGATCAGTGCAGGAAGAGCTTCACATTCAAAAAGAATCTTGATGTTCACATGAGAGTTCACACCGGAGAGAAGCCATATGCATGCAATCAGTGTGGGAAGAGATTCAGCCGATCAGAAAACCTTGAAAGTCACATGAGGATCCACACCGGAGAGAAACCGTTCATGTGTGAACAGTGTGAAAAGAGATTCTCAATCAAACAGTCTCTTAAGATTCACATGAGAGTTCATACAGGAGAGAAGCCACATGTATGCCATCACTGTGGGAAGAGTTTCAGTCAATCATCATGCCTTAAGATTCACATGAGGATCCACACCGGAGAGAAGCCATTCACATGTGATCAATGTGGAAAGAGCTTCACAAACAAACATAGTCTTGATCTTCACATGAGAGTTCATACTGGAGAGAAGCCATATGCATGCAATCAGTGTGGGAAGAGCTTCAGCCGATCAGAAAACCTTGTAAGTCACATGAGGGTCCACACCGGAGAGAAGCCGTTCACATGTGATCAATGCAGCAAAACATTTTTTAGGGCATCAAACCTGAAGGAACACCTGACAGTTCATACGAAGGAGAAGCCACATTCATGTTCTGTGTGTGGAAAGAGTTTTTCACTGCGGCAACATTTACAAGTACATCAGAAAATTCACACTGGTGTGAGAGAGTACATGTGCTTTGAGTGTGAGAAGATGTTTACTACAGCAAACAGTTTAAAACTGCACGAGAGAATTCACACTGGAGAAAAACTTTACAAGTGTTCACACTGTGACAAGAGATTCAGTCAGCCAGCAAATCTGAAAATACATGAGAGGATCCACACTGGAGAGAAACCTTACAAGTGTTCACACTGCGACAAGAGATTCAATCGGTCAACACATCTGAAAACACATGAGAGGATCCACACTAGAGAAAACCTTTACAAGTGTTCACAATGTGACAAGAGATTTAGTCAGCCAGCAAATCTGAAAACACATGAGAGGATCCACACTGGAGAAAAACCTTATAAGTGTTCATACTGCGATAAGAGATTCAGTCGGTCAACAAATCTGAAAACACATGAGAGGATCCACACTGGAGCGAAGCCGCACACGTATGATCAGTGTGGAAAGAGTTTCTCTATTAAAAGTGACCTGAAGCGACACATGAAGATCCATACAGTGGAGAAACCACATCACCACAGTTTGAAATCACGGTAAGCAGTTCATCTTTATGTGCCGAACAACTACCCCATTTTACTTGCAGTGACTGGTGGGCATATCAATAGGACAAAATTCTCACTATGTATTCAGACACCCCTTATTGTCTCATTTAAAGAAATAACTTTTTATGGTTAACTCGATCAAAAACTTTGGATGCATCAAGATATTTTCTAAAACTTTAGAAAGAATACTGGCAAGAGCTATGGGCCTATAATTATCTAAACTACCCACCATTCCAGCTTTGTCCTCAATAACGGGCTCTAACAAAACATTGAATCTGGTAACAAACCATGAATCATAAAACCAGTAAAACAGACAGCTAAAAGTGGGGCTAACTTCTTACTTCCATATTTAAGATGTTCAGCAGAGATATGGTCTAGGCCACATGCTTTTTTGTCAGATATAGTTTGCTTATAGCTTGGTACACTTAATGTGACGTAATCCTCATTACCCTCAATATTGCCCACCTTATACAGACCATCTTGAACACAGTTAAATAGATTACAGTAATGCTGTCTCCATAACTCTCCATCTAAGGTACATGGGAGAGATATTCTGCAGTTGTTAAAAGTTCTCACATCTTTCCAGAAATCAGCAATATTATTATTTAACAACTTCTGTGCCATGGAATCAGCCCTCAGAGTTTGCTCATTTTTACATATAAAATGAATAGCATACTTATATATTGCATTAGTAAGTTTATTATACTCAAGCACAGGCCCTTGTCTGGGTTTACCCGCCATAACCCAAAATTTAGGAGCTTTCCTAGCCTCAGCATAATGCTCGGCTACATACATACTTATTATAATTCTTACTCTTATGCTTATAATATGGTTTACTACATTCATACAGGGCATTTACTAAATCATTATACATAGAGCAGAAATCCCTCCCTGGCTTTACATCTTTACAATTTTCATCACTACACGTTATTGCATCCTTAGGTAAATAAATATTACTCAAAGATTTATCTGTACCAACATAGCAAGCTTGAAGGTCTTCCTTTGTGAGTGTTGACCAGTCCATTTTTTGCTGTATTGACATTATCATTGTTAGATAACACAATAAAGTACCCAACATTTAGAGTTCATTCATAGTAATTGTTCTGAATTCATGAAGCCACATGGTGTGAATGGTGACTAAAAAACTCTGAATTGTACTGGATAGACAGACAGCAATCTCATTCAATGCCATGCATGTGTACAGTGCAGTATTAGGCATTTAAAGGATTAGTTCACTTTCAAATGAAAATTAGCCCAAGCTTTACTCAACCTTAGGTGTATATGACTTTCTTCTTTCTGATGAACACAATCGGAGATATATTAATAAATAGCCTCCATCCACATCCATTCATCATAAACATGTACTCCACACGGCTCCAGGGGGTTAATAAAGGCCTTCTGAAGCAAAATGATGCGTTTGTGTATAAAAATATCCATATTTAACAAGTTATGAAGTAAAATATCTAGCTTCTGCCCAACCGCCTTCCGTATTCAAATTACGAAAAAAACGGAACTGGTGTCACGTCAGTTAAGCTTTTTCCGTAAGCTGAATAGGGAAGGTGTATGATGTAGCATAAGCTTTTTGAACTGCGAGAGTTTTACACGTACTTTGTAAGTAGAATACGGAAGGCAGCCTTGAGGAAGCTAGATATTTTACTTAACTTGTTGAATATGGATTTTTTTTTACACAAACACATCGCTTCGCTTCAGAAGGCCTTTATTAACCCCCCGGAGCCATGTGGAGTACACGTTTATGACCAATGGATGTGGATGAAGGCACTTTCTTCAGCTCATACTCGTTGATCCCGCTCACTGCCATTATAAAGCTTGGGCGTGTCAGAATAATTATTAATATATCTACGATTGTGTTCATCAGAAAGATGAAAGTCATATACACCTAGGATGGCTTCCCGAAGCTCGAGAGGCTGGCTTTAAGTCTGGAGGACACACCACTGACGTCAATGAGAGCAGCTGGCATCTCAACAGTATTGCCAAGTCTGGGGGTCTCTGAGGAGGCCCCTGCTTCCACTGTTCTCCCTGTTACGGCAATGGCCATCTGGTGTGTTTGGGCAGTGCACTACTCTTCAGTTGATGAGTCAGCTCCAGAGACCTCTCCAACTAATGAGATTGTTCCAGCCCATGAGTTCGCTCCAGTTCTAGAACCCAGCCTCGTAACCTACGAACTTCCTGTCTGCCTTGATGCGACTACGGAGGTTGTCCCTGAGTACCCTGTGTGCCTTGATACGACCACAGAGGTTGTCCCTGAGCTCCCTGCCTGTTTGGACACAGCCCCTGAGGCCAACATTAACCTCTCTATGCTCTATGTTTCAGTTCTACCTGATCAGCCGTGGTGGTCGTCTGCTTCGCCATGGAAGTCTCCAAGCCTGTCTACTCAGCTGTGGTGATCGTCTGCTTCGCCTTGGGGGTCTTCAAACTTGTCTGCACTGCTGTGGTGGTCATCTGCTCCACCGTGGGGGTCTTCAAGCCCATCTGCGCTGCTGTGGTGGTCATCTGCTCCACCGTGGGGGTCTTCAAGCCCATCTGCGTTGCTGTGGGGGTCTTCAGACTCATCTACTTGGCCACCTGCATGGCTTGCTCCGCCCTGGCCCCCTGCCCAGCCTGCTCCGCCCTGGCTGCCTGCTTCACCCTGGCCATCTGCTCAGCCTGAGCCACCCTGGCTATCAGCCCGGCCTGCGCCACCCTGGTCATCTGCCAGCCTGCTCCGCCCTGGCCGCTTGCACTGCCTGCTCTGCCCTGGCCACCTACATTGCCTGCTTCACCCTGGCCAACTGCACAGCCTGCTCTGCCCTGACCACCTACATTGCCTGCTTCACCCTGGCCAACTGCACAGCCTGCTCTGCCCTGACCACCTGCTCTGTCTCTGTCTGCATACTCTCTTCATGGACCTGGCTCTCCATCCCGCACCCTCTTCCGCCTCGGCTCTGCCTCCCTCCTGGACTTTTCTAGCCATGTTAGGAGTGTCTGGAAGCCGCTCCTTAGGAAGGGGGCTATGTTACAGTCACCAGCTAGAGTGCCAATGATTAACACCAGAGGGCACTCCATCACAGACTGTTGTTACTCCCTCAAGGACTTCATCTCCCATCATCCTCTGCCTGGTTTCATTATCACTGATTGCTGTCAGCTGTGTCTTGTTTTCTCATTATCTCTGTCTATAAAAGCCAGGATTCACTCACTCACTTTTTGTTAGGTCTTGTACATGTTAAAATTTGCATTTCTGAGCCATTATACTCAACTCAAGCTTTATTTATAAAGCACTTTCTATACCACAAAAAAGTAGAAACCAGAGTGCTGTACAGAAAGACTAAAAAGAATAAAATCAACATACAACCTTTTAAACATATACCACACAACAACAAAGAACACATTTAAAAGACATTTTCAAATGCTAATGAAAACAAATAAGTTTTTAACGCACTCTGAAATACATGAAGTGTAGGAGAAGATTTGACAGACAGAGGAAGGTCATTCCAAAGCCTTGGAGCAGCAACAGAAATGGCTCGATCACCTTTGTATTTTAAGCGAGATCGAGGAACCATCAGATGTAATTGATCATTTGAACGCAAAGACCTATTGGATTTCTGCCAACTGATTAGATCAGAAATATACCATAAACCATGCAAAGCTTTAAAAACATATAACAGCACTTTGTAATGAATCCTGTAACATACAGGAAGCCAGTGTAGTTTGATAAGCACAGGAGTAATGTGTTCTCTCTTCTTGGTACCCGTTAGAAGCCTTGCAGCTGAATTCTGAACAAGCTGCAGGTGAGAGAGAGAGGCCTGACTCATACCCAGATACAATGCATTACAATAATCGAGATGACACAAAGGCATGCACAACTTTCTCCAAGTCCTCAAAAGAAAGGATAGACTTCAAAAGATCTAAGATGGAAAAAACTCATTTTACAATGGCATTAAAGGGATAGTTCACCCAAAAATGAAAATTTGATGTTTATCTGCTTACCCCCAGGGCATCCAAGATGTAGGTGACTTTGTTTCTTCAGTAGAACACAAATGATGATTTTTAACTTCAGCCGTCACAGTCTGTCAGTCAAATAATGCGTGTAAATGGGAACTCCATCTATAAGAGTCAAATAAACACGACAGACAAATTCAAATTAAACCCTGCGGCTCGTGACGACACATTGATGTCCTAAGACACGAAACGATTGGTTTGTGCGAGAAACCGAACAGTATTTATATCATTTTTTACCTCTAAAACACCACTATGTCCAACTCCATTCAGCATCCGGTTAGTGAGGTCAAAAAAACGCGCTCTGATGACAGAACTGATGTCTCGCGCTTTGCTTCGATGAGTGCGAGACATCACTTCCGTTGTCAGAGCGCGTTCAGACCTCACTAACCGGATGCTGAAGGCAGTTGGACATAGTGGTGTTTTAGAGGTAAAAAATGATATAAATACTGTTCGTTTTCTCGCACAAACCGATCGTGCGAGAGTGAAAGTGCCCTTTGTGGTCGCATCGCGGTGCCCCCGCGTTCCCATTTCTCCCCCCCGGAACACGATTTCTACCGGGGGAGAACAAATTTCCTGCTGAAACCTGCCAGTACCACTTGAATTAGAATACATTATTACATTATTATTAAGTACAGTATTATCTGTATCATTAATGCTTATTTGTGAAGGTCTTGTTCACAGAGGCATAAAGTTCATCCTGTGGTTCATCTTCTGTTCCTCTGATGGCAGCATAAGTCACTGTATCATTATGATCCTGAAAGAACAGCACAGATTCTGTCCATCATTGTTTGAACCGCAGCGATTATTATTATTAGAGCATGAGCTTAATTTATCTGAGAGTCAAACTCATTTCAGCAGCGTATAGATGAGAGAAGATGAGTGATTTTCTCTGAATAGGACTGGTCAGTGGACAGTGATGAAGAACAAGGGAAAGTGCTGGTATCTACTCACATCCACCGATTTTACTGGAGGAAGTGACCTCGGAATAAGTCACATGATCATCTGTCTGCTCCTAAACATCAATGCAAATGTGCAGAGAATCAAGTTTAATACAACAGACACATATCTCTCACTATAATATGTATAATAACACAATAGCTTTTAGTAAATAACATTATAGAACAGACAGTGAACGTAATGTTTGAGGATTTAGTTGACTCTCTGTAATGAGCTTGGGAAAGCAGACTGATGCGCAGATCTAAACACAGTGTTTGTTTTTGTATTTTTTTGTGTTTTATCCGTGTCATATTATGAGAAATAACATTGTCTTTCAATAGAGCAGTTTTATAGTCTTTTCTCATATATCCTGACTCAAATAATCAGTTTCTAACAGCAAACACTCAGAATAAAGTGAGATGATCTGAATGTCTTGTTGAATGAGTGTTGATAGTCTGAGGATCATCAATATTAACAGAGCTGCTGAAAACACTCTTTATTTCATGTCAATAGTTCCTGTTTTCACCTCATTTATTATGCTGATGTCTTCAGATCTGCTGTAAATTGACACTTAAAGCTCATTTCATTGCTGTCAACAGACTGAGGGGATTTGATGACTACAAATATGTACTTTTATTTCTTTATTGTCTTTATGCCTTAAATGTTTTTCTTACAGTTCTTTACTACTTTTCTAGATATCTGTCATTATTTTAATGAAGAAACAGAATAATGTTAGAATTAGAAATAAAAATTTCTGAATTAGCCTCAGTTGCTTTACGATAGACGGATATAAATGATTAATGCGATTAGTTTATGGGTGAAATGCAAAAAGGGGTTAATATAGCAAAAAAGGATATAAAAAAAGGGATATTTAGAACAAGAATCGTTTGCTGACATTCAAACACTGTATTTAAGGATCACAGTGCAGCCCAAAATACTCTTTAATCGTCATTTTAAATCTTTATACTTTGCCACTTTCCTTCAAACCACTAGATTTCACCCATTTGTCACCAAGAAGATTTTAATCATTTAAAATATAATGAAATTTAGTATGATCTCTTATTCTTTTATATATTTAATTAAGTACTGGTCAAAATAACTGTTGTTTCCTTTTTGCATTAAATATATCTGTTACACTAAATGATGATGGGACATTAAAACATTTTGTTTTGTAATTTGAAACATTAAAATACTTGCATTTAATGGGTTTTTCTATGTAAAATCGCTTTTGTACATTTAATTTGATGCAGACACTAAAATTTGATATCTGGACTTTAACCCAATAAAAACAAACACAATAACTGATATATTTTTGATTTTGGCAGATCAGCTCCTCCAACCAATCTTCAGTTCAGTAAATGAAGCCCCGCCCACTGCAATTCACCTGTGAAGCTCCTCCCACAGCAGTTCTCCAATAAATGCTGGAATATTCCCATCAGACGAGCATCAGAGCATCAGGAAGAGCTGAAATCTGCAAAGACTGAGTTTATTAAAGAGGACAGTGAGAACATGAGTGATCCAGAACCCTGCAGAATGAAACACACTGAAGATACTGAAGAACAAAGAGGTTGGTGTTTATTCTTCATTCATTCATGATGCTGAACAACATTCATGTTAGAAAGATTCAAACACTTCTGCACATTTAGATACACAGTTAAACTATGAAATGAGACACAATGTTCTTTTCTAACAAAAGCTCAGTAAAGGGAGGTTTGGGAAACTTTCATAATGATTGTCAACATCAGATCAAACTATATATTATTTTATATTTATTTCATATCTGCTTCACAATTTGCAAGAGTGTTTCCAGAATTTAGGCATTTTCAGTATAGTTATTTTTTTAGGAATAAACAGTGAACACCAAAATGTATGAAGTAAATGAACTTTCCAGAATGGCTGACAGGGTTGTGTGATGGAATTTTTTAATAGTAACAGGACCATTTGACATATGAAGAACCAATCATCACAGTACGCGTGTCGTCATGTATTAAGATATGATTCGTTTACGATAATCAGACGTGTTATTTTTGAATAATCGTCTATGGCCTGGACATATTCCTTTATTTAAACAACTTCAATCTGATGCCAGCATCGGAAAGTAAGTCCATGAAAAAAAAAGTGAACATTTTTGTTTAATACAATAAATTTCCCCCAAACCTTTAATTTAATCTACCCAAAATAGATTTTAGTCGTATTAATATTTTAAGCTTTGTCTAATTAAAGCTCTTTAAAGTCATGTTGTTTGCATTTTATTTTTGCAGTTCCGTGATAAAATAAGGTTATAAGACTCTGAAGCATTGCGCGTAAACGTTTTCTTTGTTTCACAATACTCAATTAATCATTGTAAACAGAGGTTGGTGTCCTTAGAATAAGTATCTGAAGTTATTTTACGCTAATACTTGAAGCTTCCACTTTTCGAACGCGAAAGTGTGATAAAGGCCTATGTACAATCTCCTCCACTTTACTGCAAACTTCACTTGATCTTGTGTTTCTGGTGTCCCACATTCACATGCGTATGAATGGAAGTCAGTGGAAGGAAAAGTCTAGTGTGACCGGCCCTTAATAATTACACAGTTTTTAGGAAAATAAATTAAATATCAATCTAAAAGTTTCCTTAATGTGAGCGGTACAAGACTTGGCTACTTTTCCTAAGTTTGCCACCTGAACACACACACACACACACACACACACACACACACACACAAATTGAATGGACTTGATTATACAATGTTAAATGGTTAAAAAAAACTCCTTAATTGGTCCTTCATGGACAAAAATCGGCACCATAGGAAATGAATGGGGAATACTATAATTCAGAGCAATGTTTTCTTTATTTTCTTAATATTATTATCTATATTCAATAAAACCAACACTATGCAGATCATACACATAAATACACATTCTCAGTGTGGCAAACACTCTCTCACACACACTCTCATACACACACACACACACGCTCTTCAAAGTCAGATCAAAGTCCTACTGCACGATTTGTTGATGCTTGTATGTTGTACATTGTTTATTCTCATCTGTTTGTTACATTTACTTTTATTGAGTTATTGTTAGGTTTATTGTTTATTCTTTCCTGTTTGGTACTTTTTTGAGTTATTGAAATTTGATGTTTTTAGAAATAAATAATTTCTCGGTCTCCTACTTTGTCTTTTCCTTATATCATGGTCATATTTGTCTGTAAGCGTATTTTGTATAGTCTCTCCCAACATAATAGATTTTAAAACATTCTTAGAGGTTAAGTTCATTACAACAATGGTTTATAGATTTCAGCCTATATGCAGCCATTGAGGACTACAGCCATATAGTGGCTATTGATATTTTTGCATTTTGATATTTTTATACCATCATATGTCACCATATGTCACCAAAGTCACCACATTTTTAGGTTTTGGCTGTCTGGTCTTACTGGAATGATTTTTTTTCTAAAGTAAAATAAATATTAAATATAACATACAAATAAGCTTATTTTACTTAAAAAATATTGTACTTTTAGAGATAAATGAATAAAAAAAACAAATCACAAAAAAAGTACATAAATTGATAGTTTTTATTTTATTGAAGATAGTGCTATGACATTTATTTAAAAAAAGAAAAGAAAAAAGGGATCACACCTGAGACCTTCATGCCCAAATTTGTCCACGAAGCACCAATTAAGGGCTGCTGTACGAAGGACACTTGAGGGTTAAATGTCTCCGTGCGATTGGTAAAATGGCTCAATTTCACAGCAGTCACTTGTAATATGAGAAAGATTGAAAACTTATGAGAATTCTGGTCTCCTTTCTGGGTGGTGTCTCTTCGAGATATCTGATAATTCTCGCCTCTGAAACCAGGTGTAGTGAATATTTACAGTCCTTTGATTCTGATCTGGGTATTTAAAGGAATACTCCACTTTTTTTGAAAATAGGCTTATTTTCCAACTCCCCTAGAGTTAAACAGTTGAGTTTTACCGTTTTCGAATCCGTTCAGCCGATCTCCGGGTCTGGCGGTACCACTTTTAGCATAGCTTAGCATAGTTCATTGAATCTGATTAGACCGTTAGCATCTCGTTTAAAAATGGCCAAAGAGTTTCGATATTTTTCCTATTTAAAACTTGACTCTTCTGTAGTTACATCATGTACTAAGACCGACGGAAAATGAAAAGTTGCGATTTTCTAGGCCGATATGGCTAGGAACTATACTCTGATTTCAGCGTAATAATCAAGGAACTTTGCTGCCGTACCATGGGTGCAGCAGGCGCAATGATATTACGCAGCGCCTCTCACAAATGTCTCCATGGTTGCAAGGCACGCTCCCTGTGCAAGCAGGGGCTCACAGGCGCTGCGTAATATCATTGCGCCTGCTGCACCCATGGTACGGCAGCAAAGTTTCTTGATTATTACGCCAGAATGAGAATATATTCCCTAGCCATATCGACCTAGAAAATTGCAACTTTTCATTTTCCGTCGGTCTTAGTACACGATGTAACTACAGAAGAGACAAGTTTCAAATAGGAAAAATATCGAAACTCTTTGGTCATTTTTGAGCGAGATGCTAACGGTCTAATCAGATTCAATGAACTATGCTAAGCTATGCTAAAAGCGCTGAAAAGATGTATACACATTATACCTTCATCCAGGCCGTTGGATTCTGTCAGTGGGCCAACAGGTAATTCTGTACAATCGGAAGATTAATGTACCTCATTCATAGAAAGTTTCAGGGACATATGAAATTAAAATGCATCAAAATGATTGGAATGTTTTATTGCAGTTGTCTATCACAGCAAGTCTCAATTTTATGTCCTTTCACTTCATATTTCTCTCTTTAAATTATTTTGATGTACTGAAAATTAAATGACACTTTTTTCTTTCATTTCATACCTGATGGAAGTGAAGGAGGAGAGTGAAGAACTGAGTGAAGTGGAGGAGGAACATCATAACTGTGGAAAGAGTTTCTCTATTAAAAGTAACCTGAAGATACACATGAAGATCCATACAGTGGAGAAACCACATCACCACAGTCTGAGATCATGATAAGTAGTTCATCTTTATGTGCTGAGAAACAAAGTCTCTTCTGTCACAGCCAAATCTCTCCTCTCCACCTAGTTGGCGCTGTTGCTCTGTCTGCTGTTGAATTATCCAGTTTGTGGATGAGGAGCGACCCCTGATGTGATTGTGCGGCACTTATATAAATGTAAATATAAAGTTAATAAAGTAAAGTGCTATATAAATGCCTCATTCATTTATTTATTCATAGTTAGCCGTTTCTCAATATACGTTCTTGTCTGTTCTTGTAAAACTCATCAGTCGCTTCCCAAGTACTGTTCCTATTCAAAGTTCGCATTTAGCCAAGTACAGTTCAAATCCCCGGATGTGTTCTTGATCCGCCCCTTTTAACGAGGATGCATCGAGAGGTGACTTGTGCAGACTTGAGACAGCCAGGTATCCCAGAATGCATCTCGCACCAACCAGCAAGCGTCAATAGCAGAGGAGAAAACCCGCATAATTTAAACATACTACTGTTATTATGTCATGTCATGTAGTTATAAGAGTTTTCAGGTGAGAATGTACTGGTTTAATGCTCAAATTTGTGGTTTATTGATAAAGATAGCACCTATTTAAAAATTTGATCTGATGTTGTCAGAGTTGTGAGATCCAGGCGATCACCGGGCGCTCAGCGCTCATGTACCCCGCCGAGAACAGCCTTACCTCGGCTAATCCTTCTGACGTTTGCTGCTGGCTCTGATGTCTCTGTAGTGGTTAAACATGAGATATAATTCATCTTTTGTACATATAACAGGCGATCTTTGGTCTCATTATTCTATAATTTGTTCCCTGGCAAATCGTTTGGTCTGAGGGCAAAGTGAAGTTTCATAACTTTATATATTTAGGCTATTTAACTTTACCGTTGTAGCCTACTGTAATGCTGACTTTGTATGTTTGATTGAATTGTTTTGCTTTGACGTAACATTTGAGTCTTCCCGGCAGAACTTGCGCTAGGGCTTCATTTCTTGAACAACATTAATATTTCAGCTACACTTCAATGGTACGTCAACTAATTTCTGACCATTTCAAAGTTTTGGGAAAACCTTTTAAAACATAAATGACACCTTTGCAGCAGTTGAGTCAGTTTCTTTTATTTGATAGTTTAACACAATCAATGACAAAGAGATAGAAAATTAAATTCTTTAAGAGAGAGGTAAAAAGGATAAAAGCATTACAACCTTTAAAAATAACATTACTTTCAGAAGTCTGATGTCATCGTAAATACAAGTGGTCAATGGCTCAAGTTTTCAAAATCTGGCTTGCATCAGACTACTGCCTCTTTTCCTTCGGGTTCTCTGAAATCTGAAAAAGAAAGCATGATGTTACTTAAGAGCAACTCAATTCAGTTGTCATAGTCACATTCAACAATGTTAATATACTAATTTGCTAAACACACAATATTTTAACTATATTTATAATACTGTAAAATCATGTATATTTAATCTATTTATCAACACTTCAATGTGTCCAATCTTTCCACCCAAGTTTATCTCCAGCTCTAATTAAACACACCTGAAGCAGCTAATCAAGGTCATTATGATCAATGAACACTTCCAGGCAGGAGTGTTAGAGCTAAACTCCTCTTGAAGAGGAATAAACACCTCTGAACTATGGCCCTTACATAAAACTCAGTTCATTTTCTGTGAAACTACATAGCATTCAAGTAACAAGTGTATCTTGTTGAAAAAAAAAAAAAAAAGAGTTTAGGTTTTCTTTAAAGCTGCAGATTCACCTTATGTAGACCTTATTCTGTTTAAATATCACAAAATGGCCATGTTTTTTTCAATGTTTTATTTATCAAGCGGGTGCTTCTCATTGGAAAGAAGGCAATGTGCTCTGCAAGCATTGAGTAATAAATGCAATACATGGGCTATGTGTGTTGTGTTTGTTTAAATATCACAAATAAAAGTCGGGACAACGATGTGCAGTTCATCTTTTTGTTCTTACTGTGCAATAACTGAATCACGAACTCCGTTAAAGGATTAGTCAACTGTGTATGCTTTATAAACACAAATGATCGCCTTGCAAGTGCTTCCGCTTTCCGTATTTTTCAAAAAGTTTACGCTGTATGTCCTACGCCTTCCCTATTCAACTTACGGAACGAACGCAGCGCCAGTGTTTATTCTGGATGTATTCAACTCTACGGAGCCCCGCACATGACATGCAAGAAAAAAAAAATTAAATCATCCCCTCGATTTAAGTCGTCAAGTCATCTTCATTTATATAGCGCTTTTCACAATACATATTGTTTCAAAGCAGCTTCACAGTGACAATAGGAAAATTCTTGATTAAATCACTTCTGTTGTAAAAATTGTTAATTATTACTTTAGGGGCCACTTAAATGACACCTTTCCTACTGAAAACCGAATACCTTTAATGCATTCTTGCCGTTCATTTACATGTTTAGTCTATAGGGTTGCGTGTTTGAGTGTGTATGTGCGCAGAAGCTTGGTCTTTTTAAAAAAAGTGATATTTGCAAAATTACTTTACTGGTCCACATAATACAGAAAAATTAGTTGTGTCCGTGGATCTATGCAAACTGGAATAATTTTGATAACGTTTTATCTATACATAGGGAAAGGAAAGGAGGCCTTCGCAGGGGATAGTTTAGTTACCTGCGTTATCATCATGTCTAGATGCAGGTCCTTCATCTCATCTGGATACGGCCTGGATCTGGCAGGCTGTGGCAAACCTCGGGATAAACAGAGAGAGACTAATATTAGCGTAGACGCCATTCTTCTTATGATGTAGCGAATACATCAGGTGTTATGGGAAGTGTTCCCGGGTCCGGCTGACCTAATCTGTGCAGCCTAACGATTTACATGATTTTGAATTATAGAAGTAGATAATGTGTTATGTGTATGCAAGTTTAAACAGATGTGTTTTTAGTCTAGATTTAAACAAGACTAAAATCGAGCGCACGATTTACTATTTCATTCCCTCGATTTATAAATCGTGCGCAAATCGAGGGAACGAAATAGTAAATCAAGGGAACGAAATAGTAAATTGTGCGCACGTTTTAGTAATCGCGGGAACAAAATAGTAAATCGTGCGCACATTTTAGTTATTGTGGGAACGAAATAGTAAATCGTGCGCACGTTTTAGTAAATCGCGGGAACGAAATAGTAAATTGTGCGCACGTTTTAGTAAATTGGGGGAACGAAATAGTAAATCGTACGCACGTTTTACTAATCACGGGAACGAAATAGTAAATCGTGCGCACGTTTTAGTAAATTGAGGGAATGAAATAGTAAATCGCACGCACGTTTTAGTAATCGCGGGAACGAAATAGTAAATCGTGCGCACGTTTTAGTAAATCGAGGGAACGAAATAGTAAATCGTGCACACGTTTTAGTAATCGCGGGAACGAAACAGTAAATCATGCGCACGTTTTAGTAATCGCGGGAACGAAACAGTAAATCGTGCGCACGTTTTAGTAAATTGAGGGAACGAAATAGTAAATCAAGGGAACGAAATAATAAATTGTGCGCACGTTTTAGTAATCGCGGGAACAAAATAGTAAATCGTGCGCACATTTTAGTTATTGTGGGAACGAAATAGTAAATCGTGCGCACGTTTTAGTAAATCGCGGGAACGAAATAGTAAATCGTACGCACGTTTTAGTAAATCGCGGGAACGAAATAGTAAATCGTACGCACGTTTTAGTAATCACGGGAACAAAATAGTAAATCGTGCGCACGTTTTAGTAAATTGAGGGAATGAAATAGTAAATCGCACGCACGTTTTAGTAATCGCGGGAACGAAATAGTAAATTGTGCGCACGTTTTAGTAATCGCGGGAACGAAATAGTAAATTGTGCGCACGTTTTAGTAATCGCGGGAACAAAATAGTAAATCGTGCGCACATTTTAGTAAATCGAGGGAACGAAATAGTAAATCGTGCACACGTTTTAGTAATCACGGGAACAAAATAGTAAATCAAGGGAACTAAATAGTAAATTGTGCACACATTTTAGTAAATCGAGGGAACAAAATAGTAAATCGTGCACACGTTTTAGTAAATCGAGGGAACGAAATAGTAAATCGAGGGAATGAAATAGTAAATCGTGCGCACGTTTTGGTAAATCGAGGGAACGAAATAGTAAATTGTGCGCACGTTTTAGTCAAGTCAAGTCACCTTTATTTATATAGCGCTTTTTACAATGTAGATTGTGTCAAAGCAGCTTTACATTGATAACTGGTACATTATTTGGCTGCACAGCAGCTCTTAAAGAATAGTGTCAATGCAGGCAGCTGATAATACCTAGAATATCAAAATCAACCGCAGGCGGTAGATCCTTCTCCTATTTGGCACCTAAACTCTGGAACAATCTTCCTAGCATTGTTCGGGAAGCAGACACACTCTATCAGTTTAAATCTAGACTAAAAACGCATTTCTTTAACCTGGCATACACATAACACATTACCAATTTATTTTTTCAAATCCGTTAAAGGATTATTAGGCTGCATAAATTAGGTCAGCCGGAACCGGGAACACTTCCTATAACACCTGATGTACTCGTTACATCAGAAGAAGAATGGCATCTACGCTAATATTAGTCTTTCTGGTTATCCCGAGGTTCACCGTAGTTTTAGTAAATCGAGGGAACGAATTAGTAAATCATGCGCACAATTTAGCGTACTATTTTTTCCTGCATGTCATGTCCGGGGCTCTGTACAACTCAATACACTACAATGTGTAAAGTAAAAAAAAAAAAAAAATTAAATATTACTAACGCAAGATGCATGCACTTTTTAAGAATTTAGAAAATGGATAGTTTATTCAAACACTTTTATAACTTTTTTAAAATAAATATATCTTATTAGATTCAGTAACAATAAACCAAATGCAAATAACAACAACAACAACAAAAAGAACATAGAAATAATAAGAAAGATGCACCATTGTTTGAAACCCAGAGAAATCAGGTGGTTCAACAAACACTAGTATATAGGACACACCTGTGTTTTCTCCCAAACGAGGAGGAATTGATTAGACTACTGGGAAGTACACATGCAAAATGGGCGTTTACCAGTCTGTGGCCAATTTCAAACTACAATAGATGTTTTTCAACCATTTTTCATTAGATTTGCTACAACGGACCCACCCCTAAACCAAGCCCCCAGGGGATTAGAGCAAACCGGGTAAAATCCCTGATTGGGAAACAGCCACTAGTGTTCTGCGGAGATACACACCTGCTTGATCATGTGGTCATCAACTACAAATCACTGTTAGTTTAATGTCACTGTCTCCACCCATGTGTGCTGTTGGCTTTTAACAAAATTTCAATGCTGATCCAACACACTTTAAACATTGAAATGTCAATCTCAACCAAAATGATAATTTGGATCAAAACTCAACATTGTATCATTGTCACCATGGAATCTGGAATAACAATCCATCTGCTTCACTTGAAGTTATTACCTCCAGAATTTGACCCTTAAATTTGTGCAAAAGAATTGAAACCCCGGCAGAGTGATTAGAACCATGGCTACAATAAATTAAATTACCCCATTGATTCTTCTGGAACTTAACATCCAGCTCACAAGTATGTGTTTCCTGAAGGAAAATCAGTTTCGCAGCTTTAACAAAACAAAAAAATAGCTTTCCTCTTTACCAATTCGTGCATACCTCTTACATTTAAAGACTGGCTTCTGATGTCACGCTTGGATGTGGGCGGAGTTAAATGTCGGACGTGTCTTTTCTGTCGTCTTCCTACTGAAATAAACATTTAGTGCAGCCGCAACATATGAGGAAATTATGTTGAATTCATTCAAACCACAGCGATTTTGTGTGCTTTTGTGTGATTGTTTCGATGTTTTATAGTGAGAACTGTTACTGAATGTCAAGTCAAAAGTCAAAGTTTGAGATCTGTGAGGGGAATTGATGGGAATCGATCTCAAGTGTTGCTGCTGCCATTTTATTTCTACTCTCTTCACACCAAATCTGCTAGTTACTTTACTGGAACAGTTACTGCTACATGCTTTACATTGAGCTTATGAAATATGTAATCTAGATAAATGATTATCAAACCTGAGCATGTGAGTGACAGAGGGGGTACGCGAACAAAATGCTCGGTTTTGCCATTCATTTCATTCTTCCTCAATTTAAAATAACTTAAACACAGATGTATTTCTAACAGGCAAATGCAGCTTTATACGGTCAAATACATGACTTCCAATCTTACCTCATCTTTTGTGGTCAAAAATTACTGCATCCACATGAGGAGCGTGCATGATATTGCCTTCCATCGTGCTATTTTACTGTATTACTAAGTGTTTGACAGACCAGTTTGACGCTCTGACCCTCAGCGCTGCTTGTAAGTAAAAACTGGAGCAACAGACATCCTGTCGGTTTCTAATAAATGAGGTGTGAGGGAAACAGCTGCCTTCTGTTGCAGTTAGTAAGATCAGATATAGAGCAAAGGTTGTGTATCTCTCACTTTGCAAATGAAAGGAGTTGCATCAGCAACCAAAAACAAAAACTTGCTACAGAGCACTGGAAAGAAATGGCCTAAGATGAGTTTATATAAAGGGTTTATCTAAAGGGTGAGGGTAATGTTAAGCTTGACTTCTAAGACCAGAACTGAGCTTGGCATGGACTCCCTCTGAAATCCCTAACCAACGGACAGCGCTCTCAATCTGAAGGTAAGGATGAATCTTTTGATTTGAACAGATTGTGGAGATGTGTGTTGGAGTATTTAGTTATTTAGGGGGAATATAAATACAACAATATGTGTGTCTGCATTAGTATGAACTTAGTTGTCTACAGTATAGGTTTTCTCAGAGGAGAGCTATGGTAGAAATGTGTCCATCTTGAACATAATCAGAATTATCAGCTGATAAGGGTAAATCAACATCTCCGGTAGACTGGATCATGAGTGTTTTCTACATCATCTGAGTTGGGTTTCCACATTGTACCTTGACAGGTTGTAGAGATCTCTGATGATCATCCTCATGTTCTGATATCAAAGACATGCAAAGTTCAAATTGTATGAAGTTCAATTGCATTTGCAATATTTTGCATTTATGTTTGTTTTTGGTTTTTTGTATATTTATTTTGAACAGTTTTCATATGATTTTTATAGACTTCATACTTATCACTGTATTCTGTTTAATACAGAGTCTCTTCAGTTAAAACTTGTAAAGCTCAGTTAAAATTCACCAATAAATGCAGGAATATTCCCATCAGACGAGCATCAGAGCATCAGGAAGAGCTGAAATCTGCAAAGACCGAGTTTATTAAAGAGGACAGTGAGAACATGAGTGATCCAGAACCCTGCAGAATGAAACACACTGAAGATACTGAAGAACAAAGAGGTTGGTGTTTATTCTTCATTCATTCATGATGCTGAACAACATTCATGTTAGAAAGATTCAACCACTTCTGCATATTTAGATATGCAGTTAAACTATGAAATTATACATAATGTTCTTTTCTAACAAAAGCTCAGTAAAGGGAGGTTTGACAATCTTTCATAATGATTGTCAACATCAGATCAAACTTAATATTTATTTTACATTTATTTCATTGAGTGATTACACAAGATACGTTTCAGTAAGTTGTAATGTACCTTTCAACATACCTTCAGATGTTCATGCATGTTTATTCTGTAAGTAGTATTAATGAGGAAGAGATGATCACATTCACTCACGTTGCCATTTGAACTGAGGCGCTAATACAGTGTACAGTGATCAGTCACGCCACATTAAAGAGTGTCAAAACATTTTCTGTTTGAATTTCGGGATTTCATGGACAGAATTTGAAAGATGACACTTTGTTTCTTATTGAAAGTAACAAAACACAGAGCTTATTGTGATTATTGGTGGTTACTAGCCATCAGATTTATTTTCACCCACGCCCACCCATGGACTTTACAACACACAAACGCACACCTTTATTAATTCTCATTCTCTCTTGCTTTTTAATATGTCATGAGTGTATTCAGATAGATTTTAATAATCAATTTAAAAATTATGTAAAAAATAAAAACGGCATTAGTGCCCTCATGGTACGCACAGTGCGTACAGCGCCACTGGCTCACCCTACATCAAGATCTGGGCCCGTATTCACAAAACATCTTAAGGCTAAAAGTAGCTCATAACTTGCCAATTTAGGAGAAACTCTTAAAAATAATGGGTGTGTCAGTCCTAATTTTAGGACTCCTACATTTTTGCTCTAAGAGTATTTCACAAAGCATTTTAGTGCTAAAACTAGCTCCTAAATCTGTGAAACATTAGGAGTAGTCAAGAGGACTCCTAAATCACTAAGATCAAATCACAAACAATCCTAATGGCCGTTGCTGCCAATCCGCACTAAGACACTGAACATTACTGAGGCAATAGTGATAGAGCCTTGGGTGCTGAACCTTTTCTTCATAAATGCAATACATATTTTGATTTATAGATTTGAATCTACAATGAAACACCAAAAATAAATCTTTAATAAAAAAAAATAATAATAATGTCCGATTACCTGTGTCAGTTGTTTTCACTAGTTCACACTTACAAATGATCGAATAGAGTAAAAAAATTATATATAATAAGCATATTTGGTGTGCTGTCCAAGGAGATCGAGGGCTCCGAGCTTGGAATTTAGTCCAAATCCAGAGTTCTACCCGTATCCCCAGGACCCCAGCCAAGAGTGAGGGACGGGGTGGCGGAGGGATGCAGAAAATTGTCAAGGTAACTATAAGTGAGTCGGCTCTCGTCTGTGTATATATACCTCCTCTTGAGCTGATTAGATAGACCGTTTGATAGACCGAGGTCAACCCCGCCCTTTCTCTTAGCTTAAGACTTCTCTCTATTCCTTAGTAAAAGTTGGTCTCAGCAGCTTTGTGAATAGATTTTATGATAAAACTCTTAACTAAGAACCTGTGTTACATCGGGACCCTGTGTGACATTAGGTCCCTCATGAATGAATAATTGAAAGTATTGGATACCCAGAATAATCTAAATTAATACATAACCAATATTTATGACTAGCTCCTAATTGGAAACAAGATCTAAATTTAATAACCATTTGAAATTGGAGTCATGTAATGGTGTGAAAATGTTTGAATTCATCAAACTTTGTAAAATAGATAAGTTGCTTCTCGATCAGGTGCAGAGAGATTGAGTAAGGGATGATCCATATTTCATTGAGGTGGGGGAAGGGGGTTGGGATATTAAACTTACACAGTATGGAAATTGTAATTGTTTTATATATCATTTAGTCTTGGTGCATATCAAACATTATAACTGCAACACTGCCCTACCCTGCATGTGTTTGATTAGAAAGATGTGTTATGTTCTATTGTGCTACCGATTTAGCATAACCCCCTCTCTTCGATCAATGGTATATTCCCCGGGTGTTGCGCGCTCTTCTTCAGTTGGCGGGAAGCACTCTGAAGAGAGGTAACGCTGTGTTTGTGTTAATGGACAGCTCAAACAAGCTCTTAGAACATATTAAATAGAAGTTACGACCTGATAAAATCAGAACAAAATATGGTGTTAATACTGCTGTTAACCCTGTTGTGTGTTAAATGTTTTCACATTACATAAACTGTATGGCTTTAAACGTGCGATTGTGTCATATTTCTATGAACGGTACAACATCTGAAACATCAGTTATGTCCTGTGTTCATTTTAATGAGTATGAGGAGGCTTGTTAATGTTAATCTGAGTTTCATTTCATTCCTTTTTGATGACACGAGTGGTTTGTCCTTGAGAGTGAAATGCGCGCCAGTAATCAGCGGTGCATTTTGGGTAATGTAGTTCAAGACCCATGTTATTGGGTTAAGGAGAAGAAACTGAAACTGAATTGGTGTAGTAAGTTGCCTCCATATTAGAAAGATGGGACAGGTATGAGTTGTTTTCATTTTGTTTCATTATTGTTTTTATTAATTTTCAGAATTCATAAATCTTATTAGTTTACATTATTTTTTCCCCATGACTCGTTGGACATTTTCAGTAAATACAAGACAAACTTTGCTGTCATCCTTTCAAAACTGCTGAAAATTATACCATTTTAAGATGAGTGATGATTATATCTCCCCTACTGTAATACTCAACTGTTGTTTTAAGATATTTTGAGATGGAGACGAATCTGCGGTTATTTTATGTCACACTAAAGGACAGAAATGGTAGTTATTTCATTAAAGAGAGTGAGGGATATTACATTAAAGTATTTTTATTTAACCTTGAATGTGTCAAAGAAGAAAGAAAATTTAATTTTGATACAAACAATACCAATGTTTTTTTGTTTTTTTAATCAACAAAATGAGCAGTGACTCCTTGACAGAGCAAATATCTTTGAAACTTTAACACCCCAAAATCTTTTTTTTTTTTTTTTTTTTTTTTAAATGTAATTAATTTGTTTGTTAAAGAAGAAATAACATATTTTGTTACATCAACCATTTTTAAAAAAAAAAAAAAAAAAATCACATTTTTTAAAGTATATGGCTGCTGGTTTTAAGGCGTCATTTCATTTTTTTTTTTTTTTTTTTTTTTTTTTTTTTGAAATAACGAGATATGTTGTTATAACGACTTATGTTGAAATAACGACTTAATATCTTGAAATAACGAGATATTAAGTCGTTATTTCAACATAATAATTTTGTGTACTTCTGTTATAATTGGAATAGGCCTATTTGTCACACAGAAATAATGATACTGTGCGTTTGAAAAGATTGTTTGTGAAGCTGTTTATATCTACACATGACAACTCTCTTTAGATCAACGGCAGCGCGAACGTCGTGATTTTATTTTTGTTAAAGGTTTAATATACACGGGCGAATCGTTGTCATTTAGGAATTAGATCATGTGGGTGATGAAATCGAGAACGCAATCTTTTAAAGATTAATCGACAACTTTGTGCATCTCTCTCTCTCTCTCTCTCTCTCTCTCTCTCGCTCTCTCCCTCTCTCTGCATTGATATCTGACAATTATGAGTAGCGCGAGGGCTTTTCAGTGCATTCATTGCTATAATATTCATGAGGTGAGACATCTCTATTAAAGGATACACTCCCCGCACTTCGCAAACCCATCACACCAGAACCGTTTTCAGAACCGAAACTTAGAAATCTTGCACGGTTCCGGATGAGAACCGGTTTGGTTCCCAACCCTAGTCATGTGTGACGGTGAAAATGCCACGTCACGTCAACAACCCATATGTGCCTTTGGTGTTATGCATTTTATTTAATGGAACAATTTAAGATACTGTAAAGAAAATACATCTTGTAATATGAGTTTGCGGGAAGCACTCTGAAGAGAGACTGTGAAACCAGAATAGATGATTGTTGTAACACTGTCCCATTTTTTGCCTACAGTAAACACTCGAGAAAAGGCACTGCTGGTGTTTCTCTTTATTTGGGCCTGATCCTGTGGTGCGTCCAGTGTTCCACTAAAGAGTCAGATTAAGTGTGGAGCTAAAGTAAAATTGAAACTAAATAAAGAACTTCACAGGACCACTGAAAAGACATACATGCATTATACCTTCGTCCACGCTGTTGGGCTGCCAGGTGGTTCCTTACAATTGAGCCTTCGCAAAGACCCGCCCCCCTTAGTTACTGTTGCTTTGTCCAACAAGCCATGACGCTGTCACGCCACACGCAGTGAAAAATACATCGCGGTGCAAAGAGGACACTGACAACACGTAGACAGACAAGACAGAGCAGGTTACTTATGATATTAAACAAAGTCCCAGCTTTCAAATGGTGTAATTTTTTAATAAATTCGAACGATAAAAACGTTTTGTGGCTCTTTAATGTGTCGTGACAGATTGCTGTAGCGCCTCAGCTCAAACGGCTCGTAAACCGATCACGTCTTCCTACTAGTTAATTTATAGCATCAAATAAACATGAATGAACATGAGAAGGAATGTTGTTTCAAACGCGGAAAGACGTAAAGTTTAAGTCCACCGAGGTTAATCTTCTAACTCCTGACTGCTTTGTCGGACAAAATGGCGGACTCGGCGTTCTGATTGGTAGATCGCTTGTCAATCAAACTCCCGGTGAAGGGTCAGTTGGAAGATTAATGTACCTTATTCATGGAAAGTTTCAGGGACATTAGACGTGCAGATATTTGGTAATATGATATATCACGATAATGAATATGCACGATATTGTTATCGTGGGCACTTCAAAATACCGTGAATAATTATTTATTATGAATTATTGAAATTTTATAATCCATTTTAAGAATACTTTCCCCATCAACCGTATAAAATGCACAACAACGCTGTATGCTGCGTCAAAAAGATGCGTACTCAGATGTAAACAAGCCCAACGTGCATGAGAGAAGAGACGCACTGAATGAAAGTGCATGTTCCCTTTCTGACAGCAGATGGAACAGCAGAAATGCAGCGGTTAACAGGAAACAGGAACAGGAACTTAAATACATGGAGCAACTAACCAAAATGACAAACAGCTGTGACAATCAAGTTAGTGTCCATGGTGACTGATGATGGCGGGAAAACAGAACAAAGGAGATCATGTGACATATGAAAACAAACAGAACGTGACAGAATCTGTAACACATAAGGCTTCATTAGTTAACATGTTAATTCATTATGGACCTGAACTAAAACTAACAATGATCAGTTGTATTTTTTTTTAACTAAGAAAAAAATAATGCTTTCTGTAACAAAATTTGCTATTGCTCATTCTTAATCTTAGTTAATGCATTAATTAATGTTAAATAATTACCTTATTGTAAAGTGTTACCTGTTGTTCTTTATAATTCTTTTGCATTTTAATCTGTTTGAAACATTTAACTTTTTTTTGAGTGTATTTTGTTATTGTATTTAAATGTTCAGAGTTCTTTTTGTTATAAGAAATAGAGTTCTTAAACCTGTTATAGTATGACAACACTTTTTTTGCAACTTGTTTCAATATCGTGATAATACCGTATATGATGATAAAAGCTTAAGCAATTATCGCAACATGAAAATCTGATACCGTCACATGCCTAAGGGACATATGCAATTCATTTATAAAAATAAATCTACATGATTGGAATATTTTATAGCAGTTGTCTATCACAGCAAGTCTCAATTTTATGACCTTTCACTTAATATTTATTGCTTTTAATTGTTTTGATGTACTGAAAAGTAAATGACACTTTTTCTTTCATTTCAGAGCTGATGGAAAAGAGTGAGGAGAGTGAAGAACTGAGTGAAGTGGAGGAGGAACATCATGACAAACCTGGAGAAAAACCTTTGAGTCGCTCAAAGACTAAAAAGACATTTTTAAAGAAAGGAAGAGCCAAGAAATCTACAACCTGCACTCAGTGTGGAAAGAGTTTCACAAAAAAAGCAAAGTCTTGAGCGTCACTTGAGGATCCACACCGGAGAGAAGCCGTTCACATGTGATCAATGTGGAAAGAGTTTTCCATACAAACAAAGTCTTGAGATTCACACGAGAATCCACATTGGCGAGAAGCCGCACACGTGTGATCAATGTGGGAAGAGATTCACAAAGAAATCTTGTCTTTAGCTTCACATGAGGATCCACACTGGAGAGAAGCCGTTCACATGTGATCAGTGTGGGAAGAGTTTCACACAAAAAGTACATCTTAACGAACACATGACAGTTCACACTGGAGAGAAGCCGCACGCATGTGATCAATGTGGGAAGAGTTTCTTGCGATCAACATACCTTAAAGAACACATGAGGATCCACACCGGAGTGAGACCGTTCACATGACAAGACATTCATTGAATCAGGACATCTGAAAAGACATGAGATGATCCACACTGGAGAAAAACCTTACAAGTGTTCACGCTGTGACAAGAGATTCAGTCGGTCAGGACATCTGAAAACACATGAGATGATCCACACTGGAGAGAAGCCGCACACGTGTGATCAGTGTGGAAAGAGTTTCTCTATTAAAAGTTACCTGAAGCTACACATGAGGATCCACACTGGAGAAAAACCTTACAAGTGTTCACACTGTGACAAGAGATTCAGTCAGTCAGAACATCTGAAAACACGAGAGGATCCACACTGGAGAGAAGCCGTACACGTGTGATCAGTGTGGAAAGAGTTTCTCTATTAAAACTCACCTGAAGCTACACATGAAGATCCATACAGTGAAGAAACCACATCACCACAGTCTAAAATCATGGTAAGCAGTTCATTTTTATGTACTGAGCAACAAAGTCTCTTCAGTGTAAGTTAGCCACAGCCAAATCTCTCCTCTCCACCTGTAGTTAAAAAAATAACACTGAAGCAGAGTTAAAGTCAATGAGATAATGCTGTTTGTGGAGTTGTTTAATCAGATCTTGAGAGATTTAATGTCTTTTATCTTCAGTTGATTTCATCTAAGGCTGTGGATGGAAGTCCTTTGTAGTTATTGTGTTTCTTTTCAGTGATTATGCAGCAGGTGTTCATCACTAATGCTCAATTGTAACTTAATTATTCAGTTATCTCTTTTAACTTTCACTCTGCTTCAGTGTTACTTTAACACTATATAGAGAGGGACCATATGTAATCTGAGCAGAGCTGATTTAACTCTGGGGATTTTGCTGTGTACAGATTTACCAGCATATTAACCATATTTCATCAGTGAACAAAATACAATTATAGCCACACCAGTAAAATCACAGTAACACATTGTGCTTTTATAAAAATAAAAGTTTGAAGAGTTAAAGTGCTTAATTAGTTGCAGTATACAACAATAACCAGTGAATACATATCATCTTAAAATATTTAAAATCACATGCTGTAAAGGAAATGGTCTTCTTTGTCGAGACAACTCTTCCCGCCTGTCTCACGACAAATATTTAATTGCTACAGTAGTAATTTCTCGCTAGAAATGACATCAAAATTGTAAAATGTTGGTCAAAAACGTACATTTACACACAAACTGACCAGCAAATGCAACTTTAGGATGCCATCTTTATTTTTCTAGCTCAACTGTCACAGAATGGAAAGCACAGGATTGTGGGATATTAAAAGCAGTGAAGGATACATCTATGCTGTTTTCAAAAATTGATCATATGAAGGTATCGCAGGAGATAAGTAAAGCTAACAATGGATTTGGACATGCCTCGATGCCTTCCTACCTTGTAATGCGTCCTCCGAAGGCAGCATTTTCCAATTTTCAGACGCAGCCCTGAAACTATTTAAATATTGAGCAAGCATCTCATTGGCTGCAGACCAAACTAGTGATTTATAACACAAATCATCTTCATGACATTAAAATAGATCATAATTGTGCACAGCAGTTGTCGATCAGATTTGATGGGATTAAATGACTATTGAACTCATCATGATCTTGACTTTGAGCTTCACTTTTCATTTCACGTTTGTCTCTCATTTGAAATCTTTGAGACCTGATGGACGTGAACAAGAAAGGAAAAACAGAAGACAAAATTCACCTGTCCTCAGTGTAAAAAACGCTTCACATGTAAATCAAGGCTGAAGATTCACATGAGATTCACACTGGGAAGAAGCAAATCAGTGAAATCACATCTGGCTTCTCGTTCTGAAGAAACACCATTTAACTGTGATCAGTGCGGTAAACAGTTTCATTGAGCATCAGTCCTGAAGAAACACCTGAAGATTCACACAAAGGAGGAGATTCATTCATAATATTACAGCAGAAAAGACACAGCGGTGTGTGTTTAAGAGCAGGAAGTCCTTTACTACAGATGATGAACTGAAAGAGCACCAGAAAATTCACACTGGAAAAAAAACCTTTGAAGGAGCTGAAGAAGAGGCCATGACACTTTTAAGAGAGACATGAATCTGAATGTTTGTTTTTTTTTAAACTCGTTCTTCATCGTTTTTCATTTGAACATCTAGATTCTCTTCCACTTCTACTCTTCCATGGAAATCCGAAAGATATACTTTCACATAAATAAGAAACTGGACACTTTGCTTCTCTTCTTCTCTTGAAATACTCTGGCTCTCTTATAAGTCAGTAAAAAGAGAGATCTGTCTCATTCATTCTCACTTTTACTTATTTTTATTTATTTATTTATATTGTATTTACTTCAAGTAATGATTGATTTAACTCGTTATTGTCCATTTTTATTCTATGCACATTCTGCTTGCATCAGGAATCATTTTAGTTCTGAATGTCATGAAGTTGCCTATTATGGTTGTTTTTGGGGCTTTCCATGTTTCAATTTTCCCAATAGAGATTTTAAATGCTTAATAAATCATATTTCACCGCACACATGACTGACATTGAATGGGATTTCTGTCTGCCTACATTATTAACAGTTTCACCCTTGATATCCAGTATCATATATACATTTCACAGTTTGTTCTATCAGTTTGATGTTCATTCACACCATGAGGCTTCATGAAGTCAGAACAATTACTATGAACTTTAAACACAGTTTTTACAAAATAAACTGAAATGATTACTGTTCATTTCACCACAGCTTTACACAAACAGCAGAAGGAGAAAGATAAGAGGCGTTTAATCCTTGTTGTTATTTTTGTGTGATTATGTTCATGTTTATTGATGTTTTGTCATTGTGAACACTGGAGCGTCTCTGGCCGATGACGTCATCGCTCCGTCATTTCAGTCAGCGTCGAGTCTTCTGAGGAGAGTCGAGCAGTTCACGGTATTTCTCATATTTACACAACCATCAAACTACACTTTATATATTTTGTTCAAGCGACAGGCTCATTTCTGTGTTGTTTTCATCGAGCACAACGCTACTTGTGCGTCTTTTCTGGCGTCTTCCTGCTGAAATAAACATTTAGTGAAGCAGCAGCAGCATGTGAGGAAAATATGTTGAATTCATTCAGACCTGAACGATTTTGTGTTCGTTTGTGTGATTGTTTCGATGTTGTGAAAAATAATTGTCTTTCGATAGAGCAGTTTTATAGTCTTTTCTCATATATCGAGTGATAGTCTGAGGATCATCAATATTAACAGAGCTGCTGAAAACACTCTTTATTTCATGTCAGTGAATGTTTTCACCTCATTTATTATGCTGATGTCTTCAGATCTGCTGTAAATTGACACTTAAAGCTCATTTCATTGCTGTCAATAGACTGAGGGGATTTGTTGACTACAAATATGTACATTTATTTCTGTCTTTATGCTTTCAACAGTTTTTTTTTCTTTACTACTTTTCAAGATATCTGTCATTTTAATGAAGAAACAGAATAAAGTTATAATTAGAAATAATTTCTGAATTAGCATCAGTTGCTTTACGATAGACGGATATAAATAATTATTGCATTTAGTTTACGGGTCAAATATAAAAAGGGGTTAATATAGCAAAAACAACTTGTCAGTATTTAGAACAAGGATCATTTGCTGACATTCAAACACTGTATTTAAGAATCACAGTAATTGTCATTTTAAATCTTTATACTTTGCCACTATCCTTCAATCCACTAGGTTTCACCCATTTGTCACCAAGAAGTTTTTAATCATTTAAAATATAACTCAATTTAGTATGATCTCTTATTCTTTTATATATTTTATTAAGTACTGGTCAAAATAACTGTTGTTTCCTTTTTACATTAAATATATCTGTTACACTTAATGATGATGGAACATTATTTCACCTATATTTTGACTTTTTTTATTAGTTATTTGAAACATTAAAATAGACACTTGCATTTAATTGGTTTTCGATGTAAAATCATTTTTGTACGTTTAATTTGATGCAGACACTAAAATTAGATTTCTGGTCTTTAACCCTATAAAAACAAACACAGTAACTGATATATTTTTGATTTTGGCAGATCAGCTCCACCAACCAATCTGTAGTTCAGTCAATGAAGCCCCGCCCACTTCGATTCACTTAATTAAGCTCCTCCCACATCGCGCACATCATCAGTGAAGCTCCTCCCACATCACTCACATCATCAGTGAAGCTCCTCCCACAGCAGTTCTCCAATAAATGCTGGAATATTCCCATCAGACGAGCATCAGGAAGAGCTGAAATCTGCAAAGACTGAGTTTATTAAAGAGGACAGTGAGAACATGAGTGATCCAGAACCCTGCAGAATGAAACACACTGAAGATACTGAAGAACAAAGAGGTTGGTGTTTATTCTTCATTCATTCATTATGCTGAACAACATTCATGTTAGAAAGATTCAACCACTTATGCACATTTAGAGAAAGTTAAACTATCGAATAGGTACTGAACTGTTAGCAAATGTTCAGTATTGGGATGTTTGAGAAACTCTCATATTAATTTTAAACATCAGGTCAAACTAAGAATAATTTTAGCTCTCATTTACATCTGGTAAATCATCTGGTCAGGATTTTTGCAGCCGATACCGATTTCTCATCATCATTAACGGCCAATACCAATCCTGATCATTCAAGCTTTATATAAGTGACATGTAAGCTATCTTACATGTCACTTATCCATTCATTCAAATAATACGCTTAAAACACTGATTTATTCCTGAATGAAACAACATGTTGAAATGAAGTTAATTTATCCTTTCAATGCATTGACCAGCACTGACACCAATCCCCTTAAATCCCTTTAAACCTTTAAAGGATACTATGTCAAAAATATCAACTGATGTCCTGGACTGTATTATATTATAGTCCCGCCTCAGACACAGAGAGCAGACGAGATGACAGAAGCATCGAATCAGGTTCACTGTATTCTTTAGCCACTGTTCCTCCATGTTGTTCAGAACACATACATGGCAAATGGTGAGTTTTTATTTGTGTTTTGAGACCTCGAAACTCCACACTGGTGAAGACATGAGGGCAGTGCTAAAGTTCATCGTCATCAAATCAAGATCGTTTCTTGAAATCGGCCAGTATCGATATGAGGCAGATCAATCGGAGCGTCCCTAGTATCACGTAAATGATCTTTCCAGAATGATTGATGGGGTTGTAAGCAGAAATTAAGCAATTACTGATAAAGTTGTATTTCTCATATATTATAGAAGATATTCATAGGCTACGTCTACATTAATCCGCAGACATTTGAAAACTGAGTTTTCATTTAAAAGTGCTCCTCATCCACACTAGCGTTTTCAAGCATTTTCCAAAGTTGCTCATCCACACTGAAACGTCTGAAAACGCTTGAATCCACTTGCTGCGCATGCATAAAACATACTAAAAGCTCACAAGATGATGCAGAGAGAGCAGATATAATAAAGTTCTCACGCTATTCTTCTGGCACGATCATTTTATTAGCATATGATCACAACATTCACTGTCACGCCCAAGTCGTGCTCAAAATGGGCTTTAAAATGAAACTGTCATCATATTTTGCCGCGCAGGACAGCAAATGTGAGTAAATTTTCATCTTTGAGTGGAAATTTAGGGCCCTTAATACACCCGGCGCAGTGCGCCCCCAGGAGTGACGCATGTGTTTTTTGCTAGTTTCAGCCCGACGCAGTTATCATTTTCACATCCTCTGCCACGTTGTTTAAATGGCAAATGCATTTGCGCCCATTTGTGCGCCCATTGGCGTGCTGGTCTGAAAACGAGGTGTGTTCAGGCGCATTGTTGGCGTGTTGCTATTTTGAGGCAACTGAAATAGACTGCGCCACTGACCAACTGAAACCTGGTCTAAAGTCAATTGTGCAAATGATTATTATTTTTTTGTTATTTAAAGAGTGTGTTAGTGTTATGCGCATACACTGTACTTATTACACACTTATTACACATTAAAAATAAAAGGATTACAATGTAAAAGATTATTATTGTGTTCATAAAGATAAAAATGCTTTGGTGGAAACCGGCTTTTAGGTCTGCTCCGTAGATGGTTTGCCTGCGCGCTTTAACTTTGCACAGATCCGTTTTCTCGCTAGAGAAGTGTTCAGTTTTTCTGCTTGCAAATTCTGCCATGTAAATAGCGAATCCGCCATGGCGTGAGTGCAACTGGCTTTTAAAGGGAATGGGAGGCGAGAGTCTGATTGGTTAATTGCAAATTACACCCAAAACACACCCATGACTTATTAAGAGACTAGGGACAACCCTTTTAGACCATGCACGGGGCGCGCCGACCATTTTTCCCATCGTTAAACTAGCAAACATGGATTTGGTACCATTTGAAATGTCTCAGTGCGACTGGTACAAAGCGCTCGTGTCCAAAGAAACAGACCAAAATGTAATACAAGTTAGAGCGTTTAGAGATGCTTTGCTTACTGCAGAGGGTGTGTCCTTTCTCACGGTCTCCATCTAAATGAACTCCTGTTCCTCAACAAGGTGTGAACTCCCCGAGTCTGTGATCCCAGTCAAGGCAAACTCCAGTTGTTATTTCATGTCTCTGTTTGGAGAATGTGTGTCTTGGTCTGAGGACTTGAGGAAAGGCTCAGGGTGATTTTCTATCCAGATTAGCCAGTAATGCTGAATCTCTTCCATACACTCAGTGTTATGGATCCTTAAGATGTCCGGTATTTACTGCTACACGGTTTGGGGGAAAACCTAATTGCGATTTTCTGGTTAAAATTGCGATTCATGGTTTAAAATGTAAAATAAAATAAAAATTATATTTTTTTAAATATAAACTTTTTTTATTCTTTCATTTCAGAGCTGATGGAAGTGAAGGAGGAGAGTGAAGAACTGAGTGAAGTGGAGGAGGAACATCATGTCAAACCTGGAGAAAAACCTTTGAGTTGCTCAAAGACTAAAAATACATTTTTAAAGGAAAAAAGAGCCAAGACACCTTTCATATGCACTCACTGTGGAAAGAGTTTCACAAAAAAACAAAGTTTTGATGTTCACATGAGAGTTCATACTGGAGAGAAGCCGTTCACATGTGATCAGTGTGGGAAGAGCTTTACACAAAAAATACACCTTAAGAGACACATGATGATCCACACTGGAGAGAAGCTGTTCACTTGTGTTCAGTGTGGGAAGAGTTTCGCACAATCATCATACCTTAATGTTCACATGAAGACCCACAAGAGAGAGAAACCGCATACATGTGATCAGTGTGGCAAAACATTTATTTGGGCATCAACTCTGAAGAGACACCTGACAGTTCATACGAAGGAGAAGCCACATTCATGTTTTGTATGTAGAAAGAGTTTTTCACAGCTGCAAACTTTACAAACGCATCTGAAAATTCATACTGGTGTGAGAGAGTACATGTGCTTTGAGTGTGGGAAGACTTTTACTTTTGTGAACAATTTAAAACGGCATCAGATGATCCACACTGGAGAAAAACCTTACAAGTGTTCATACTGTGACAAGAGATTCAATCAGTCATCATATCTGAAAACACATGAGAGGATCCACAGCAGAGAGAAGCCGCACACGTGTGATCAGTGCGGAAAGAGTTTCACTATTAAAAGTCATGTGAAGCTACACATGAAGATCCATGCAGTGGAGAAACTCCTCAGTCCATGCGGGAAGAGGTTCGTTCAGTTATCTTCTTTATTCACTTATATGAAAAACATTCACAGTCTGAAATCACAGTATGTGGTTCATCTTTATGAGCAGTAAAGTGTCTTCTGTGTAAGTTACACTATATTGCCAAAAGTATTGGGACACCCCTCCAAATCACTGAATTCAGGTGTTCCAATCACTTCCATAGCCACAGGTGTATAAAATCAAGCACCTAGGCATGCAGTCTGCTTCTACAAACATTTGTGAAAGAATGGGTCGCTCTCAGGAGCTCAGTGAATTCAAGCGTGGTACCGTGATAGGTTGCCACCTGTGCAATAAGTCCATTCGTGAAATTTCCTCACTACTAAATATTCCACGGTCAACTGTTAGTGGTATCTATTAAGCGGTATTATTAAGTTGAATTATTAGATTCTAACAATAACAAAGTGGAAGCAATTGGGAACAACAGCAACTCAGCCACGAAGTGGTAGGCCACATAAAATCACAGAGCGGGGTCAGCGCATGCTGAGGCGCACAGTGCGCAGAAGTCGCCAACTTTCTGCAGAGTCAATAGCTACAAACCGCCAAACTTCATGTGGCCTTCAGATTAGCTCAAGAAGAGTAGAGAGCTTCATGGAATGGATTTCCATGGCCGAGCAGCTGCATCCAAGCCTTACATCACCAAGTGCAATGCAAAGCGTCGGATGCAGTGGTGTAAAGCACGCCGCCACTGGACTCTAGAGCAGTGGAGACGTGTTCTCTGGAGTGACCAATCAAGCTTCTCTGTCTGGCAATCCGATGGATGAGTTTGGGTTTGGCGTTTGCCAGGAGAATGGTACTTGCCTGACTGCATTGTGCTAAGTGTAAAGTTTGGTGGAGGGGGGATTATGGTGTGGGGTTGTTTTTCAGGGGTTGGGCTTGGACCCTTAGTTCCAGTGAAAGGAACTCTTAATGCTTCAGCATACCAAGACATTTTGGACAATTTCATGCTCCCAACTATGTGGGAACACTTTGGGGATGGCCCCTTCCTGTTCCAACATGACTGCGCACCAGTGCACAAAGCAAGGTCCATAAAGACATGGATGAGTGAGTTTGGTGAGGAGGAACTTGACTGGCCTGCACAGAGTCCTGACCTCATCCCGATAGACACCTTTGGGATGAATTAGAGCGGAGACTGTGCGCCAGGCCTTCTCGCTAATATTACTGCCTGACCTCACAAATGCGCCTCTAGAAGAATGGTCAAAAATTCCCATAAACACACTTCTAAACCTTGTGGAAAGCCTTCCCAGAAGAGTTGAAGCTGTTATAGCTGCAAAGGGTGGGCCAACTCCATATTAAACTCTACAGATTAAGAATGGGATGTCATTAAAGTTCATGTGCATGTAAAGGCAGGCATCCCAAAACTTTTGGCAATATAGTGTAGTTTCCTAACAGCCATTATGAGCAACAGGACATTTTGGTGTTTGCTTGTTATCTGCTTCAAATTTTTCACATTATTATGAGATGAGTTAAAAGTATCTCATTATTGTGAATAACTCTCATTATGAGGAAGATTCTCATTTTGAATCAGATTTTGATTTGATACATGCATAGGTTTGATTTTAGATTCCTTTTTTAAACATTGAGGTTTATTTAAAGTCAAATTTAACTTAAAGTGAAAAAACAAAGGAAAAAAAAATACTTATTTAATTTAATCTAAAGGATTAATTCAACCAAAAAAATGAAGGAATCATGCAGTGGTGTGTGGAAAGATGATGCGTGTCCTCTGGATCCTTCACAGAAACCACTGATCTAAAACTGTGGTTCACAAACCTTTGTCCCTGAAGCCCCCTTCCTTATATATAAGAACACCTGTGTCCTCAATTGATTGATATTAAATATAACTCATAGGCGGAAAAACTGTACGCTTCTCCAGGGAGGAATCTTATTATTTTTGATATTTGGCATGTTTGTGTGCTGCTGCGCATCCCTGTGTGTGTAATAAGCAGAGTGTACATGTGTTGTACACCTATAGCCTATATCATGTCTGTTGGAAATTAAATGTGTTTGTTTTTGTCAGAACTACCAGAATGCATCTGGAAGGAGAGGACAGAGAGAACGCCAGTGATCCAGAACCTGCAGAATGAAACATCGTAATACTGAAGAGGTTGGTGTTATTCTTCATTCATTCATTCATTTATTCGATACTGAAAAACAAAGAGGTTGGTGTTTATTCTGCATTCTTATATTCATATTACAGCGGAAAAGACAAGGCGCTATATGTTGAAACCTTGGAAACACATGAAAGGATTCACACCGGAGAGAAACACATCAGAGTTTGATCAATGATCTAGTCTACGGTCATGATCACAGTAACTAGATCATCTTCAGATCCAGCACTGACATGAAACGTGACACAATAAAGCATCTCTTCCATAGAAATCTGTTCTGATCAGCTGCAGTGAGAGACATGACAAAGAAACATCATCCAAAGTTGACAAAGTTCATCTTTAAGAGTTTGTGTTAATTTTCTTAATGAATTTGTATCACTCAGTTCTCTTTTATGAAGTTAAGTAGAAGTTTTTTTGAAAGAATAAGTGTCACTTTTACTTAAAGTTTGTATTTACCTCAATAATGATTGATTAAACTTAGTCATTTTATCAACTCATTGTTATTGTCCGTTTTTTAATTTTCTGCTGAGTCTGCTTGAATCAGGAATAATTTTAGGTTAAAAGCTGCAAAGAAGCTTATAATTGTTTTGTGTGTCTTTTCTATTCAATAAAGACAAACATCTGAAACTACTTGACTCTTCTGTAATGAACTTGTGAACATGTGATCAATGTGGAAAAACATTTCTTGGGTCATCAAACCTGAAGAAACACCTGACAGTTCATACAAAGGAGAAGAAAACACACACTGGTGTAAGAGCTTATATGTGCTTTGAGTGTGAAGACTTTTAATTCAGCGAAATGTTTAAAACTTCACTAGAGAATTCACACTGGAGAAAAACCTTACAAGTGTTCACACTGTGACAAGAGATGCAGTTGTTCATCATCTCTGAAAACACATGAGAGGATCCACAGCAGAGAGAAGCCGCACACGTGTGATCAGTGTGGAAAGAGTTTCACTATTAAAAGTGACCTGAAGCGACACATGAAGATCCATGCAGTCTTCACCAACTGGGTCGACATTTCATTCAGTAACGTAAAGCCTCAGTTATACTCCAGTTCAGATGCTACACGGACAGCAGGGACGCGGACCACTTGTATTTATACTACAGAAAGTGTATGGTGGGGTCTGCTCGGCAGATGCGCAGTAGATCAGCTTGAACAGTAAACAAACAAATTATTGCACATTGTTATTTTTGCACATCTCGCTGTCTTTATATTTTAACGATGGATTGTAGAGGTTCGGGTAGTGATGGATGACTTCACACAGCCTCTCCAAATTCGATGTCGATTTTACAGCGCATGCGCAGTTGGTGCTTTTGTAGCCTAATGACGCACAGTCACAAAAAATGGGAGGCACACGGATGTCCACGCAGAGCCTCCGCGTACAATCTTCAATGATGATTTTTACGTCTCGTGGCTTGTTGGGAATCTGTGCCACTGGCTGTCCTGTCGGTGAGGCCTTCACAGGGGATGATCTAGGTGACACAATCTCTTCTGACACTTCAGGGATGCGTTGTCGTCGTGTCTAGACGCAGGTCCTCCATCTGATCTGCATACGGCCCGGATCCGACTGACTACAGTAAACCTCAGGATAAACAGAGAGACTAATATTAGCGTAGATGCCATTCTTCTTCTGATGTAACGAGTACATCTGGTGTTATAGGAAGTGTTCCCGGTTCCGGCTGACCTAATTTATGCAGCCTAACAATCCTTTAACAGATTTGAAAACATAAATTGATAATGTGTTATGTGTATGCCAGGGTAAAGAGATGCGTTTTTAGTCTAGATTTAAACTGACAGAGTGTGTCTGCTTCCCGAACAATGCTAGGAAGATTGTTCCAGAGTTTAGGTGCCAAACAGGAGAAGGATCTACCGGCTGCGGTTGATTTTGATATTCTAGGTATTGTCAATTGGCCTGAATTCTGAGATCGCAATAGACGTGAAGGACTATAATGCGTTAAGAGCTCGCTCAGGTACTGGGGAGCTAAACCATTTAGTGCTTTATAGGTAAGTAGCAAGATTTTAAAATCTATACGATGTTTAACAGGAAGCCAATGCAGTGTTGACAGAACCGGGCTAATATGGTCATACTTCCTGGTTCTAGTAAGAACTCTAGCTGCTGCGTTTTGCACCAGCTGTAGTTTGTTTATCAAGCGAGCAGAACAACCACCCAGTAGAGCGTTACAGTAATCTTGCAATGACCATCCTTGTTCTCAGGACGAACCGTGTACACTGGTAAGTCAGCTGCACGCTTTACTACTACCAAAGACTATAGAATAACACAAGATGCGTCACTCGTATTGTTTTGAATGGGAGATAGTTCAACACGCAATATGGTGGAATAAGTCCCGCCTTCTAAATAAGAGCCAATCACCGATTGGTAAAGTCATCGCATCACTGCAGTGGCCATTAGAAGCTCCGGTTCCTATAGAAACAGTCAGAGACGCGCTTTTAGGACTGCGCATGCACATTAGCTTGATCCAGCCTAAAAAATGCTGTTTTTTTTGTCATGATTCGAGCATTTAGAAACAAAATGTAGGAGCCAGTTGTTGTCAGATTTTATTGGTGATTTCAAATATGAAATTTAATCAAAAGCTTGGTGAACAGTTTTGGAGAATTTGATGTTTCCCCATTCAAAGAGATAGGAGCTGCACTTGCATGCCTGAGAGGCGTTTCAAAGATGGCCGCCGAGTGAAATGACTTGTCTTAAAGGGACTTTGCTACTACATACACCTCAGAGTCCCACTTGTCTGCCAACTAGTGCTTACCACATAACTTGAATGTTTTTCACTAACACACGATCTTTGACTTCCAAGGAGGAATTTGTCACACATTTGTCAAACCTGGGTTTGTTCCTCTCTGCACTATTTAATGCTCTATGGGAGGCTGTTACGGAAGGACCGACCAGGAGACAGGAGATAGTGAAACAGGTATTTATTGAAACACAAGTAGAGCAGATGGTGACAACAGGTGAGTATATTGCAGTGAATGTTGATCGTGGAGTGATATAGAGAGTGATACTGTCCTTGTAATTGCAGAGTGCAGATGGATGTAGAGTTTTGCTGACTGGAGACGATGACTGCAGACAACACTTCACACACGGAGAGGAGACGTTCGGGGAAACACGGAGACAAGATAGCAGGTAAGTAACACAGGGAGTCCTTGAGGTAAGCATACAGGTAAGTCCTTCGATGCAAACGAGACCGGACAATGTGACTGTGTGAGAGTGTGTCTTAAGTAGTGCAGTGTGATGAATGGGCTGATGAGGTGCAGGTGGCGGTGATTAGTACTCCGGGGATGGTGTGCGCTGTGATTGGTGGATGGAGGAGCCTGGTGTGTCTGTGACAGTACCCCCCCCCCCACGGCCCGCTCCTGAGGGCCGCGGACCCCGACGTCGTGGTGGTCTACCTCTTCCACGAGGGGCAGGTCTGTTAGGATGAGCAGCGTGGAAAGTGTTCAGCAGGTTGGGATCTAGGATGTCGTTACGTGGAATCCATGAGCGTTCCTCTGGGCCATAACCTTCCCAGTCTACGAGGTACTCGAGCTGACCACCACGGCGCCGGGAGTCCAAGATCTCGTGCACCTCGTATGCATCTCCATCTTCTAGTAGAAGTGGAAGGGGGGGCTCGGCTTCGGCCACACCAGGCTCTGTGGAGAGAGGAACAGAAGGGTGGTGAGGCTTAAGCAAAGAAACATGGAAAGTGGGGTGAATGCGATACTCTGGAGGTAGTTGAAGTTTGTAGGTGACAGGATTTATCTGCTCCAGGATGGTGAATGGGCCAATGAACCTGGGACTCAGCTTGCGGCAAGGGAGGCGCATCCTGATGTCCTTGGTGGACAGCCAGACCTTCTGTCCCGGTTGATAGGAGGGAGCTTCGGACCGGTGAAGGTCGGCTGTCATCCTGCGCCTCCGGAGTGCTCGTTGGAGTTGGTGGTGAGCTGAGTCCCAGACCCTCTCGCTCTCTCGGAACCAGTAGTCCACAGATGGTACGTCAGATGGTTCCCCGGTCCAGGGGAACAGTGGAGGTTGGTAGCCGAGTACGCACTGGAAGGGGGTGAGTCCGGTGGATGGCTGGCGAAGGGAGTTTTGGGCGTACTCGGCCCAACCCAGGTACTGGTTCCAAGAGTCCTGGTGGCCATGACAGAAGGTACGGAGGTAGCGGCCGATCTCTTGGATCTTCCTTTCCGTCTGCCCGTTCGTCTGAGGGTGGTATCCAGACGAGAGGCTGACGGTCACACCTAGGAGTGAGAAGAAGGCTTTCCATACCCGTGAGATAAACTGTGGTCCTCTATCGGATACGATGTCTTCAGGGATACCAAAGTAGCGGAATACTTGGTTAAACATGATCTCTGCTGTCTCCATGGCAGTAGGTAGACCTCTCAGAGGGACAAGACGACAGGACTTGGAGAAGCGGTCGACCACGACTAGGATGCAGGTGTATCCGTCGGAGGCAGGAAGGTCGGAGACAAAGTCTACTCCTAGGTGTGACCAGGGTCGGTTGGGAACGGGCAGAGGAAGGAGTTTGCCGGATGGTAGATGGCGTGGGCTCTTCGAGATGGCGCAGTCCTTACATCCCTGCACGTACCTTCTGACATCGGCAGCCATGTTGGGCCACCAGAAGCGCTCCTTTAGCAGCGAGAGGGTCTCATTGACCCCCGGGTGGCCAGTGCCAAGCGAAGTATGTGCAGAGTGGATTATGGGAGTGCGCCGTGTGCGGGTGATGTAAAGCAAGCCCGGTGGGCAACCCGGCGGAGTGTTGGTGGAGGCATTGGAGGAGGGTAAAGTCTCCGCCGACCAGGTGATGGGGCTGACCACAACTCGCTCGGGAAGGATGGGTTCAGGGTCCTCTGTGACAGGTTCGGGAGCATGGAGTCTGGAAAGGGCGTCGGCCTTGATGTTTCTGGAACCGGGTCTATAGGAGATGGTGAAATCAAAACGAGTAAAAAACAGCGCCCAGCGGGCCTGTCTGGGGTTCAGTCTCTTAGCGGATCGGAGATATTCAAGGTTCTTGTGGTCGGTGAGAACCAGGAAGGGATGTTTGGCTCCCTCCAACCAATGCCTCCACTCCTCGAGAGCCAACTTGACTGCCAGTAGCTCTCGATTGCCGATGTCGTAGTTCTTCTCCGCCGGGTTGAGCTTGCGGGAGAAGAAGGCACATGGATGGAGGCGGCTTGGATTCCCCTGCTGCTGTGACAGAACCGCTCCGACTCCGGTCGTGGAGGCGTCGACCTCTACCACGAATGGTCGATGGGGATCTGGGTGTACCAGGAGTGGAGCGGTGGTGAAGGCTTCTCTCAGGTGGTTGAAGGCCTCCGTGGCAGCTGGTGTCCAGGACAGAGACTTGGGCTTGTTGCGTAGAAGGTCAGTAAGGGGGTTGGAGATGGAGCTGTAGTCTTGGATGAATCTGCGGTAGAAGTTAGCGAAGCCGAGGAATCGCTGAAGTTCCTTGATGGTGGTAGGAGTGGGCCAGTTCTTAATGGCTTCCACCTTCCCCTCGTCCATCCGGATGCCACTGTGGTCGATGTGGTACCCAAGGAACTGCACTGAGGTCTGATGGAATGAGCACTTCTCGGCTTTGAGGAAGAGTTGGTACTCCCTCAGGCGTTTCAGGACCTCCGCAACGTGTTGGCGGTGTTCGGCCATGCTCCGGGAGTAGATCAAGATGTCGTCGATGTAGACCAGAACGAACTTGTGGAGAAACTCCCGGAGCACCTCTTGGATGAAATCCTGGAACACGGAGGGGGCGTTGACCAGGCCATACGGCATGACGAGGTATTCGTAGTGGCCGGTGGGCGTGACGAAGGCGGTCTTCCACTCGTCCCCCTCGCGTATCCGGATGAGGTTGTACGCGCTGCGGAGGTCCAACTTGGAGAATACAGTGGCACCACGGAGATGTTCCAGGGCCGCTGGGACGAGAGGAAGGGGATATCGGAACTTGACTGTGACGGAGTTGAGTGAGCGGTAGTCAATGCAAGGCCGCAAGCCTCCGTCCTTTTTGGCCACGAAGAAGAAGCTGGAAGCAGCAGGGGAGGTAGATGGTCGAATGTATCCTTGAGCCAGAGCCTCCTCGATGTACTCCACCATGGCCTTCTCCTCCGGGACGGATAGGGGGTATATCCGTCCCCTTGGCACTGACGCACCCGGAAGCAGATCTATGGCGCAGTCCCATGGCCGATGTGGAGGCAGCTTGGACGCTCTCATGGGGCAGAAAACGTCGCTGAAGGGGGCGTAACACGACGGAATATCCACTGACCTCTTCTCAATGGGGCTCTCGATGGACGTGGCCTGGACTCGGAGACAACGAGAGGTGGGTTGCCGAGGAACAGGAAGTGTGGAGAAACAGGATGGAAAGCAGGTGTCGCCCCACTTCAGGACTTCTCCAGTCTTCCATGAGAGGATGGGGTTGTGCTGCTCCAACCAGGGACGCCCTAGTATCACGTCAGCGGTGGAACCCTCCAGAACCAGCAGATGGATTTCCTCGACGTGCAGAATGCCAACCCGGAGCTGTAGAGGGCCAATGCTCCGGCTCACGCGGCTTCTGCTCACAGGTTTACCGGTTATCGACTGAATCTGGTAGGTGGATGGCGTGCATTGGGTCCTGATCCCAAGCTGACGGCAGAGGGCGCCGGAGATGAAATTTCCCGCTGACCCAGAATCGAGGAGGGCGGTAACTGGAACGGAGATATCGGCAGCAGTAAGTTGCACAATAGTGGTGAGTGGCTTAGAGGTGTTGGTATGAGGGAGGATAGCACTCACCATGGGACGAGGAGGACGTGTTGGGCATGTGGAGAGTACATGCCCAGGGGATCCACAGTACAAACACAGTTTCTGGGTCAGCCTTCTCTGCCGTTCAGCGGGTGACAGACGATTAGATTCCACTTGCATAGGTTCGTGGGCTGGTTCTGGGGCGCTGACGGATTCTGGTCGGCAGAGGGAGGTGTTCAGCTGTTGCTGACCCTGGTGCTCATCGAGACACGACTGCATACGAGTGGCGAAACGAATGGAGAGTTGGATGAACCGTTCCAGGCCGATGGTATCCTCGTATGCAGCGAGATGCAACCGCACTCGAGGATCCAAACCCTGGCGATAAGTGGTCATAAGCGCTCGTTCGTTCCATCCACTTCGAGCAGCGAGGGTTCTGAATTGAATGGCATAATCGTTAACAGACATGTTTCCTTGTTTTAAATTATATAATTTCTCACCAATAGATGTGTCCCATGAAGGTTTTCCGAAAACTTCTCTTAAGAGCTCGATGAAACTGGAGAACGATTGTAGCACAGGGTTGTCTTGGGACCAGATGGAATCAGCCCATTGCAGCGCTTTGCCGGAGAGTTGGGAGATAACAAAAGCCACTTTGGAGTACTCGGTGGGGAATAAGTGCGGTTGCATCTCCAGGGTCAGAGAACATTGCAAGATGAATCCGTTGCACTCCTCCGCCGAACCAGAGTAGGGCGCTGGTTTGGCCATGGGACTGACGTACACTGGCGGTGAAGGAGAAGTGACGGTGTTTGCGGAAGTGAAGGTGGGCGCTGACGGTGGTGGTGGAGTGGAGAGTGTGCGACGCAAAGCGTCCACCAGGTCCTGGAATGGATCGGGCTGACTCATACTTGTGTTTCGCTGTTTTGGTCCGGTCTTCTGTTACGGAAGGACCGACCAGGAGACAGGAGATAGTGAAACAGGTATTTATTGAAACACAAGTAGAGCAGATGGTGACAACAGGTGAGTATATTGCAGTGAATGTTGATCGTGGAGTGATATAGAGAGTGATACTGTCCTTGTAATTGCAGAGTGCAGATGGATGTAGAGTTTTGCTGACTGGAGACGATGACTGCAGACAACACTTCACACACGGAGAGGAGACGTTCGGGGAAACACGGAGACAAGATAGCAGGTAAGTAACACAGGGAGTCCTTGAGGTAAGCATACAGGTAAGTCCTTCGATGCAAACGAGACCGGACAATGTGACTGTGTGAGAGTGTGTCTTAAGTAGTGCAGTGTGATGAATGGGCTGATGAGGTGCAGGTGGCGGTGATTAGTACTCCGGGGATGGTGTGCGCTGTGATTGGTGGATGGAGGAGCCTGGTGTGTCTGTGACAGAGGCAAGCAAATCGTTTCCTTCCAGATGAGATTTAAGATGTTTAACATTTTTAGAATGGTATTTCTGTGGACTGTCTTGAAATGGCAACCCATAGGCAAGGTCAACAGGTAAACAAGGAAACATCAATTCATTGGGTGGTGTAACTTTATGATTCGTGCAGTTGTATGCATGAACTAATGACTTGTCAAAATCTCTCCAATGAGTTTTGTCTCTCATCCAAGGCTGGATGCATAACTGTAAAATTCATCAGTTGTGCATACATACTGTATATACAGTGTATTTGTGTTTGTCTGTGCGACAAACTCCTGTACACTCCACTGTACTCTTAACAAGCAAAAGACCCATAAGAGTAGTGTTTTACATTTTTCACATCAGCGTAGTTTGGTCTGTATGTGGCTAATTATTTTTACTACACAAAAAAACCACAATTTTTAGAAGAGTTAAAATAGCTTTCAATTAAGTGTTTGCTTTTGAAAGATATGTGTGGCGTTTTGCATGTTGTGTGTGTGTTGTATTTGAGAAATGGAGCCATATTTTCAAAAACGAAGCATTTTTAAAAAACTGACACTATGAAAATACTCAAAAACGCAAGTATTATGAATGTTTATGCATTTTAAAAGCACAATATTACAGTTAGACACACCTGAACCAGCTGATCAAACTCTTAATAGGCATACTAGAAACTTCCAGGCAGGTGTGTGGAGGAAAGCTAGTGCTAAAATCTGCAGGACCAATGTTGCCTACAATGTTGGTGTAAATCATTCACCCGCTGACATTCAGAACCACAATAAAAACAACATTTTAAAATAAAAATTTTATATATATCGTCATAAAATGAGTATGTTATATATAAAGCAGATCTGAATGTCATTGTTTAGTATTAAAAACAAACTTTCCAATGCACGAGTCATTATCTGCTCTATTTTTCACACTTTATCTCTCTCTCACACACATTTTCATGCATAAGCAGAAATGTCTGCACCTTTGGCTCCTGAGAGCTTCAGTTTCATGTGACAGAAGGACATTAAACCACAGCATGTTTTTTTGTTAAAGTGCCTCTTGGTTGAAGTCACCTGCTCTCATTTGACCACTTGCTTCTATATTTGCAAACAAATTTCATGTTCTTTTAATCTGAAGATTCTGTATTTATCTCATCTGTAGTAGTTTGACGCAAAGCTGTCGCAAATCAGTTTAATGATGCAGCTAATGCTAGTAGTTTGTGTGGACTGATCTGAACCAAATGACACAACTCAATATTTTACCAGATGAAAAAAGACTGTGGAGATCAGGCTAAACATCTGTGGATCATGAAATTTAACAGACAAAATGGGTTGAATATAAAAGAAAGAACTGACTACAGCTCACTTCTTTATATTTTTTTGACTATGACACTGTGGTCAGATTTTTTTCTTCTCACCTTCATATTTCACACTCAACTTTGTTTTTTTCCATATCCTCCTAGAAGTGTTTAACGGTGTGTTTTCAGCAGAAACACCTGCAGCCATGATGAGATCAATGTCTATCACCTTTAAAAAAGCATTTATAAGATGTAAATGTGAATTAATTCTTTCAATATTTTTTTAATGGCCTGGTAGTGATTGTAATATTTATTTTTTAGATAAACTGTCTGCTTAGTGAATAAACATAAGAAAATTTAGAATCCAGAAGCAAAATGAATTGATTTTGTTTTATATCATAAAGTGGCTATATTAGCATTATTTGGTGCAAGTGTAACAGACGTAGACCAGTAAAGAGCTGCGTGTAAACCTCACTCCCCTGATCTCAAGAGGTGCTCTAGCGACTGACGCTATAGACTGTGGTCTTTAGCCTCCTTGTTAGAGCGCCTGACTCCCATGCTGGCGGACCCAGTTTCGAGTCCCGCTTAGAGCGTGCGGTTTGGACTGAAGGGGTTGCACTGGTGCCGTGACCCGGATTTGAGTGAGGTTTACCCCTTATTTACACTGCACATCTGCGGCGCGTTACAGCTCCGGCGAGGTTTTATTCCATCCTCTACGTGGTGTCAACTCACACCAGGAGCATTTCAGAAGCGAAGCGGCTGGATTCGTGAGACCACAAGATTTGTTTTCCTTGATTTAAAACGCATTTCTTTAACCTGGCATACACATAACACATTACCAATTTATATTTTCAAATCCGTTAAAGGATTATTAGGCTGCATAAATTAGGTCAGCCGGAACCGGAAACACTTCCTATAACACATGATGTACTCGTTACATCAGAAGAAGAATGGCATCTACGCTAATATTAGTCTTTCTGGTTTTCCCGAGGTTCACCGTAGTCAACCGGATCCGGGCCGTATCCAGGTGAGACCAAGGACCTGCGCCTTGACACGACCACAACGCAGCCCTGAAGTATCAGCAGAGATTGAGTCAACTAGATCATCCACTGTGAGGGCCTCATCGACACGACAGCCACGACACAGTTCCTCAACAACCGTCCATACCGGCGTGATGAATACGATCCTCAATTGGATGGAACTGGAATAAATACTTTGAATGCTGCGATCCTATTGGACTTACGATGGCAACCTGAATCGTAACAAAGCACTGTTGGCCAGAGGAGAACTGGCCCCCCGACTAAGCCTGGTTTCTCCCAAGGTTTTTTTCTCCATTTAAACACCTATTTGCCACTTGTCTGCCACCTGATGTCACCTGATGGAGTTTGGGTTCCTTGCCGCTGTCGCCTTTGGCTTGCTTAGTTGGGGACACTTGACATTTGACTTGACATTTGATATTCAACAGTGCTTTGATCTACCTGCATTGACACTATTCTTTAAGAGCTGCTGTGCAGCCAAATAATGTACCAGTTATCAATGTAAAGCTGCTTTGACACAATCTACATTGTAAAAAGCGCTATATAAATAAAGGTGACTTGACTTGATTTTTTTGTGTTTTTAAATTGCTAAATAGCTATATTTTGTCCGGTTTAACTGTGTTTATTGCTTACTTTGTTTTGCTGTAGCCTAAAGACGAAGTTGATACGCTTAAAAGTCCAGTTATGGATGACAAGGATAAAAGATTTTTAAGTTTTTCAACTTTGAGTCTCTTGTCGTCAATTTCTGGCCTCCTAGTGATGTGAAATATGAGCTCGAGTCTACACAGAGTGATTGTTTTCACTTTATTTTGTATTTGAGCTGCGCTACTTGGATGCGGTGTCCGTCAAAAATAGACTTGGCGCCTATCTTTAGCGAACAGGACGGGCAATGAGCACTGCCGCAGAAGTTGCATATATGCAAGTACCGACAATGCTGTCTGGTGCACGTGCCGATGTTGAAGTTGTTGCAAGGCTGTCTGTTGTTAGCAGAGAAAGATGCTGTGTCTGAAGACGGAATTGTGTGGATTTGTGTTGATGGTTGATTTAACAGAGGCTGTGTCCGGGAAGGGGGGAATGGAGGGGTTAATTTGTGGGCATGCTACGGTAGAATGTGCCCCTGACCTGCAGATAACGCATTAAATATTCCTGCAGCCTAGGAGTACTCTGCTATGTAAGTCGGGGTCGAGTGCACCCCAGTAGGGGCACTGGTTCCACTGGGCAACCCTGACAGCGCACTTAGCAGAGAAAAGCTTGTGGTATAGAACGGGCATCGGAGTTGCTGTGAACAGAGAATAATGTGATTTTATATTTAGGAGAAGGCTGTAAGGAAGAGAAGCCAGGGCCTTGACTGTTGGCGGAGGCCGACTTTGTCCGATTTTGTCTGCATATTGGCCGCCTTGGATTCTGGAGTGGACTTAAGAGAGAGGTTGGCTGATTGCAAGGTAACATATAGTTTGTGCAAATCTGCTTTGTTCATCCTTCGCGAAGACTGAACGTCAGAATTAATCAGCGCTTGCCTCAGACTCAGTACTGTCCACTTCCCAATAGGCGGGATCATTGGCAAAGCTGAACGATAAGAGGACGTCGGGGAGGAAGCTGGAATTCTCGCCGGTGGTGGCGAGGGTAGGCCTCGGCGTCTCGGTGAGCGAGTGGCTGCTCGAGCAGGCTGGCGCCCACTGGATGAAGCCTGGGGCTCGGTGGCGGTTTCAGGCGGAGAAGGAGTGGTCCTGGGGCCGGCAGATTGCGGCGGAGGATACGGAGAAGAGTTGGACTCGTCATCAGACGGGAAGAGTTGAATTTGAGACATCGTAGCAATGGGCGAACCAAATGCTGATAAACTGTCAAACGAACAGAGGTAAGACTGTTGTATATATACACCTCTTGTCGTTAATGGGTTGATTAACTGAATGCTCTCCACTCATGTTAATCAGGTTAATTATCTGAACCTGCTTCTCCCGAACTTTGTTAATAAAACATCATAAAGTGTTACCGACCAACCGCCATATACCTTTTATACTGATTTGTACTCGCATTTGGCACTTTGGCGAGCCGTGATTTTAGGCCCTGTGACACACAGGACTGTTTGTACGCTACAGCACTAACAAACTTGCCGAAAACAATACAAACATACAACAGAAACACTGCTCAAAAGCAAAAGTGCTGAAGATCCATTAATACCACATTTTTAATTAATGTTATAATATTTGACTTTTTGACCTTGTCTGAATACCACATTCATTAACTCACAAAAATCCATTAAATGAAACAAAACATAAATAAAAGGACATCTGGAACAATAGTGATACTGTCAAAGGATGAATTAATGAAGTTGATTTCATTTATTACTCAGCCCTGCATCTTAAAGGGGTCATGAAGTGGATTTTCTTATTATTTTATAATGTTTCCTGAGGTGCACTTATAATGTTAGTATGATTTTTACATCAATTATATAGAAATAAAAGGCATTTTCTACCCTGATTTTAGCCCTCTGGCTTGAACGCTCTGCTTAAAGGGGCGTGTCTCTGTGAGTAAATGCCCACTGCTGTGATTGGCTGACATCTTTGCATTTCAAATACATATTACATGTGGAACTTTTACTATAAACAAATTAACAAATTTGTTAGATTAAAGGGATAGTTCACCCAAAAATGAAAATTATCCCATGATTTACTCACCCTCAAGTCATCCTAGGAGTATATCTTCTTTCAGACGAACACAATCAGAGATATATTTAAAAATATCCTTAGTCCTCCAAGGTTTATAATGGTAGTGAATGGCTTCCCAAATTTTGAAGACAAAAAAAAAAAAAAAAATTAATCCATCCATACGACTCCAGGGGGTTAATAAAGGCCTTCTGAAGCAAATCGATGCGTTTGTGTAAAACAAATTCGACGTACGTCGAATGCGTATGGCTGTCGCGCCGGAAGCTCATTATTTTACTTCATAAAGTTTTAAATAAGGAGTATTTTGATAGCTTGATTATATAAATGATTTTTATTAAGTACAAAGGATGTATTAATGATACAAAGACCTCTTATATGCCAAAAGATCAAGGAAAATTTGATTTCTCATGTCACGACCCCTTTAAAACAATAATAATAATAAAAAAGAATTGATTCTGTTGAGTTCAAAAATATAACAAAAACATTTCTGAAGTATTCAAAATGTATCATTTAACTTATTAAAATATAAAATATATTAACTTATATTTTCATAAGCTCACAAATAAATAATAATATGAATTTTCTGTGATTTCTATAATTTTCTGTGATTGTTTGGATGTTGTAAAGCACCCTCAGAAAACATCTGGCTCATTTTCTTCTGTTACTGTCCATAATTCTAACCTTAAAAATCAAGATTAGGCATAACATAATGTCTTCAGAATCAGAATACAAGTGAAAACTGGTTGAGAATGAACACCTAGCTCAGAGTAATTAAGGGATTATACAAGACGTCTTCAATTTACAAATGGTTGTCAAAAGCACAAATGCTACAAAATGCATCATATTGTGTGGGAAACTGTATTGTCCCAGAGAAAAACAGGCACTAGTTTTTTGTAATCAGTGGCCTAAAATGAGTAAGAAACAAGCATTGCACTTCATTCAGCAAACAGGGTGGTGTCATCTATGAATGTTTAAATATATATACTTATTGCAAACCAAATGAAGGAGAGAAATGAAATTTAAATGTGTATATATTTGTGTTCACATAAAATTCCTTCCCAGAATTTGGGCTGTAGAACGTTAGAAACCCAAAAACAGAATCCCAGTTTGATGAAGAGTTGATCAATGTCTTGAGACTTTTGCGTACACCACATTTTCCTGCTCTTCAGCCCTCTGAAAGAAAACACAAATACATGTTCACCAACGTAGCCTGTTTATCATGAACATTATTTACACATCTGTCATCCTCCTCCTTCTGGGGAATGAGGGTTATAATGTACATGCAGTTCACCTTTTAGTGCTTAAGTTCTGTACACACATACTTCAGTAAAATACAGGAGTGACAACCACTTTCTACAACAGAATTAACTCACACACAAAAAAAAAAAAAAAAATGCAGGTGCAAAAATTCTACACATGTGAACATCTCATTGTTAATGATGCATTTAAATGCATATGAGAGTTGTGTGTCTCTTCTGTATGCACGGTGCAAGAAACCACAGCGAATGAGGTACAGCTTTACTCATACTAGAAAAACTATCATAACAGACATAACCCTCTGGTCCTCTTCAGTCAAAAATTATTTGACATTTTTTGCTTCATTGGAATGGGATGACACTTGGAGACTTTTGTCGCATTAGCTATGTGAACACACACAAAAAAATCATGGACATGATTCGGATATGTTAAAGGGTCGGAAAAAAAATAGCCACACTTGGCTTCTTCACGGTCAAAAATGACCCACATAGTAAATGAATGGGAAATATGAAAAAATATGAAAACTCAGAGAATCTTTTGGTGGTACAAACTACAAATCAGCCACTGTGCAGAAAAAAGTGCACAGCAATGAAGGGGGGACACTGTAAAATGTCAAGAGAGCAAAACAGACACAACCAACCCCCAACTCACACTAGCCTGACTATAACACAGAGCAAGTTCTTGCAAATGTGTGAAATAAAATCAATATGTCAGCCACAAAGCAGTAAAAAAAAAAATGAACAACCAGGAAGAGGTTACACTCAAAAACATTGAGAGTGCAAAACAGATGCACACTCTCAAACACACACTTACTTACACCAGAGATGACAAATTACAAATACTTACTCATCAAATGTATTTAAATAAAATACAAAATACTGCTGTGAAAAAATGTATTTAATTGAAATACAAGTAATTTGTAATTTGAAAATACAAAAATACAAACAAAATTTACAGAGTAACAGTGGAGTTAGATACACGTAAGAGAGAGTTGCTCTCAGTTGCTATGTATAGCCAAAGCATTCAAAAAGCACTAACTGTAATATTTCACAATAAATTACATTATTACCCCTTCACCGGGTTTAACTGTGATATTTCACAATATAATACCGTATTCAGAATTTAATTGTGAAAATAGTGTATACGTGCATAGTTGCATCCCAAATGACGCACTATACACTAAGACGCGTCACTCGTATTGTTTTGTATGGGAGAAAGTACAACGCGCCGACTGAAAATACTGCCTAATCTAAGACAAACCTCTATCGTAGCTGTTATTCTACTCTTACTCTATTGATATGTTATTTTTGCAGCTCTTTTGACAGGACTGCTCTTGACTATGTGTTGGTGATGGAAGTGTTTTTCAGTTGCTGTTGTTTAAATGGTTGCGGTTTAGCTGAGTAATGTCACCTTGTTCAAACTGACACATTTTTTTTGTCGGTCCAAGGCCAAGCCCAAACAAGTACAAAAATACTTTTTAGTTGTTATAAGGGTTGCTTATAATTAATGGTGTACATTCTTCATTCATTTTAGTACTTCTATTTCCATCGTCCAGAAGTCAGATGGTTAACACAGCTTTTATTCTACAAAATAAAATACATCCCTACCCATGAGTTTTCAAAGCTGTTGCACATCTTGAAAAAGACGGTTGCTATCAAGTGGTTAAAGCAGACTACAGAGGCAGTCGGCAACTTTAACCGTCATCACGGCGAACAGATAAACTCAGTCTGCTTTTACAGCCTTGTTATGCTTACAGTTTTGCTCTTACAATCTATAGAGATTCTGATTGGGTAGATGATTTGAAAGTGCTCTTACCAAACCTTGTTTAATAAAACATCATTTGTGTGCAGAAATGTGTGTAATTCACTGCTGAAGCAATGCAGAGACTCCATACACAAAAGTTAAACATCTTACCGATTTATGTGCATTTCCTTTGTAGAACATCGGAGCAGTGTAAATGATGTCTGTCTGAGTCTGAACTGCTTCAACAAAAATGACAGAAACAAAACACTTATTGAAACGATGTATATATGTGACCAGTGCTGGTGAAATGAGTCAGAATGAGCACTGGCAAATTTTGAGCTAAAGGCAAAACAAGTGTAAATTTTGGTTGAATTTGAGTTTTTTTACAAAAATAAGTTCATTAAGCCCTTGTCTAGAGATTCTGATACTCCAAAGAGCAATTAAACATCTAAAAGTGTCTTTATTTGTACGTTTTCTGAGAGGAGTACCTTTCTTTTGAGCATGAAAAATGCCGTATTTCTCTGCTCGCTTCTTGATGACTGGCGCATCCTCTCAGCACAAGTTTGGTATCGTTTTAAAGCGCAGCATCCTGACTTTGTGAATATTCATAGTGAATTCTCGATGGCATGAGTCTGAACCAGTGAAATGTGATTTCAAACTCATGCTGATGTAAACAAAACAATCTTACTTGTGCCGACTGACAGATCTGAAGCGCGCACACAAAGACAGCGCGTGATCCTGATATACACATATACACTGAATTACAGTATTTCAGAAAATCAAACATTATCTGGTATGTCTTCAGTGAGCGTTAACTGTTGGGGAAAAACATCTGATGTATAACATATTAGATCTGTGCGGTACAGCAGGTCTCAATATATAGGCTGTCTGTTTTATTAATGTTAAACAATTGTGGAATCATGGAAAAAAAGTCGAATATACTGTATATTTTTTCCTATAGATATGAGTTTTGACTCGGTTTGTTCCAAAATTGGTGTTATTACCAGGGATTTAAGGTATGGTTGCTTGGCAAACTTTAACTTGTTTTTTGTTTTCTTCAAATTGACTTTGCTGACTCTGTTGACTTCAAACAGGTGTAGCTGATTAAAACTAATTTTTGAAAATTTGATCATTGTGACTCATTTTGCCAGTATGGGTCACACATTTTACAAATACATAAGTGGTAAGTAACACTTGCCTTTTGGGTCAGTTTTATTGTGTTTCCTGCAGATGCAGAAGATCCCGAGAGCAGCAACAATCAACAGAGATCCAGCAGCAGCAGCAGCAGAGATCAGCACTGTCAGAGAGACTGGAGGACCTGAAAGAGACAGTCATTAGTGCTAATTAATGTGTACATAAACACCAAATATCATCAGAGACATACCTGCACATGTGTGACAGAGTTGAGTGTTGTTGAGGTGTTGAGTCTGGTTTCTGATGGGATTGTTCAGCACACAGCTGTAGGAATCATCCACACACTCCAGATGGAGAAAAACATCAGACCGGCTGCTGAGATCAGACACACTGATGTTGGACAATGAACTGTTTCCTTTGTACCAGGAGAGAGTCACATGACTCACATTCACAGCTGAACACACCAATGAACATGATGATGATGAATTTTGTGAAGAGTTACTGCTGATGACAGGAACAGGCAGACGAGCTGGAAAAAGAGAATAAATGTGATAGTAAGATTTTGTGTGTGTGTTTTATTTTCTATCTTTTACTTTCTTTCTCAAGTAAAAGTTCATCTCACACACAGGTCATTGCTGACACTGACAGTCTCTCTATCAACATTTATAAACCATTCATGTTTGAAATTAAATGAAAGTATCAAGCAAAATGAAAACAAAACCATCACAGGATCATCAAACAACATAATATGTGGTGGAAATGTTCATGACTTTCAGAGAAAGGACAAAAATTACTCGATTCAGCAATCTTGTTTATATACTGGTGGAATTTTTTATTTTTTATTTGCAAAAAAAAAGCAACCATTTATAAAAAAAGACAATAATTTTAACTTTTTAAGTTAATGGGCATACTGTAGTAGAGAAAACTAATGAGAGTGTAAAAAGTGTTTTAACTGACCATAGACAGTGAGATTGAACGTGTTGAGCGGCGTCTCTCTTCTGCTGCTGGTGACATTATAAAGTCCAGAGTCTGTGGTTCTGCTGTTGATGATGGTCAGAGATCCAGTCTGAAGATCCAGTTTCAGTCTGTCCCTGAATCTCCCATCAGCATTATCATTATATAACTTACTCATATTATTCTGTCTTGTTTGAGCTATGAGAATGTTTCCAAATTTCCACATTATCAGATCATCTCTCTGTATTTCAGTAAGTTCAGGGTTTAGAGTGACTGATTCTCCTTCAGCCACTGATACCGTCTTCACTTCAACACCAAACACACCTGATCAACAAACAGAAATATTTACTCAATTAAAAGTCTTTCTGACAGTATTAGTAATTTTGAAACTATTTATAAATTGCCATGCAAAACACGCAAACAAAACCTGCACTAATTTCAATGAAAACTCATTCTAGCAGCATGAACACTAAAATATTTTAGCCTGATTCAACAATATCAGAGGCAAACTAAATAGCCTTAAAATGACTCACCAGCCAGACTCCATGAGCACAAACAGATGAAAATGAACATTTTCATAACAGAGCTGTTATAATGATCAGATCCTGACATGTTTGTAACAGAGCAGAAGTCTCAGAGCGCTGCCGGTCTGAAGTGAAGTGGTTTAGTTGTGAACAAACTCCTCCCTTCAGAGACTGTACAGCATATGCCTTCTCAAAATGGAAGAAATAAACATATGAAGTCTTCGTAATGGTGTCATTTAAACATTTTCTATGACTAAAACAAATATGAACCTCCAAATACGAATAAGGCCAGTAGTTGTTAAGAAATATTCATGAACTGAACTGTGTGTCAGATTTGATACTCACAGATATGCAATAGGCCCCACTGGAGTAACAACTATCATCTGTCTGTGAGTGTAGGAGGAGCTACTGGAGGAGTTTATTCACACTGACTGAACCACTTCACTTCAGACTGACGTTTTCAAGAGAGCAGGACCTGATTATATTATTATAGTTCTGTTGACAAACTCTTCAGCGAACTGCTGAAAAAATGTTCGAGACTTTTATTCTCTTCTGTTTGTGCTCTTGGAGTCTAGCTGGTAAGTGTTCTGCACATTATTCTGCTCTTTATTATTTCCATCATTTATAATATTTTCAAGTTTTATCAGACTAATATACCCAAATACTTTTGTGCAGAGTGAAGAGATATTTCTCAATGGTGAAACTTTTAAAAACATTTGAAATGTTTGCTGATCAGGTGTGTTTGGTGTTGATGAACTGAAGACGGTGTCAGTGACGGAAGGAGAATCGGTCACTCTTCACACTGATCTTACTGATCTACAGAGAGATGATCAGATAATGTGGAAATTTGGAAACTTTCTCATAGCTAAAATCAACAGACAGAACAATAAGAGTGTGTTTTATAATGATAGTGTTGATGGGAAATTCAGAGACAGACTGAAACTGGATCAGACTGGATCTCTGACCATCATCAACAGCAGAACCACAGACTCTGGACTTTATACAGTCTCCAGCACCAGAAGAGACACAACGATCAACACGTTCAATCTCACTGTCTATGGTGAGGAGAGAATTACTGTTTGATGTATATGTGTCTGCATTAATCACTGTTATATTATTGTGAATATTATAAAGAGATAGTACAGATTCATTTTTTTCCATTTCATGCCTTAATATAATTATTGTAATTATCAACATTTTATAATAATCGATTCTTTAATTCTTAAATATCTATGAAATTATAAAAATCACAGCACTCTTATGGACTCAATTATTTATATTCTCCAATGTTTTCAGCTCGTCTGCCTGTTCCTGTCATCAGCAGTAACTCTTCATCATCATCATCATCATCATGTTCATTGGTGTGTTCAGCTGTGAATGTGAGTCATGTGACTCTCTCCTGGTTCAAAGGAAACAGTCATTTGTCCAGCATCAGAGTGTCTGATCTCAGCAGCCGGTCTGATCTTCTTCTCCATCTGGAGTGTGTGGATGATTCCTACAGCTGTGTGCTGAACAATCCCATCAGAAACCAGACTCAACACCTCAACAACACTCAACTCTGTCACACATGTGCAGGTATGTCAGCAGCACTATATTTTTTCACAAACTAAACAATATTTCTGTTTTAACATTGCTCATTTCTTGTCTCACAAGACAGTATCCACTGTTGTGGCTTTACTGAAGCTGTGATCCGATTGGCTCTCTCTGCTCTGGTGGGCGTGGCTACTGTGGCTGTTCTGGTTTATGACATCAGATCCAGAAGTCTTCAACAGAAGAAGAGCGTCCAGAAATAGCCATCAAACTCTCAGGAAGATGGAGATGTTCTTGCATAACTGGAGGCATTATATATAAAACATTGTTTTTATTTATTTCACTTTTCACAATACGAATCATTCTACAGCAGCTTTACAAGGAATAATGCCTTAGAAACCTACTGTGTTCAATCAGACAATAATCATAATGTGCTCACATCTTTTTCTGTATTCTGGTGTATTATTTTAAGATAAGTTGCAGGGTCAAGGACACCCGTTCAGCAAGAAAATGAAGCTGTTATCTATCTATAATAGCAACCACCCAGATCACCCAAGCAACCACCTTGAACACCATGGCAACAGCACAGCAACCACACAGAGCACCCTAGCAACCGCATAGCAACCACCCAGAACAGCATAGCAACCTCCTAGAATATCCTAGCAACCTCATAGCAATACCCTAGCAACCACCCAAAATACCTTAGCCACCATATAGCAACACCTTAGCAACCACCCCGAGTACCCTAGCAACTGCATAGTGACACCCTAGCAACCACCCAGGATACCTTAGCAACCGCATAGCAACACCTTAGCAACCACCCCGAGTACCCTAGCAACCGCATAGCAACTAGGGTTGCAAAGGGGCGGAAAGTTTCCGGTAAATTTCCGGAAACTTTCCACGGGAACTTAACCTGGGGAATTTTGGAAATATTCCAATTTGGAAACGTAACAGGAATTTACGGGAATTTATGAGAATTTATTGGAAATTTTGGGAAATTTATATAAATGTATCATATACAAACATAAATATAAACATTTTGTTTGGTCATAACATGAAATTTCTTTTTCGCATTCAATTCAAATATAGTAAATATGTAAAATAAATATTTTTATTGCAGCAATTGTTATGTGTTATTTATTTCAGTGTCACATGATCCTTCACAAATCATTCTAATATGCTGATTTGATACTCGGTTATTATCAATGTTGGAAACAGTTGTGCTGCTTAATATTTTTTTGGAACCTGTGATACTTTTTTCAGGATTCATTGATGAATAAAAAGTTAAAAAGAACAGCATTTATTCAAAATAGAAATCTTTTCTAACAATATCACTTTAATATCACTTTTTATCAATTTCACACATCCTTGCTGAATGAAAGTATTAATTTCTTAAAAAAAAAACAAAAAAAAAGGGAAAAAATTACTAACCCTAAAATTTTGACTGGTAGTGTATATTGTTACAAAAGATTTCTATTTTAAATAAATGTCGTTCTTTACATTTTTATTCATCAAAGAAACCTGAAAAAAAGTATCACAGGTTATAAAAAATATTAAGCAGCACATCTGTTTCCAACATTGATAATTGAGTATCAAATCATCATATTAGAATAACTTCTGAAGGATCATGTGACACTGAAGACTGGAGTAATGATGCTGAAAATTCAGCTTTGCATCACAGAAATAAATTATATTTTAATGTATATTAAAATAGAAAACCATTATTTTAAATTGTGGTTATATTTCACAATATTACTGTTTTTTTTCTGTATCTTTGATCAAATGTGCATGTTATGGACTGGGGGAATGCACAGTGCATGCAGGGGGTGTGGCCTCAATAGCCCTGCAGTAAGTAGTGTGCTGTGTGAATGTCAAGGTAAAAATTCAACTGAAATTGCTGCAAGATGTTTTTTTTCAACTACATTTAAGTACCTTGTTATAGGCTAACCTGCAATTTTGTAAATTCCCTGTTTATTCCCATTAATTCCCGTTAATTCCCATATATTCCCGTTAATTCCCATGGAAAGTTTCCAGCTTTGAAAATTCCCGGAATTTTGCAACCCTAATAGCAACACCCTAGCAACCACCCAGGATACCTTAGCAACCGCATAGCAACACCCTAGCAACCACCCCGAGTACCCTAGCAACCACATAGCAAATTAAAATCTGTCCATCTATCTATCTATCTATCTAGCTTTTAAAACTACAATTCTAAAACTTAAACTATTTCAAACTGAAAAGCTTCAAACTACAAACTTTTAAAACTTCTTCAAACTTTCTGGACCGGCTTTTTCAAGCCAACTTAAAGTTTGTCTACAAACTTTTTTATCTAGTTTATATCTGCTGACAGATGTTTGGGGAAATAACATACAGCAGTTTTTGAACCATTTTATGTTTTATTAATTTATTAAAAATGTTGATATTGCCGTCCCCATTTCATCACAAATATTTGTTGTAAGCCATAATTGCCGTTCCGTTCACTTAATTTGATTTGTGTGCTATTTAGCCTATGTAATGTGAATCCTTTTGAGAAGAATCCGAGTCACATGATCAAGTGCATATTTAAACGTAGATCCAACCCTAATCAAGCACCTGATCAATGCTAATCAATGCCTTCAGGATTACAGGCAGGTCATGTCAACTGTGTCATGGAAAGGTTCACTACTCGAAGCTTTTAAAACGGTGCACACTAACGACATCTTGTGGTCAGAAGGTGGAAAAAGCTGCCTTTGCATCCCAGACGACACAGACATTTTTTTTTTTTTTTCATTTAAGTTTCATGTAATAAATCAGTTTGTGCTATGAAAAGTGTATAAAACAATGACAATTTAGCCTTTCACATGTAATTTTACTGTGAATACATTTCTGGGGAAAAAATAGGCAAGCTTAGGCATATATGATCAAAACATAAAGATTATTACAGACTGGTCAGTTGAAGCACTTATGATCTGGGAATAAATACAAACTGAACATGCACAAAACTACACATGTAAATATCTATTCGTATTATGATTTATTTTTATCAAACAAGCGAATGACACTTGACACATATCAAAGATGCGAAGAAAAAAGGCAAAAGAGTAAAGGAGGATCGGATTGATTAGACAACAGCCAATAAATTTAACTCATAAAAGAAGTATCTGCTCAAAAGGTTTTTGTCTCTGAATTAGAACGGCTTACAAGCGAGGTGGGGGCTTTAACCACAAGCCCCAGCGCCGTTTGTAACTGAACTTGAGGTTTAGCTGATTTCCTGTTGAGTCTTAGTTAGAAATGTCATTTAGGGAAGTAGAGCAAGGGTCACTGACTTTAGCAATGTTAGATTGTGCAATCTGCACCCGAAATTATGTAAAAGTTGTTGCAGCGTGCAACCTAAATAATTATCTCTCACTTTGCAAATGTAAGCGGCTAGCCGCCAACAGAGAGACGTATTCTATGCTTTGCAACTTGAAATTGATACAATGGAGAGTGAAAGAGTCTAATGGTTAACAGGAAGAAGGGGGTGTGTGTAGTTTAGTGTCTATGGACAAATAAGGACATGCTGTGGGTGTAACCCCTGCCAGATATATACTTCTAACAGAACGGGTAGTGAAGACCTCTCGTGTTTATGTAGATTTTTTTATTCTGAAATTTGCTATTAAAACGAAGCCATTGTATTTGGTGATTCTCAAAAAGTCTCCGAATAAATAATTTCTTCATAACTTTATTGTCTGTACTTGGACACTTACTTCCACCGAGCCCTAAGTGCATTTGAACCTGGAGTTTAACCGGACTGTGACTGACCAGTGGACAGCACTCTCAATATGAAGGTGAGAATATTTTTGATTTGAAAGGATTGTTGAGATCTGATATGAAAAATGACACAAATTCGTACAAATAAAAAAATATTTAACTCAGCATTTTAGTGTGTATGTGAGTGAGTGAGTGAGTGTGAGAGAGAGAGAGAGAGAGAGAGAGATAATGGTTAGTGTTGTTTATTGTAGGTGTTGGTAGCAGGTTTTGAGGCCTTCAGCACAGGGGTTGGTGGCTCCCATTTGAAACATGGGGCCAAGCTGTTCCTGGTTTTGATTTTATTTAGTCCAACCATGGAGAAAACCCTCTCAGCATCTGCATTTGAATGAGGGAGCACTAACACTAATGCAGCTATTTTCGAAAGCCTCCCAAACTGGCTCAAACCGGTCACCTTTGAAAAAAGAAACCTCTATTACTCAAATGCTTTGCTTTTATGATTTCAATTAATTATGTGTATGTCATGTGGTACCAAATATTTCTTACCCTGCTCTTGATTGAGGACATACTCCCCCAAAACTCCTCAACATTAAAGGTGGTGGGATCTTGGGGCATGGGGATATCCATGAGCTGATACTCCAGGAACTCCTCACTCACCTTGTCCTGTTCCTCTGGCCCATGAAAAGGAAGTAGTTCCTGGAATCTAAAAAAAGCACCATGTGTAAAGAACTGATTAAGGATTTGTTTTGTGACCATGATCAAAATTAAACTTAAAGTATTCAATATGTTGAAATCCTGAAAAATGTGAAACCCTTGCCTGTCTACGAAGTATAGTATCTATACTATCTATATATATATATATATATAGTATCTATATATAGTGTCTATATATAGTATAGTATCTTCCACCCCATTTGTGTCTCTGCAACGTCTGTCAGCGGGGCTTGTTTTCTCACCTGAGAATATAATCATACACATTATATTGTTGTTAATATAAACATGGTAACCATATTCCGACTCTAGTGTACGTTACGTTCTGCACGATAACTGGCGCGCTCTGCTTTACTAGTGTTTTTTTTCCCGCTCGCTGCTTGAGCTTATAATGCTTTTGTTCTTTAGGCCTATATTTTTTGTTTACACATATTGTTTAATGTTTTAAACTGAATGAAAACCTTAAGATAAAACGTAAGCTTGTTGTGTATATTACCTAATCATAAGTTTGTTCAGAAATGGTGACAAATTGAATAAAAAATAAATAAATAAATAAAAAAACGTCTCTCTCATTTTCTCAAAATAACGTCATTTAAATACACGAATATTCGTTTTTTTTTATAAGCCCAAATATTCGAATACAATATTTTGGAAAAAAGCCCATCCCTACTAGCTAGGCTAGTTCACGTAACGTACTCTGGTCAAACTGTTAACTAACCTACCAGCTGCCTGGACACAAATATTCCCCAGCAATTTAATGAGATGACTTACTGTACTCATAGGGTATGATCCCACGTCGATCACGATCAGTCTGTAGCCAGATGTGAATCAATGTGACTGACAGATGTCCTCTTCTGTAGCTAACTACTTCAGCGAGCATCTGAATCAGTGAGCGAGCCCGTGAATCACAGAATGTGTCGTTGGAATCAGAACGTAAACGTTGTTGTGGCGGGAATATCTAAATCTTACCCGGATACAGCAATTCTATTTTCTGATTGGCTGTTCGGTAGCTATTTTTTTTTTTTATTAGATTAACTGGTGCGTGGCAGGGCCTTCTGAACTCTATGGGGAACTCGCTTGATTCCTCTAATAGCGGCGCAACTTGTTGTGCGTTATCCTGGAGATTTCTCTGCGTGAGAAATACAAGGTGTGGCGTGTGAGCGTGTGAACGGGTTGAAATGCGTGTGTCTCACGCCCAATGCGTGAGACTTGAGAGCCTTGCAGCAAGCATAGACTATAAAAAAAGATGGATGACGCACCTTCACTCTCTTCCATTGTAGTAACTGAAGCCGCCAGTGTGTCAATATGGCGCTTACATCTTGAGTCTGGAGTCTGCTCATAGTGAACGTGGAGCCCGAGTCTGCGCAGTAGTGAGCGCAAAGTAGAGCCGCGATATCAAGGTCCCACCCACACTCCCGCAAAATCGGTTAATAAACTCATTATGTTGGTGTGAAATAAGCAGTTCTGGAAATGTAGAAATTAAAGTTAAAGCTCTAATCTCCTCCCAAAGATCCAGAAAAAAAGTCCTTCAGTGACTACTTCACTCAGAGAAGCTGTCAATCTCAGCTGTCAATCATGACTTCAAAACCCGCGTTTTTATAGCATCAATAACTAACTAAAAACAGACATATTTAAAGAACGAACACTTTAAATAACATCAGCGTGATAAAAACTGCCTAATATTACAGAAACCATCTTTGGAAAAACATATTTGACGTGTAATTTGACTGTTTAGTTTGTCTCACATTCATGGAGAGGGCGGGGTTTATGACCTATGCAGTATAGGAAACAACATTCCTTCTGATGTTCATTCATGTTTATTTGATGCTATAAATGAACTAGTAGGAAGAGATGATCGGTGCCCATAATACTTGATGGGGAGGATTATCAACAGATGCAAATGGGAGGTATATTAAAAAATTGTACAGCTAGTAGTGATCATATTAAGTTCAATTGTAAATAATGAGGAAGGTAAAGCAAGGAAATACAGGAAAGCAGACTGGGAAAAATTCAAAAGGATGAGCGAGGGAGGATTGAAAATGATCAAGATGAATGTAGGAATAATAATTGAAAGAATATAGACAGAGTTGATATCAGAGTGCTGCTAGTGAATGCATTCTGAAAAGCAAAGGAAAGAGGGTGGGAAAAATAGTTCCATGCTGGAATGAGAAGTGTACAATAGCAGTTAAAGGGAAAAAAGCAAAGCATTCAAAATTCTGAAGAAAACTCACAACTGGGAAAATATGATTAAATATAAAAAGACTCAACCAGAAACTAGACAATCAGGTCAACATGCTGGCGGGCTTTAGCATATCAACAACAAACTAGTCTCGCGTAGCTAGACCTTCAGACTGACGGCAGAAGACGTGACGTCACTAACAACGAACTAGCAGAGGAGTCTTGAGAGAAGCTAGGTTATCCCAGTATATTTTTCGGTAGATATGAAAAATCGGGTAGATTTAGCAATATGGCGGATGTATGATGAATATTACGATGTTATGATGAACTATATGCCTTTCTCCACTGACGTTCTGAGGTGTTCAAAGCGTTAGTAAAGATACTGATTTTCAGAAGACAGCTGTTTGACTCTGAAATGATGAACGGGAACATGGTTTGTGTAAGATTAGCAACACATTATTGGCTGTTTGACAACATAGTCGAGCAAAAGACTAATCATATTAATTACCGTTATGTGTGTGTCCAGTGTTGTAAAGAGCGATTCCATTGTACAGCGTTTACCTCAGTAAGTTGACCGAGTGGATCTCTGAGCTCGTACGAGTGAGTGGAGGCGGGGCTAATTTGCATATTCATTGATCTGTCTATATTAAATGAGGCAAGGGTGTAGAGTTACATTCAAGCTATTTAAAGGCATGAAGAATTTTTTTCACAGGAAAAAAAAGGAATATGTCATTTTGTTGATCAAAGATAAGTTTCAAGAGACAAAATTATTGACTACAAGCAGACTTTAAAATTACAGACCAATAACTTTAACTTCACATTTAGGTAAATTAATGGAAAAAATGATTACAGATCAATGGAGATAATCATTTTTTTTCCCCCATATCAAAATGGTTTTAGACGTGAAAAGGGAACAACGGATTCAATTATTAATCTGGAATCAGATATTAGGAAAGCATAATAGCAGTTTTCTTTGACATGGAGTAAGCTTATGATATATAAGGGAAGAGGGTTTGTTGATAAAATTAGATAAAATTGGGACAGATGGAAAATTATATAATTGGATTAAAGAGTTTTTAATTGGGTTTTAAATTCTCAGTGGAGAAAACCAAATATATGTTGTTTATAAATAAAAGGTTGAGTATAGATTTAAAGATGAAATTATACAGGTGCTGGTCATATAATTAGAATATCATCAAAAAGTTGATTTATTTCACTAATTCCATTCAAAAAGTGAAACTTGTATAATATATTCATTCATTACACACAGACTGATATATTTCAAATGTTTATTTCTTTTAATTTTGATGATTATAACTGACAACTAAGGAAAATCCCAAATTCAGTATCTCAGAAAATTAGAATATTGTGAAAAGGTTCAATATTGAAGACACCTGGTGCCACACTCTAATCAGCTAATTAACTCAAAACACCTGCAAAGGCCTTTAAATGGTCTCTCAGTCTAGTTCTGTAGGCTACACAATCATGGGGAAGACTGCTGACTTGACAGTTGTCCAAAAGACGACCATTGACACCTTGCACAAGGAGGGCAAGACACAAAAGGTCATTGCAAAAGAGGCTGGCTGTTCACAGAGCTCTGTGTCCAAGCACATTAATAGAGAGGCGAAGGGAAGGAAAAGATGTGGTAGAAAAAAGTGTACAAGCAATAGGGATAACCGCACCCTGGAGAGGATTGTGAAACAAAACCCATTCAAAAATGTGGGGGAGATTCACAAAGAGTGGACTGCAGCTGGAGTCAGTGCTTCAAGAACCACTACGCACAGACGTATGCAAGACATGGGTTTCAGCTGTCGCATTCCTTGTGTCAAGCCACTCTTGAACAACAGACAGCGTCAGAAGTGTCTCGCCTGGGCTAAAGACAAAAAGGACTGGACTGCTGCTGAGTGGTCCAAAGTTATGTTCTCTGATGAAAGTAAATTTTGCATTTCCTTTGGAAATCAGGGTTCCAGAGTCTGGAGGAAGAGAGGAGAGGCACACAATCCACGTTGCTTGAGGTCCAGTGTAAAGTTTCCACAGTCAGTGATGGTTTGGGGTGCCATGTCATCTGCTGGTGTTGGTCCACTGTGTTTTCTGAGGTCCAAGGTCAACGCAGCCGTATACCAGGAAGTTTTAGAGCACTTCATGCTTCCTGCTGCTGACCAACTTTATGGAGATGCAGATTTCATTTTCCAGCAGGACTTGGCACCTGCACACAGTGCCAAAGCTACCAGTACCTGGTTTAAGGACCATGGTATCCCTGTTCTTAATTGGCCAGCAAACTCGCCTGACCTTAACCCCATAGAAAATCCATGGGGTATTGTGAAGAGGAAGATGCGATATGCCAGACCCAACAATGCAGAAGAGCTGAAGGCCACTATCAGAGCAACCTGGGCTCTTATAACACCTGAGCAGTGCCACAGACTGATCGACTCCATGCCACGCCGCATTGCTGCAGTAATTCAGGCAAAAGGAGCCCCAACTAAGTATTGAGTGCTGTACATGCTCATACTTTTCATCTTCATACTTTTCAGTTGGCCAAGATTTCTAAAAATCTTGGCCAGTAAGTAATATTCTAATTTTCTGAGATACTGAATTTGGGATTTTCCTTAGTTGTCAGTTATAATCATCAAAATTAAAAAAAAATAAACATTTGAAATATATCAGTCTGTGTGTAATGAATGAATATAATATACAAGTTTCACTTTTTGAATGGAATTAGTGAAATAAATCAACTTTTTGATGATATTCTAATTATATGACCAGCACCTGTATAGTATTGCCGGCGGGTAACCATCTGGGCATGGACGACAATCTATGGTTAGTCCAGATGCACAGAAGAGAATCAGGCTTAGAGCAAAAGGTACTCCTGAAGACATGCCGTGAGCGGTGTATGTATCGTGGGCGCCGGAGAATCCCTAGACTGGTGGAAAGATTAAAGTTCATGTACCAGGAATGGCAGCAAAGTTAAGAGGAGTGATATCAAATGTGCCTCTGGAAATGTCCATGGAGGATGTGAAGAATGCGATACAAGGTGGGAATGTAATTGAAGCGAAAAGATTCCAAATTAATAAAGGTGGTGTTAAATCAGATAGCATGACTGTACTTCTTGTTTTTGAAAAGATAATGCCTACTGAAGTTCAAATGGGTTGGATCAAATACAAAGTGAGGGAATACATTCCACAACCGTTAAAGTGCTTCAAATGTCAGAGAATGGGGCATACAGCACAACAGTGTAAATGGAGACAAAGATGTGCGAAATGTGGAGGAGAACATGACTATGGTAAATGTAAAAAGGATGCTAAACTACAATGTTGCAACTGTGGAGGGGAGCATAGTGCTGCATATGCTGGATGTGTAGTACCTGATGGAGTTTGGGTTCCTTGCCGCTGTCGCCTTTGGCTTGCTTAGTTGGGGACACTTGACATTTGACTTGACATTTGATATTCAACAGTGCTTTGATCTGCCTGTATTGACACTATTCTTTAAGAGCTGCTGTGCAGCCAAATAATGTACCAGTTATCAATGTAAAGCTGCTTTGACACAATCTACATTGTAAAAAGCGCTATATAAATAAAGGTGACTTGACTTGACTAGTACAGAAACAAGCTAAAGAAGTACAAAGATACAAGGTCATGAATAAGGTGACATATGCAGAGGCCTTAAAGGGTATTGGCAATTATGAAAACAAACAACATAGACCAATAGAATATTAAGAAAACTTTAATGACAATACAAGGTATGTAGTACCCCAGTAGTACCTTTATAACCCATGTAAATCATTAAGTCTAGATGTATTAGAGGACATAATTATGAGACAAGGAAAAAGGAAAGAAATATGGTGTGGTGACTTCAGTGCACACAATAGTCTTTGGGGAAGTAAACACACTGATAATAATGGGGAAGTAGTGGAAGAATTGATGGATGTTAGGCAGTTAGTTTGTCTAAATAATGGAAATGGTACAAGAATTGACATACGTTCCAACACATTGTCTTGTATTGATCTCACCTTAGTTTCTAATAATCTGGCAAATTCTTGTGAGTGGAATATAAAAGACAGTACAAGTATTGGGAGTGACCACTTTCCAATAATATGCTCATTAAACGTTGAAATAGATATTGAAGAAAGGCCTGGGCATAAGAAATGGGATTTTACAAAAGCTGACTGGCAAAAATTTATAGAAATATGTAGTGAATCAGCAGATTTAATTGTAATGGAAGGTGATATTGAGAAATGTGCATCTGAAGTATCACAATTAATATTAAATGCTGTTTTGAATAGCATACCACTCAAGACAGTTGGAGGGAAAAGGAAAATGGTTCCATGGTGGAATGATAAATGTACAGAAATTATAAAAGAACGAAATAAAGCTCTGAGAATATTAAGAAATAACTTGAATCAGGAAAATATTATTATTTATCAGAGGAAAAAGGCTCAAGCTCGAAGAGAAATTAAAAATAGTAAACGAAATGCATGGAGGAGTTACTATTGTTCATAACTATTGGGACAGAAGTTCAAATAGGAGAAATATGGTCAATGCTGAAGAAAATGAGTGGGAATAAAGTATATGTTAAAACACCAGTATTAGAGGATCAAGGAATAATAGCAATAACAGATAAGGAAAAGGCAAATATGTTAGGAAAGAAGTTTGCCAGTGTGCATAGTGGAGATCATTTAGATGATATTCATAGACAAAATAAAGAAAAGATTTTAAATGAAAATAGGGATGTGCTTATTAAAAAAGATAACATGGAAAATACTATGGATGAAGAAATCAATATGAATGAGTTAGTGACAGTATTAAATGGTATCAGAAATACTGCTACAGGAGAAGATCAACTGAGCTATGTTATGTTTCAAAAATTACCGGAAAAAGTATTAGAGATAATATTATATCTATTTAATAAGATTTGGGAAGAAGGCAAAATGCCAAAAAATTGGAAGAGTGCATTAATATTGCCTTTTAAAAAACCTGGAAAGGATCCTAACAACGCTGGCAATTACAGACCCATTGCCCTAACATCCCACTTATGCAAGTGGATGGAGAAGATCTTGGTAAGAAGACTTAATTATTTCCTTGAACACAGAGGTTTATTTGCACCATACCAAAGTGGTTTCAGAAAAGGACGTTCTACAATGGATGCTGTTGTGAAAGTAAGCAATGAGATAGAGAAAACATTTAAAATGAAACAATTAATGAATATTGTATTTTTTGATATTGAAAAGGCTTATGACTCTATGTGGAGGGAAGGGTTATTAATTAAATTAAATAAAATTGGAATAAAAGGTAGGTTCTATAATTGGGTTTTAGATTTTTTATCAGAAAGAAGATTTAGAGTTAAAGTAGGATCAGAAGTATCAGAGGAATATGAAATTACTAATGGAATTCCACAAGGAAGCGTCATAAGTCCAGTTTTATTTAATGTTATGATTAATGATATTTTTATGAATTTAGATAGAAGAGTTGGGTCAGCTTTGTATGCAGACGATGGGGCCATTTGGGTAAGAGGACGAGATCCCATAGGTGTGATATATAAAATCAAGGAAGCAATAAGTAAAGTAGAGCAATGGTCATATAATTGGGGCTTTAAGCTCTCTCCAAGTAAATCCTGCTATATGTTATTAACCAAGAAAAAAGGGATAGACAAACAGAACTTGAAGTTATATGGCCACAATATGGAAATGGTAGAATGTTTTAAATATTTGGGTATGTGGTTAGATCAAAAAGGAAAATACATATAGAAAAGGTGGAATCAAAATGTAAAAAAGTTATAAACTTAATGAGAGCATTAGCTGGGAAAGATTGGGGAGCAGATAAACAATCACTGATGTACATTTATAGGGCTTTAATGAGGTCAACGATAGATTACGGATGCTTTGTGTACGGAGCAGCAGCTAAAACACATTTAATGAAAATGGATAGAGTTATTAATAAAGCTTTGAGGATTTGTTCTGGTGCTATGAGATCAACACCAACTAAAGCAATTCAAGTAGAATTAGGAGAAGTGCCCTTAGAACTGAGAAGAGATAAACTTATGCTTACATACTGGTGTCGATTACGTGGATGTGGAAATGAAAACCCTACAAATAGTGTTATTCATGAATGTTGGGAGTATAACTCTTTTAAAGGTAATGTATAGAATGTAAAATCACAGAAAATGCAGAACATATACTGTTACATTGTAGGAAATATAGGGAAGAGAGGAATAGATTAAAGCAATAGATAATTCAGATTGGAAGGAAATGGAACCTTGAAGGTGTTTCGGGAACAACAGGAGAAGGTGTTAAAAAAAACGCAGGATGCTGTCGTGGATTATTTGAAGGATACAGGGATGTATTATAGGATTTAGATCTTTTTTTTTTTTTTTTGTAAAAGTAGATTCATATCCATGCTACATACTCCGATACAGTAGGTGGCGGTATGCACCTGATAAGCCATGGTTGCAATCTTCCATAAAACTAAGAAGAAGAAGAAGCACAAAGAGGAAGAAGCTCTCCCTGCATCCCAACATAATATCCACGTCCTATCCGCTCTAAATATTATTGAATATTACTAACGTCACATTGAGACGCAGGCTTGCGATATGCCGTAAATGAAGAAATCCACTAATTGCAGTCTTCTGCAATATAATCAAATATAATGATTAATTAGTCGGAAAAGTCCTCTGTTGGTCGCTGATTTTCAAACATTCATCGAAATCTGATTTGATGAAATCTTCAACATTATGAGGATCACTTTCAAAATCGTTTCGTTTTTGCTAGTAATGTGCGGTAAGTCCGCGATTTCTCTCTATTTTTGAACACTTTCGGTTTCGTTTTTGACCCCGGAAATGATCATTGGAATGATAATGTCTCTTTTCCATATATTAACCGTGTCGATCTTCCGTCAATAACATTCTCATTAAAAATGAATAATCTTTCACAACAAAATCCGCCTAATTGCTACTCAAAACTAGCCCAATTTCTTTCTTTCTTTCTTTCTTTTTTTTTTGTTGGTCCGGACCAGGGGCGCCCCTGGTAAATATCACGTAGTATCACCTAGTAAAATTTGTGTTCCAGGGGCTAAATATCATGTTATTTGGGGTCGCTTCAAACCGCGGACATGAAAAACAAGAGAATCGATAACAGCGGCAACGAGCACTTGGCATGATTTCAAAAACAACACATTCCAGCGATAGATCGCCTCTTATTTAACACAGACCAACGTGTTTCTTTCTTTTAGGTACATCCATGCGTGCCGCGAGATGTCGCGACATGCCGACACAATAGTAGCCTACATACAGGTGCTGGTCATATAATTAGAATATCATCAAAAAGTTGATTTATTTCACTAATTCCATTCAAAAAGTGAAACTTGTATATTATATTCATTCATTACACACAGACTGATATATTTCAAATGTTTATTTCTTTTAATTTTGATGATTATAACTGACAACTAAGGAAAATCCCAAATTCAGTATCTCAGAAAATTAGAATATTACTTAAGACCAATACAAAGAAAGGATTTTTAGAAATCTTGGCCAACTGAAAAGTATGAACTTGAAAAGTATGAGCATGTACAGCACTCAATACTTAGTTGGGGCTCCTTTTGCCTGAATTACTGCAGCAATGCGGCGTGGCATGGAGTCGATCAGTCTGTGGCACTGCTCAGGTGTTATAAGAGCCCAGGTTGCTCTGATAGTGGCCTTCAGCTCTTCTGCATTGTTGGGTCTGGCATATCGCATCTTCCTCTTCACAGTACCCCATAGATTTTCTATGGGGTTAAGGTCAGGTGAGTTTGCTGGCCAATTAAGAACAGGGATACCATGGTCCTTAAACCAGGTACTGGTAGCTTTGGCACTGTGTGCAGGTGCCAAGTCCTGCTGGAAAATGAAATCTGCATCTCCATAAAGTTGGTCAGCAGCAGGAAGCATGAAGTGCTCTAAAACTTCCTGGTATACGGCTGCGTTGACCTTGGACCTCAGAAAACACAGTGGACCAACACCAGCGGATGACATGGCACCCCAAACCATCACTGACTGTGGAAACTTTACACTGGACCTCAAGCAACGTGGATTGTGTGCCTCTCCTCTCTTCCTCCAGACTCTGGGACCCTGATTTCCAAAGGAAATGCAAAATTTACTTTCATCAGAGAACATAACTTTGGACCACTCAGCAGCAGTCCAGTCCTTTTTGTCTTTAGCCCAGGCGAGACGCTTCTGACGCTGTCTGTTGTTCAAGAGTGGCTTGACACAAGGAATGTGACAGCTGAAACCCATGTCTTGCATACGTCTGTGCGTAGTGGTTCTTGAAGCACTGACTCCAGCTGCAGTCCACTCTTTGTGAATCTCCCCCACATTTTTGAATGGGTTTTGTTTCACAATCCTCTCCAGGGTGCGGTTATCCCTATTGCTTGTACACTTTTTTCTACCACATCTTTTCCTTCCCTTCGTCTCTCTATTAATGTGCTTGGACACAGAGCTCTGTGAACAGCCAGCCTCTTTTGCAATGACCTTTTGTGTCTTGCCCTCCTTGTGCAAGGTGTCAATGGTCGTCTTTTGGACAACTGTCAAGTCAGCAGTCTTCCCCATGATTGTGTAGCCTACAGAACTAGACTGAGAGACCATTTAAAGGCCTTTGCAGGTGTTTTGAGTTAATTAGCTGATTAGAGTGTGGCACCAGGTGTCTTCAATATTGAACCTTTTCACAATATTCTAATTTTCTGAGATACTGAATTTGGGATTTTCCTTAGTTGTCAGTTATAATCATCAAAATTAAAAGAAAAAAACATTTGAAATATATCAGTCTGTGTGTAATGAATGAATATAATATACAAGTTTCACTTTTTGAATGGAATTAGTGAAATAAATAAAATTTTTGATGATATTCTAATTATATGACCAGCACCTGTAGAGGAAAATATTAGCCTCTTTAGTTTCATACAGATTACAATATTTGTTATAAATTTGAATTGTTTCATTTAAAAGCAGCATTTCAAGCTTTCTTTAGACGTATGTTTCAAGTTTATGTGATAATTATTCGCTGAGTTTCAGTTCATTATTCAGACGTTTCAGAGAGATTCTCCAGAGGCAGAAAGCGCACCCTGTTTTTATAAAAGCACAAGGTTTTGCTTTTATTGTGAGTGTAGACAAATAAAAGTAGACCATTTATAGTTAATAATGATGTCTTGCACTTATCTGTATGGCCAAAAATGATTTTAAGTATTTAAAGTTGTTTCCGATGTCATGAGGCACGTTCGCGCCGGTGCGTTCGTCGAACAGAGGGTTAAAGAAAACGTAGCCTATTTAGTTTCATATATGTTACATTTATTAGCCTATAATATTATTTTTTTAATGTGATATATGTTGATTATGAAAAGTGAACAGCATGAGTAAGATAGGCTACATCATATGCACAATAGCCTATGTCGGGTCAGACATGATTCTGACCTTTAAGTTTTTTTTTTTTGTATAAAGCTTTTCTTTAAACCAAAATTCACTTTAATCGATGTTTCATCAACCAATTGCCTGGATTTAATAAATAGGAAGAAAACCAAGAATGTCGGGTGTGGAAAGAATAAGGCTGAAATAATGCGTCTTTATGTTTTTAATAAATTTCTTGAATACATGTCTTAATTACTTAATTGATAAGATACTGGTTTTAGTTGGTCTAAATTAAGTAGTGGTCCCGTCGTAATAGCCTGCACTGGGGCCCGTCATTACTATGTTACACCACTGCTGCTGTCATATAATTTTGGGGTTGTATTGATAGTCTGTTGCATTCATACATGTAAAGTTATGGAAAATAAGCCTTTGTTTTTAATTTTACATTCAGAAGTCAGAACAATTGTATGCTTAAAAAATAAGAACTCTGTAAAATGTGTATTAACATTCTATTTATCTAAGTTTGTCACTCTTTTATTTATGTATTTATGTTTTATTTTTGTTTATTAAATATTAGTTCACGTTAAATGTAAAAGTAGCACATCTTTAGATTTAACGACCACTAATACCAAATTTAATTTGGTTAATTTTCACCTCATTAAGTCAAAATGTGTCAGTTAGACGAGTTGATCAGTTAAATTTGTTTACTAGCATTAGCAGCAGTGTTAAATGAGTTTGTGTTTGTTCTGCAGGAGCGTTCACTGCTGAAACAGATGAAGTGAAGACAGTGATGGAGGGAGATACAGTCACTCTAAACCCTGATCTTGCTCAAATACAGGGATTTAATCTGATTCTGTGGAGGTTTGGAGACACAGGCTTTACCATTGCTCAAGTCGAGGGAAATGAGATCTCATATGATCCTGATGAGAGATTCAGAGATAGACTGAAGCTGGATCGGACTGGATCTCTGACCATCACAAACATCAGAATCAAACACTCTGGACTTTATAAAGCAGAAATCATACACAACACTGGGACCTCCTATAGGATATTCACAGTTATTGTCTATGGTGAGGACACACACATACACACACACGTTTATAAATGACATATAACATGGATAATGCTACAATAAAGTGTTTAATTTTAATCTCTGTCTGTGAATCTGTTTCTTGCAGAATCTCCAGATGTTATTGATGCTTTTAAAGGTGAAACAAAGAGTGTCTCAGTGATGGAGGGGGATCCTGTCACTCTTCAGACTGATGCTGAAACACACGGAAAAGAGCTGATAGTGTGGAGGTTTGGAGATGAAGGAAAACTCGTAGCTAAACATGATCTAGAGAACAAGAGTCCACCATTATATGATCCTGATGAGAGATTCAGAGACAGACTGAAGCTGGATCATCAGACTGGATCTCTGATCATCACAAAGTTCAGAATCACAGACTCTGGAGTTTATAAAGTGAAGATCAGCAGCAGCAAACAGACTTTATACAAGAGATTCACTGTTACTGTCAGCGGTGAGTAACTCAAGACTATTAATGTAATGATTGTTTATCAGCTATCTCTGAATAATTCATAACTTCTCACCCAGAACTCTTATTATCTAAAACAGCTTGTCTGACACCTGTACATACAGTAGATCAGACTCATTCACACAAATGTCTGTCTTTATCATTACAGTATCAGATCTTCACTCAGGTTATATAGTGCTGATGTTTATAGTGTTTGTTATAGATCAGACTCATTCACACTAATGACTCTTTACCATTACAGTATCAGATCTTCACTCAGGTTATATAGTGTTGATGTTTATAGTGTTAGTTATAGATCAGACTCATTCACACTAATGACTCTTTACCATTACAGTATCAGATCTTCACTCAGGTTATATAGTGTTGATGTTTATAGTGTTAGTTATAGATCAGACTCATTCACACTAATGACTCTTTATTATTACAGTATCAGATCTTCACTCAGGTTATATAGTGTTGATGTTTATAGTGTTTGTTATAGATCAGACTCATTCACACTAATGACTCTTTATTATTACAGTATCAGATCTTCACTCAGGTTATATAGTGTTGATGTTTATAGTGTTTGTTATAGATCAGACTCATTCACAATAATGACTCTTTATCATTACAGTATCAGATCTTCACTCAGGTTATATAGTGCTGATGTTTATAGTGTTTGTTATAGATCAGACTCATTCACACTAATGACTCTTTATCATTACAGTATCAGATCTTCACTCAGGTTATATAGTGCTGATGTTTATAGTGTTTGTTATAGATCAGACTCATTCACAATAATGACTCTTTATCATTACAGTATCAGATCTTCACTCAGGTTATATAGTGCTGATGTTTATAGTGTTTGTTATAGATCAGACTCATTCACACTAATGACTCTTTATCATTACAGTATCAGATCTCCACTCAGGTTATATAGTGTTGATGTTTATAGTGTTTGTTATAGATCAGACTCATTCACAATAATGACTCTTTATCATTACAGTATCAGATCTTCACTCAGGTTATATAGTGCTGATGTTTATAGTGTTTGTTATAGATCAGACTCATTCACACTAATGACTGTCTTTATCATTACAGTATCAGATCTTCACTCAGGTTATATAGTGCTGATGTTTATAGTGTTTGTTATAGATCAGACTCATTCACACTAATGACTCTTTATTATTACAGTATCAGATCTTCACTCAGGTTATATAGTGTTGATGTTTATAGTGTTTGTTATAGATCAGACTCATTCACACTAATGACTGTCTTTATCATTACAGTATCAGATCTTCACTCAGGTTATATAGTGCTGATGTTTATAGTGTTTGTTATAGATCAGACTCATTCACACTAATGACTCTTTATCATTACAGTATCAGATCTTCACTCAGGTTATATAGTGCTGATGTTTATAGTGTTTGTTATAGATCAGACTCATTCACACTAATGACTCTTTATCATTACAGTATCAGATCTTCACTCAGGTTATATAGTGTTGATGTTTATAGTGTTTGTTATAGATCAGACTCATTCACACTAATGACTCTTTATCATTACAGTATCAGATCTTCACTCAGGTTATATAGTGCTGATGTTTATAGTGTTTGTTATAGATCAGACTCATTCACACAAATGTCTGTCTTTATCATTACAGTATCAGATCTTCACTCAGGTTATATAGTGCTGATGTTTATAGTGTTTGTTATAGATCAGACTCATTCACACTAATGACTCTTTATCATTACAGTATCAGATCTTCACTCAGGTTATATAGTGCTGATGTTTATAGTGTTTGTTATAGATCAGACTCATTCACACTAATGACTCTTTATCATTACAGTATCAGATCTTCACTCAGGTTATATAGTGCTGATGTTTATAGTGTTTGTTATAGATCAGACTCATTCACAATAATGACTCTTTATCATTACAGTATCAGATCTTCACTCAGGTTATATAGTGCTGATGTTTATAGTGTTTGTTATAGATCAGACTCATTCACACTAATGACTCTTTATCATTACAGTATCAGATCTTCACTCAGGTTATATAGTGCTGATGTTTATAGTGTTTGTTATAGATCAGACTCATTCACACTAATGACTCTTTATTATTACAGTATCAGATCTTCACTCAGGTTATATAGTGCTGATGTTTATAGTGTTTGTTATAGATCAGACTCATTCACACTAATGACTCTTTATCATTACAGTATCAGATCTTCACTCAGGTTATATAGTGCTGATGTTTATAGTGTTTGTTATAGATCAGACTCATTCACAATAATGACTCTTTATCATTACAGTATCAGATCTTCACTCAGGTTATATAGTGCTGATGTTTATAGTGTTTGTTATAGATCAGACTCATTCACACTAATGACTGTCTTTATCATTACAGTATCAGATCTTCACTCAGGTTATATAGTGCTGATGTTTATAGTGTTTGTTATAGATCAGACTCATTCACACTAATGACTCTTTATTATTACAGTATCAGATCTTCACTCAGGTTATATAGTGCTGATGTTTATAGTGTTTGTTATAGATCAGACTCATTCACACTAATGACTCTTTATTATTACAGTATCAGATCTTCACTCAGGTTATATAGTGCTGATGTTTATAGTGTTTGTTATAGATCAGACTCATTCACACTAATGACTCTTTATCATTACAGTATCAGATCTTCACTCAGGTTATATAGTGCTGATGTTTATAGTGTTTGTTATAGATCAGACTCATTCACACTAATGACTCTTTATCATTACAGTATCAGATCTTCACTCAGGTTATATAGTGCTGATGTTTATAGTGTTTGTTATAGATCAGACTCATTCACAATAATGACTCTTTATCATTACAGTATCAGATCTTCACTCAGGTTATATAGCGCTGATGTTTATAGTGTTTGTTATAGATCAGACTCATTCACACAAATGTCTGTCTTTATCATTACAGTATCAGATCTCCACTCAGGTTATATAGTGTTCACACTAATGTAATATAACATTCACACTAATGACTCTTTATTATTACAGTATCAGATCTTCACTCAGGTTATATAGTGTTGATGTTTATAGTGTTTGTTATAGATCAGACTCATTCACAATAATGACTGTCTTTATCATTACAGTATCAGATCTCCACTCAGGTTATATAGTGCTGATGTTTATAGTGTTAGTTATAGATCAGACTCATTCACACTAATGACTCTTTATCATTACAGTATCAGATCTTCACTCAGGTTATATAGTGTTGATGTTTATAGTGTTTGTTATAGATCAGACTCATTCACACTAATGACTGTCTTTATCATTACAGTATCAGATCTTCACTCAGGTTATATAGTGCTGATGTTTATAGTGTTTGTTATAGATCAGACTCATTCACACTAATGACTCTTTATCATTACAGTATCAGATCTTCACTCAGGTTATATAGTGCTGATGTTTATAGTGTTTGTTATAGATCAGACTCATTCACACTAATGACTGTCTTTATCATTACAGTATCAGATCTTCACTCAGGTTATATAGTGCTGATGTTTATAGTGTTTGTTATAGATCAGACTCATTCACACTAATGACTGTCTTTATCATTACAGTATCAGATCTTCACTCAGGTTATATAGTGCTGATGTTTATAGTGTTTGTTATAGATCAGACTCATTCACACTAATGTCTGTCTCTCTTTATCTGTTCCAGTTCCAGGTCTGTCTCCAGGTGCTGTAGCAGGGATTGTTGTTGTTCTGCTGCTGGTATTTTCAGCTGTCGCAGCTGCTGGTGTTTTTTACTATCGTCGCAAAGTCTCTGAACTACAAAAGCAAATGAGTAAGTATTACAGCTGACACAGCAAGAGGAAAAACATTGAGCTTTATTGTAGTACAGTACAGTTTAAATGTATAATACGATGTTTTACAATCAATATTTCTACCTTTTTACCAGTTCTACTTGTGGTTGATTTAGTGCAGTAATCAATGATTTGTGTGATTGTTCGGAGTGAATTACATTAATACTAATTACTGAATCTCTGTCTGTTTAAAATGCTGAAGATCTTTTGATTGTCTGTTTGTGTTTGTTCTTCTGCTATTGAAGGTTGAGCAATTTAGCAGAAACAGCCCTAAAATCATCCTGCTGTCCTTTTTCTGTCATTTTAAGTTTTATCAGGGCTGCCTGAGCTCTTCCTTCATTTAAACATCATAGACTATTAATTCAGAAACTCTAAACTGAAATACAAGAAAATGTCAACAATATGGAGAAGCACCATCAATCATTCCTGCCGAAACAATACGCTAAATGTTAATATTTCTGGCTCATCTTACAACTTAAAATAGTCTAGAATCTCTGAAAATATTTCTTGCAGAACATATTTTGGACTGATTTAGTTTATATAGAAGTCTATGCAGTTCTGGAGTGGTCGTTTGGGAGCACTGGGAGAATTCCTGGTGGCCCGGTGACTGATATGGCCGCTCAAATAAAGGGCAGATCAAGCTATCATAAAAGTTCAGAAGGTTTACATAGTCCAAAAGTCACATGAAGTACTTCTATGGTGCTTTTCTGGTGTTTCATCTGATCACTCGCTTATAATTTCCTCATTTCTGTTTCTATGTGCTGCTGTGACATGAAGTGAAGCTATCGAAACAACTAGAGCAACTGCGTAAGTATCACAGCTACAAGAGGAGAAAAAGGAATTTTATTGTGCTATAATACAATGTATAATATGATTTTTATCATAGTCAGTATTTATGATTTTCACCAAAAGTTCTCATTGTGAGTGATTTAGTGCAGTAAGTGTGCGATTGTTCAGTTTTGAGCTGCATCACATTAATATACTGATGACTGAATCTCTGTTTAAAATGCTGAATTTACAAAAAACTCACGTATAATTTCCTCATTTCTCTTTCTCTGTGCTGCTGACATGAAGCGGAGATCTCTAAACAGCTAGAGCAATTGAGTAAGTATTTCAGCTGATACAGCAGGAGAAAAAAATGTTTTCATAATTTAGTGTAGTAATTAATGAAGTGTGTGATTGTCCAGTGTTGAGCAGCATGACTTTAATATACTGAAGACTGAATCACATACAACCAGTGGTGGACAGTAACGAAATATTTTTATTTAGTAAACATAAACAAATATAAGTATTTTCACTTTAAGAACGATATACCATAGGCGCAGATGGGAAATTATTGAGTGCCCGTGGAAATGGTGTAGCGAATTAACTCATAGGGGAAATATTAATAATTATTAATTATGACTCCTTATGAATATTTGAATCAGTTAATCAGATTAACTTGATGTAGCTACATTAAAATTACAATCAATCAATCAGTTCATTCTGTGAACACTCAGTATTGATTATTAATTATTTATGCTATATTATTGATTATTAATGCTTAGAGCTGGTAATAGGATCTAAATCATTTAAGAGCCAATTTATTCAAAGACGGGGAGTCAGAACCAAATATGTATTGTGCACAAGTTTTATTAACTAAATCACGAACACATAACTAAACTAACAAACAAACACATACATACACACAAGTCACACGTACATGGGTAAAATGATAAATGATAGAGTGAAACCGGAAGAGGAGCTATGGGGAAATGTCAAAAACCCAGAAAGAATCATCAGTATTCATTACAAAGCTCACAACTTTAACTAACTAACTAACAGATCCCTGCGTTTCTAGCAGGGGATCTGTATATGAAACTGGCTGAGTTGTTTTGAAGAAACTATTAAAGATTCATGTAATACTGATATGTTGCACAGATATCAATATATCATATACACAATCATTTAAATCTTCAAAATACAAACTCGTAGACACCAAACTTGGTGTAGGTGAATTTACGTTAACCATTGGTTCTTATAATAAAATATGCATAACAATACTGAATACAATACAAGAGATAATACACAAACAGTAATAATGGATGCCATGTCCTATGGATATGCATGTTCATTTATAGAACAGCCTGTCTATAAATTAATGCAGGAAAGTCTGTTATGAGGGTTTTCTATGTGTCTCTTTGTCTCTGCTTTTCCACGTGGCAACACACATACTTCAGGGCAATACAACTAAGCCTTATCTGATGGGCCTTGGTAACTGAGGCCCTTGCACAGGCTGGTCTTCTCGGGGGATGGGGACAGACCCCAGAGTGAGTTATAAACAATTATTTGTTAAATATAACAAATAATTGTGTCTGATTTGTCTCAGTCGTTACAATGGGATTTCCAAACCCCAGCCCTCCCCCATAACACAATTTTAACTGAGGATGAGCCCCCACCAGCAGAAACATAAACCGGCACCTAGGCACTGAATGATTCTGAACCAACTGCATCTCAAGTCAACAACTCTGTGATTCAAATGATCCAGTCAGAGCAAATCTCCTGTTAACAACTCACTGAATTCTCAAGTCTGACTCAAAATGAGCCAAGAACGCAAGAGCCTCAGAGTATGTGTATGACTGATAGCGCAAAAAGTATATTAATTGTCGACACCGATAGCCTTGTGGGCAGCATGCCGACATATTTGCGCTTCGGGCATCCCGAGTTGGAGTCCCAGCTCGTCGATCCTGTCTCCATCTTACTCTCCCACTCACTTTCTGTCAAAATCTACACTGTCCTAGAAGGTAGAAAACAAGATATAACATCAGAATAATGCCCATGAAACTTTCTTGTGTGCATGTTTTGAGAACCTGCCGAACGCTAACATTTGCGCATAAGTATACTCTGATGTTTTGAAGCCGAGATCTCTGAACAATTGTGTTTTACACCTGATACAGCAGGAGAATAAAGCTTTATTGTTTGAAAGTAAAGCATAATATGAAAACAAAACTATAACCAAAAATAAAAATATAACCAATGCTAAACAAATAAGTTCTGTGATAATTATTGTTGGTGACACTTTACAATATAGTCCCATTAGTTAATGTTAGGTATGCACTTCTTCATTGTTACTTAGCTGATGTTAACAAATGGAGTGTTACTGTATTGTTTATTTTGTTAAATCACATTAATGATGGATTTATCCAATGTTCACACATACAACATTACTGTAATTGTTACAGATCATTAGTATAGTAAGTCATGCAGATGATGGAGTGATTATTAGAAGCTCATGAAGAATCACTCAGTGTTTTTGACTTGTGCTTCTGTTTCTGTTTCTGTGTGCTGCTGTGACATGAAGCGAAGACCTATGAAGAAGAATTGCGTAAGTATTACAGCTGATGCAGAAAGAGAGTTTTACTGTGAAACAATATGTACAAGGAAAACCAGGGCTGTTTATGTGAGACTGAGCTCGAATCTGTTGAACCTGTCTGTGTGTCTTTGTAGATTAACCCTTAATGCCTCCTGAAATAATGAGATAAATCACTTGTAATAAACACTGCAATATTGCTTAAAAGTAAAAAATGTCATATTTTATGGTGACTATAACACACACAGCATTACTGTAATTGTTACAGGATATTAATATAAAGTCATTCAGATGAGGATTTAGAAACATAAACTATTATACAGAAATTTCCCAGTGTTTCATAATCTTCTCATTTCTGTTTCTATGTGCTGCTGTGACGTGAAGCGAAGATCTCTGAAAAAGAATTATGTAAGTATTAAAACTGATACAGTGAAAGTAAAAATGAGCTTTATTGTGCTGCAGTAGATTCTGAATGTAAAATATTAATACTCCTGTATTTATAATTATTCACAAGTTCTGCTTGTAATTTAGTGCAGTAGTGTCTGTCATGTTCACCTGTTCATTCACTTATAATCTCCTCATTTCTGTTTCTACGTGCTGCTGTGACATGAAGTGAATATATCTGAAAAACTAAAGAAAATGTGTAAGTATTACAGCCGATACAAAGGAAAAGTTAGCTTCATTGTGCTACAGTACAGTTTAAATGTACAAAATTATTTTCAACATTAACTGTAATTGTTATGGATTATTAATGTAGTCATGCATATGAAGAGGTGATTATTAGAAGCTCATGAAGAATCTCACAGTATCTCAGTGTTTCTTCATCTGTTCATTCACTCATAATCTCCTCGTTTCTCTGTTTCTGTGTACTGCGACATGAAGCCGAGATCTCTGAACAAGAAATGCGTAAGTATTACAACTGATACAGCAGGAGAAAACTAATTTGAACATAAACTAACATTAAGCAATAAATGCTGTGGAAAGTATTTTTTATTGTTTAATGTAATTGTTACAGATCATGAATCAATCAGTGTTTCTGACATGTTCATCTGATCACTCATTTTGTAATGTTTTCTATGTGCTGCTGACATGAAGCGAAGATATCTGAACATCTAAAGCATCTGCGTAAGTATTACTGAGGAGAAAAATTAACTTTATTTTGTAGAATTACAGTAATTCTTAGTTCACTAAAAAGCTGAATTTACAACAGATCTGTGTATGATTATGTCTGTTTGTTTTATTAGGGGTCGAGCATCAGTCATCTGTAGTGTTTGTTCATGTTGTGTTGTTGTTCTGCTATTAAAGCTCTCAGAAATATATATAAGTTTGATAAATTTAGCAGCAATTGGCCTAAAATCATAGTCTGTTTTTTTCAGGCTTTCACTTCATCTAACCATCCAATGAAGCTAAACTTATACACTGTTGTGTTACTGACCTGCATTCATGAATGTTTTTCTGAGCTTTTATTTATTTTCATTCAGATTTTGTTTGGTTTTAAATGTTGAAAAATGAAATGGAGACAATAATTTGAAGTTTAGATAAAAATATCACTTGTGTAGTGATTTCAGTCTCTGATGTTCACATGCGAACACACTTGATCTAATGTCTTCTTTGTCTTTTTATTTCTGTTTCTAGGCACCGAAGTCACAAAACAAGAGACAACGAGATCAGAAGAGACAATGGAGAAAGGTGAAGAGGAACGGTACATTACTGTTCAAGATACTGCCATAAGTCAAGCGACAGGTGACGACAAGGCATTCATAGGTGTGCAGAACAAGAGGATTACAATCCCTAAAAACAGAAGTGAAGATGCTGGAGTTCACACACATGGTCAGTAGTTGACTCTTCATGTAATATTTTGAATGTGAGGCTGTGAAGTCTTCACGGCTTGTGTTTCAGAGGTTTAACTGTAGTCTTCGTACGAATGATGAGCGGGATTTGAAGTGCTTCCACTTGTTGGATGCAAGCTGGTAATTATTTCTTAAATTAATCAGATAAAAGTCTCATTTTATTTTCTGTATTCTGTAATTTATTTAAATGCCTGTGCAGACCATGACTCGCTCATTACAGCCTTCTCTCTGTCCCTCGGTATCTCCTCACTTCAATGGGATCATTGGGATTCACTAGTTCATTCATTATGTTCTGCATCTTATTGTTCTCTGAATGTTATCATTCGTATATTGTGTCCTGTATCTCACTGTTTCATTCTTTTGTTCGTCATTTTTGTCTATTATATTGGTGTTATCCTTTTCTAAGGAAGCTGTACTGTAAATCGTCCTTGGAAAGATGCTATATCAATAAAACATTATTATTATTATTATTATTATTACTATTATTATTTTCTGTTATAGCATTTTTAATGAATTATTGTGTCTTCTTTGGGAATGTGTAGCTGTAAAATCATCTGTGTGTAGATGTATTTTTAACAACAGTCATTGTCTCTGTATTTCAGATCCCACAGAAAGCCAAGGGAATGAATCAATGACTGTAGTGACACCGCTGTTGAAAGAACATGATGGAGAGAATAAGCCGGAGGACACAACTTCAGGTTGAGATAAGACACGCCCACCCGTGTCAATCACTATGACATCATCAACATGTTAGCTCCATATTTCTGTCCATCCCCTGTGAAAGCGAGAACCCCATTTCTGTTGAGCTGTTAAACTGCTGAGTAAAAAGCTTCTTTGGTTGGTGGTTGATGAAACTCTTTCATACACCAATTCACTAATGCTACACTTCATTCCTGTAACTCTGTTAACAAAATACTGTCTTGATCTTTGATATTGTGTGATAGTAAACAGTGAGGGTCCGAAATGTAATATAAGATGCGGGTGTTATTGCTTTGAAAAATGCCAGAAGTGGGCAGTGCAATGGGCTTCTTGATTTCAAGAATCGAGCGCAATGGTCAAACATGTCCATCTAGTGAATGTTTACATTGTAAAACTGTTAAAGCAGTAAAGACGAGCTCTGTGAACCAGCCTTAGGGGCTTAGAAACTCCTACAGACACTAAACTCACTGATGAACAAGTATTTATAGCTGCAAAATACATACTTCCATCAGGAGACAGTTGGTACTCTAAGATCTCAAATTTGGCAGTTTTTGGTCCAATAATCTTATTTTCTTTTCTTTTCTTGAAAAACACTACTATCACTAACACTGCTTTATATCTGTGTGTATATATATATATATATATATAAAATATATGTATGTATGTATGTATTATTACTTTTTCTGTTACTGCAGTTCTGTGCTGTGTTGTCTTTATTAGTTAATGATAATGGAAAGTCCTTATTTCAAGGTTTTTAATTGTTACAGGACGATGTTGTGAAGCAGTAATTTTCCATTGACTTTGCTATAATATAACAACACTTGTTGAATTTGTGCTGGTCAGGTGAAAATCTGACTGATCAAGCATAGACAAAGACACTAATTAATATTATTCAATAAACTGCTCATTTTACCATCACTTCTTCTCCTGCCTCTGTCTGATTGATTCATTCATGTATTATAATATTCAATGAAACAAATATCACAGTGAGAGAGTGTTTAAGAACGGAACGTGTTTTCATATTCAGTCACAAGAGGGAGCTGCAGCAGCATCATCTACATTAGGAGAGTCGTGTGTTACTGTACAATATCTTTATGAAAGCATCTAGAAAGAATCGCTCATTGGTAAAGCATTTACCCCTGCTTTCACAGACCAGGTTTAAGACTAGTCCCAGACTAAAATTCATGTGTGAGCTGTCTCAACTCACAATAACTTCTGACATATCTTAAAATATTGTTTTGTCTCAAGATCCACATCAGTAATGTTTTTTTTTTTTTCTAAGGCATATTTTATAAAAGCTGCTTAAATATCCTAAAACCCTGTCTGTGAAAGCAGGCCATTATATAATGTAATATGAGATTTGCATTTTTAAACTTCATTCATAAAATATCCAAAAACCACTAGAACAGTGTTATATATTATTTTGTTGACTTGTGTACTTACATTATCCCAGATTTTCCAAGAATGTTTAAATCCAGAGAAATCAACTATTTTAACCAGGATAGTAAAGATCGCGTCTGTGCCTCGCCTATCAGTGACGTCATACTTGCGTTACCCTCGATTTCCGGTTTTATTTTGTAGAAACCATGGAAACACCAAAGATGCTTTAGTATTTTATGTGTTTTATTAGACAGGTGAGCAACTGTTTGGATACATTCATCGACAGAAAACTAGTCATGTTATATATCTTAACACGTTTAGTCTTATTGTTTGAATCCCGTTTTCTTGTTTATATTAAAGTGTTAGTTCACCCAAAAATGAAAATAATGTCATTTATTACTCACCCTCATGTCGTTCCACATCCATAAATCCTTCGTTAATCTTCGGAACGCAAATTAAGATATTTTTGTTGAAATCCGATAGCTCAGTGGGTTGGGCCTGCATAGGGAGCAATGACATTAATGTACTCAAGATCCATTAATGTACTAAAAACATATTTAAATCAGTTCGTGTGAGTACAGTGGTTCAATATATTATAAAGCGACAAGAATATTATTGGTGCGCCAAAAAAAACAACAAAATAACGACTTATAGAGTGATGGCCGATTTCAAAACACTGCTTCAGGAAGCAACGGAGCATAATAAATCAGCGTGTCGAATCAGCGGTTCCGAGCGCCAAAGTCACGTGATTTCAGCAGTTTGGCGGTTTGACACGCGATCCGAATCATGATTCGACACGCTGATTCATAACGCTCCGAAGCTTCCTGAAGCAGTGTTTTGAAATCGGCCATCACTATATAAGTCGTTATTTTGTTTTTTTTGGCGCACCAAAAATATTCTCGTCGCTTTATAATATTAATATTGAACCACTGTACTCACATGAACTGATTTAAATATGTTTTTAGTACATTAATGGATCTTGAGAGAGGAAATGTCATTGCTCCCTATGCAGGCCTCACGGAGCCATCGGATTTCAACAAAAATATCTTAATTTGTGTTCCGAAGATGAACGAAGGTCTTACGGGTGTGGAACGACATGAGGGTGAGTAATAAATGACAGAATTTTCATTTTTGGGTGAACTAACCCTTTAAAATGATATTCTAATATCAATTTAGCTTACTGCAGTGTGCAACCTCTAGTGGTGAGAAATTATATATTGTGCTTTTAATTTTTACCTAATGATATTATTTATGACAAAAGCTTATGTAGGTGTACCAGTGTAGGTGTTTATATAGACCAGAGGTCTCCAAACTCAGTCCTGGATCGCCACTGTCCTGAAAAGTTTAGCTCCAACCCCACTTAAAGGATTAGTTCACTTTCAAATGAAAATTACCCAAAGCTAAAGCTCACCCTCAAGCCATCCTAGGTGGATATGACTTTCTTGTTCCCGATGAACATAATCGAAGCAATATTAATAAATATCCTGACGCATCCAAGTTGAAGGACATGTTCTAGGTATACCTTATTTTTACACATTTAGTTTGAAGAAGCAGTCGTCAGTGAAATGCGGAAACACAGCACAAGGTTTGGGCTATACTGCTGTGGTATCGTTGTGAAGATGAACTTTAACCACTGATTCTTCACGCATTGGCAGTGTTTGAGGGGTGTCAATTTTTCCCTGGCGTCCGCGCACACAATAAGTGGGTGGGCATTATGCTAATGTTTCGTCTTGGGATTCGTTTTACAAACGACTCGTTTAATTGACTCAGAGTCGACTCTTACTTTTAAGAGACAATAACTTTATATACGGTGCACTTTCAGATTTAAAACGTTGCTGGATGTTTTCATTCACTTAGAGCTGTTACACACTACATGAAAGGTCATTTTCAAAAATCCATAATAGGGGCACTTTAAAATATCTATGCATGGCCATTGCTCTGGGATGTGTTTCCCAAAAGCATTGAGAGCTTAGTAGATTGTAATGGTCTTCCCGATCAACTTGGGCTCACGATGCTTTTGGGAAATGTAGCCCTGCATGTTGACACAGATAACAAGATTAATAATATTTCTGAAGCCCATTGCATAAAAATTATCAATGTTTTTATGTTATAGGTGATATGATCAATGATAATATGTTATATAGAACGGCATGAGGGTGAGTAAATGATGACAGAAGTTTCATTTTTGGGGATATTAAGAGATAAAATCTGTTTTAACTTCACTTTTATTATTGTTGCTTTCTTTCACTTCTTTGCCACAAAGAAGTCCAGGTGTGTGCAGTCTCAAACCACAAACCCTTTTTACCTGGCACAAAAGGTCTTAGCCAAACATGAATGACACTAAGCTCACAATGCTGTGATGTGCCAGTGGGGGCACTGATCTAAAATCTTATCTCGGGGGCCAGCAGAGTCTGGGTCCATGAGGGTAAAGGCCAGTTTTTTCTAAGTATAAATATCACTACAGAAATCCAGTGAGCTTCAGACTTCAGTTGAAGACATTACCAGAAGATTTCAGCTCTGAACTTTCCAAGGACACACAGAGACTCCAGGTAATTCATCATTTAAAACAATATGAACTGGTAATGTTAGTGTGAATGTACTGTCAATTGACAATTCACGGAATTCAGATGTGTTCACAGGGGATTTATAGACATGTTTTTATTAAAAAACATCACCCAATTACAAATGAACTAAAGTAAAGAATGCCTTTTGGTTTCTTAAAATTGGATTAGTTTAAACAATGAATTAAATATCCATCCTTATTTTGAGAGAATTAAAGTTATTTGTATTACATTATAAAGTATGTTTGTTTCCATGAAACCTGTGGTTCAGTGAATAAAGCCAGAAGGTCAAACTTGAATATTTCTCATTAGTCCAAAAACAGCTTTTACTGAGACTAAGCTGCCAAAAACCACTATTTTGACTATTTCATACTTTGTCTCAGTATGACGTCATAGTGCGCATCTGCAGAAGATCCACGCCCACTTCTACATCATCACCTCTTTAGCCACGCCCAACATTTTGGCCTTTTGAGTAAATACAAAAGACACAAAAACACAGTATTACTCCAGCAACACAACGATAGAGGATTACAAGACATTGTGCGGTATTTGCACTGCCTAAACATTAAGAAATAAGGGTGTAATGATACATTGTTATATTAAAATTGCTTTAGTTACACATCAAACTCCTCCTGAATGAAAAACAGATACTAATCACAATCTGATCCATGTCTACAATGATCAAGAGATAAACATTTTCTTGTATATTTTATGTTCATCAGTCTGTCTGAATTTTTTTATCAAAATTTTTTAAATTTAAGTAAACTTCTGTATGAATTTGAACAAAACAACAGTGATAGTGAATTTCTAATGCGGTCAGGGAAAACCGATCAAACCTCTTCAGTTCACACAAACTATATTGATATATAAACTGAGCAAATGTTAAGTGTCCAAATATTTTTGTATTTTGATGAACTGGACACTGAAAGTGAAAGTTTTCCCAAAAATGTACATTTTGTCATCAATTATTCGCTGTCATGTTGTTCCAAAACCTTAAGACTTTCGTATATCTTCAAATGAAGATATTTTTAATGAGAAACAAGCGTTTTCTTGACTTCAACTGGAAGGTCAGAAACCTCTCCTCTCAGGATTCATTAAAATACCTTCATTTGAATATGCAACAACTTGAGGATGAGTAAAAGACAACAGAATTTTAATTTCTGGGTGAACATGAGTGGTCCTGTCAATTATTCAAGACTCACTCTGCCGATTCAGCAAACCCAGACACTTCCATGGGCAGATTCACAGGAAAGAAGAAGTCTGCTTTGGATGTCCCGTAATTCCTATAATGATAAAAACAGAAGTGTACATACTATTGACTGTGAAGTTACCTGAAGAAAACATGATTTTAAACAGTCCAATTAATATTTCATATATACACATATATTCTTCTGTCCATGGATTCAGGGTTAATAAATTTGACACAGTCTGCCATGAAATACTCATCTCTCGCCTTTCTAATATTGGTATCACTGGTTCAGCTCTTTCCTGGCTAATTTCCTACATCAGAAAATATTATATCACTATACAAGGGTATAAATCTGCCACTGCTCTGGGGAAAAACTTGAAAAATTAGGTGTTCATGTTTAAAACGCACACTTTAGCGCTCCCACACTACATTCCCATTGTTTTTGACTCAATATACCTATAAGAAATAATTGTTTTTTAATTGTGACTATTAATTAAAGCTGCTTTATTGATAGTAACAGGTTTACAAAAACCTCTCATTACTAATCTGGTAAATGGGTGGTGAACTTTGTATTGCTAAATGCACATTATACATGTTTGTTCTCAGTTTTTAGCCTATGCAAGTCTATATTTTTGAAGCACTTCAACAACATGGGAGGTGTAGTGCAGATGTGATGACTGAGCAGGGGCTGGATGGTGCTGATAAACAAAATGCTAGAAAGTGCTAGGAAGAGTGCAAAATCTCAAAAGTCTTCTTTTCACATCATGATGTTTCTTTGTTAAAGGAACATTTAAATCAATTGTTTATTTTAACATATTTCTAGTGTAGTTTTAAGGTACACTATGAAGCTCTTTTTGTTCAAAATGAACTAAATTTAAATAATGAGTCAATATATCATCAATCCTTCTTATCTAAAGAGTTTTTGTCTTACCGTGAGTCACTATGGTAAGCCTATTATAAGTGTTTATTACACGTCTCTCTGTACTTAATTCTGATTGGTCAATGGTGCCACCCAGCGGTATGTTATTCCCAGATAACAGCCGCTGAAAACAGAAAACACAGGCTCATCCGGGTAACTGAAGTCAGCAGCGCTATGCGCTTGCCAGGGACAGTTTTTCTTCATCATAGTTTTGCGTTTGGTGAGCTAATAAAGTATTAAAACGCAGTCAAATCAATGTATTGTGTACAGTTAATTATGTGTACATCCAGGCAGTTGTTATCTCCGAATAAACCCCTTCAGGCTGATACAAGACTGATCCTGATCTAATGATCTTGATCACCCTGGCGGAGTTTATTCTGAAATAACAACCGGCTGGATGTACATTATCCCTTACTTATGTTTTAGACCTTCTGGGATAATTTTCATGGGGAAATTGCGTACATACGTCACTCGCCCATGAGTGTCTCGTCATATCTGTAAATAGAGAAAACATGGAGCCTCTAAATCTCCAGAGAATCACCCCGTTTTATACAAACAGCAAACAGAGGAGAGTCTGCTGGAGAAAAGAGAACGCCACAGAGCTCGTAATAAAACAAGAACCAACATTAGCCCGGCTTTTCTCTGATGGCGAGAACTGATGGATTTGAAATGTTGTAACAGCGCCACAGAGACAATGGAGTATTTATTACTCGACCGGTGAGGAAGGTATTTTATTAAAATATTTATATTTTTGTCTCATTGTAAAGCATTATCGTTTGTGAAGGGTCGCCTTCATCTGCGCAGTCATGCAAAGCTGAAGCCAACCAAAACAATGTTGCATGCCTTGTGTAAACGGCCAAAAGTTAAATAGTGTACCTTTAAATGAAAGTTATTACTTTAATGACATGAAAACAAAACTTCCATTTGACAGCCTGTTGGTCAAGATGGTCTGCCTTTGGATGCAGATGCTTCAAGTTTTTCAGTAACCCTCAAACATGGATTGATGCCGAGGTATGATACATTCAGCTTCTGATATGACATAAAAATCATAGAAGATATTCTTGGTTAAATACAACTTACGCTCTGTAAACATCTGTGATACCTGTCAATTATCACAGGAAAGTAATTTCAATTCACTCAAATTCCTCAGTTAAAAAACAAAAATATGTTGACAGTAAAGAAATTACAATGGAGCTCCAGGGGGCGAACATACATCCCTGTGATAATACTACAGACATAACATAATTAATGTTATCATGAGAGGATCACCTCAAACTTTATCTTAATCTTTATGTTTATATGTCTTATATGTTTTGCTATCTGCAAACAAGTGACTTTCAACGTGTGTGCAAAATTCAGAATTAAATGACAAGTTGAAAGTGGATAGTAAAACATATCTGTAAAATGTATCAAGTTTGTGGATAATTGTGCATGCATTTATGAATCATTATGATACTATAATCACCCCATACAGTTAATGCTCATGAAATAACATGACAAATGTTCCATCAATTTGAATTGTGTTAGACCATACATCAGAAGATGAGCAGATACGGCTAAATGTCATATTTCCAGAAGCTAGAAAATAACTCTTTTTTTTTCAGTTTGTTGAATTCAGGAATATTCATCACAAAACATTGTTGCTGATTGTTTTTTAGACATCAAATACTAATATTTCCATATCTAAATAAACATTAATTAGTTTTTTTTATAATTCACAAATGATAAAGACTACTATTTTTTCTTTCTTGCAACAGATGGAAACTGAAATGATAATAATTGTCATGAAAAAAGGCCATTTGTGTGTGTGAACTGAACCAGCATGTAAAAAAAATTCATACGGAAAAAACTTGCAAAAAGAAATAAATAACTAAAGTAAAATTAAAGTAAAAAATCACATACTTTTCTACAGGCTCTCTGTGAGCCCATTGTGCGAGCTGTCTCTTTAATACCGCGTGGTTTATATACATGTTGATGCTGATTGATTGGGCTAACATTTTTGACACACCCACCAAACAAGAGAAAACATATCTCAAACTCAAACAGGAAACATGTCGTTCAACCCGGAAACCGTAGCAAATTGTTGCACACCAGATTGAGCTTGAACATGCCCCAGACGCTTCAGTTGTCGAGTCCGTGTTGTTATGACGATGATCAAGAATATTTTCACTAAGATTAAAATAGTTGACTAGTTGATCGTGTGAAATCAGGAAACAGAATGAGTCTAAAGTGAAAGTGCAACACGATCACAGTCACACAGAGAGCTTCTCTTTCTCATTGACCATCAGCTACTATAGCTACGTAATATTTCTCGTGTGTTTGGGTTCTCCTCTCTGTAAGGCTCACATTTCAAACAAGCGGTGCAAGAGGAATGTCTCTGCTCTTATCAATTATTTTAACCAAGGGTTCGCATAAGGTGACATGTTCAGAAGGCTATATCCGTTTTAATAGGCTCCAGTTTCATTGTGAACCGTTTTATGACTTGTTATATTGTCAAATGATTGCATTTTTGAAGATCACGTCTTTTACGTGTGCCTTCTTTGACTCGGTGCGGCTCTGAAGTAAATCATTAATGCTGATGATGCTTAATGCTGTGAGAATCTCATTGTTTTTATTAAAATATGTCTCAGTATTTTTTGTCTGCTGTAATCCAGGATCTGTCATGATTTCGTGCGAGTCCTTAAAATAATGACTTTAAATGTCTTTCGTAAAAGCCTTTTTTCTCTTGGTTTCGTTGCACATCACATTGTATTATTTAGCCTACATCAACGTCTGGGCACAATAGGCTAGCCTATACATTAAATGAAACATATAAAATACTTTTATGCAAAAGCTTTATGTTTTTATTGAAGTATTGGGATCGGCAGATAACACTGACAATCAGAGGGTTAACACTCAGCGCATTTATCCGTGTGTGTGTGTGTGTGTGTGTATGTGCGTGTGCGCAGCGTAAACTTTCGATTTACCTCAACCAATCAGAGTTCACTGTGGTTCGCGTTTATTGGTGTCTCATTTCAAGCATGTCATCTAGCATATCTCATTTCAGAAAAGCTATACGATTCATGAGGTTTCAATTAAAATTATACATTGTATTTACCCAGTAAATCAGGTTATGAAAATATTTAAGAAAGATATTGATTTTGAAATGTCTGTTTTGTAATTTGAATGATGAAACTATTTGTCATCTTTTTTTTTAAGTGTATTTGCAATAAATTGTTCTGACCTGGAAATTACTTGAATCAAACCCCATAATATTTTATCTACTGTATATATTTTTACTGATTTTTCTTGCTGTTATTATTATTTATTTAATCGTTGTGTTTTTGTTACTGAATAAAGCATAACAAAAGCTACGTGATTGTTGGACTTGAAGCAGCGCTGCCCAGACCATCGGTGTATGACATCAAAGTACCGCGAGAGCGATTCAAAAGCATACGGAGCCGTCTGTTGTGTAATCACTCTCGCGGTACTTTGATGTCATACACTGATAGGTCTGTGCAGCGGCGCTTTAGGTCTAACAAGCCCTATGCCAAAAAAAACACGAGCTGAAGTCCAGAAGAATATATGTCAGTTTTCTGCTCTCATTACTTATTTTGAATAAGGATCGGTTTAAATACTTTTAAACAATTCTTAAGTTTTCTTTGTCTTATGATAGCCTACATCTTATGATTATCTTTTATGGCGCAACATTTTACTAGTTACAACACGAAATAAACTAATGAACACCAACAGTATACAGTACAGTACACCGAAATCTACGGAGACGTGGTAGTGGAAAAAAATTGGAATGGGAGGAAAAATGTTTTTTCAAAACTTTTGCGTTCCCCTGAGAAACTTTGCGTTCCCACGCAAAGATATTATTGTTCCCTTGCTGTGAGCTCGTACAAACACTTCCTCTTTAATGTCCCGCTGGCTGGCAGTAGTGTTTCAGTCAGCTCCATACGTTAATAATGCACACAAATAATGCGCAGCTCTTAGAGTTTGAACTTGTTGGACTCAAATATAAAGAAATGCAGCGTGTGTGTGCATTATTAACGTATGGAGCTGACTGAAACACTACTGCCAGCCAGCGGGACATTAAAGAGGAAGTGCATTCATCACAACTTCCCATTCTTTTCTCCTCTTATCGCTAGTAAAGCAGTAAAGACTTACATCTCTTCTCTTGTGGCTCATCAACTGAAAATAACAACCAAAAGCTGCACAATTTGGCATTGAATATTATATTCCGAGTTGTGTTGCGGTAAAAATAGCAATAGAGTAATGTAAGTAGCCAGGGGTGTGTTTAGGTTATTGGGGGCCCTATAAGCAAATCTCCGGGAGGGGGCCCCAGCGAGCATGTTCTGAAACATTCTGAAACAATGCTTATGTGTGTGTTATCAACATGTCAATTTATTATAAGCAACACAAGACTTTAACAGCCAATGACATTTACAGCTGGAGAGACTGGACTGATTTTCTACTGTTTAGTGTCAATCACCATCTAACTCAGCCAGTTAAGATCTACATTTAGCCTTAGATGTTATATGAATACGGTCCCTGGATCATATGTTTTATCAGCTGGCAATTTTCAATGCACATTTAAGAGTGCAAGTTGCAACTATTATTAACAATGGAAAGATGAGTGTCACAATATTACCCTTGGACTCTGTTTTGCACCATTTCCTGCCAGTCTGTCATCATAGTTATGCATTTGGATTCACAAGCTTGCAATTCGAGTCAATATCAGTTATTTTGGATATACTGTATATCAGGTACAGAACATGGCAAATTTTCTCAAGAAAAAAAAAAAATCTCTCAACTAATGCTGTACAATACCAAAGACTATAGAATAACACAAGACGTGTCACTCGTATTGTTTTGAATGGGAGAAAGTGAAACGCGCAATATGGCGGAATAAGTCCCGCCTTCTAAATAAGAGCCAATCGCCGACTGGTAAAGTCATCACGTCACTGCAGTGGCCGTTAGAAGCTCCGGTTTCTATAGAAACAGTCAGACGCGCGCCTCCGAAATGAGGCACAGGAGACGCGCATTTACGTCTGCGCATGCGCATTAGCTTAATACAGTTTTTTTTGTCATGATTCAAGCATTTGGAAAAAAAATTATGAGACAGTTGTTGTTATATTTGATTGGTGACTACAAATATGATATTTAATCGAAAGCTTGGCAAACAGCTTTGGAGAATTTGATGTTTCCCCATTCAAAGAGATAGGAGCTGCACTTGCATGCCCCAGAGGCGTTTTAAAGATGGCCGCCGAGTGAAATGACTTTGATAATACACATGGGAATCAGTTGGTACTACATTAATATTGAAGGTTAAATGAACCAATTTGTATACAAACCTAAATTACACTTAAGGATTTTTTTTATAATAATAACCTTATAATAGGCCTACTAACTTTAAAATTATTTCTACTCCAATTCGTTTTTTTAAATATAAACATTTAAATGGTGGCTGTCAACTTGATGGATATATTCAAACATGCATTATATAGGCTATTGAAGAACATTAAAAATTATAATTAATATGTAATATGGTGCATATATTTAGCTAAATGCTTCTCTCTAGAGTAATTTTTCTAGATGACTAATGAGTTTATGGTCACTGAATATGTTTGTTCTGAGGTAAATGTGACGTTACGTTTGTTTGTTTACTAGCTTTTTTATTAACGTCTTTTCGCGGTTGAACACTGAGTAAGCGATTACACGAGACATGATATGGATGTCAGTAAGTTGTTTTGTATCTTTTAACATACCTTTAGGTGTTCATTCATGTTTATTTCACGCTGTAACTGGTATTAAAGCGGAGGAGAGGATCAGTTCACGTGCGCGTCAGGCTGCATCTTCTTTTAACCTGAGGCGTTACAGCGATCTGTCGCGTCACATTAAAGAGCGCCAGATCCGTATTCTCGCGCTTTTTTAAATGGACATATGGAAATCCTTCACCTTAGTGGGTATAAGGCATATACCTGCGTATCACGAAGACTACACCACTGGGGGGATCCCCCTAGAGAGAACTCGCGGGGGCCCCATGCAATTGCGTGGTGGGTAAACACGCTACTGTAAGTAGCTGAAAGAGTGCAACCATTTGATGTCATCGACATAGAACGCAAACAAAATGGCGCCCCCCATTGTCCAAATATGTCATGGATTTTTTAAATAACGTAAATCTTTCATGGGTTTTCTACTACATATTTCAGTAAGAGACATCATTTACGTTATATTTAGCCATACAAGTCTTAATACCAGGGGTTCCCTTTAACGCATTAGTCATACATTTTAACATTTTCTGAAAGAAATATTACCAAGTAATGAAATGAATTCCAAGCATGAATAAGTAAACTTAAAAAAAGTATATTTTTAGAAAATATACTCAATTACTATTATTTTAAAGTGTGTTAAAAGTTGTATTGTGAAAACAGGTAAAAGCATGATGCTAATATACTTTATATATTTAAAGATGGTACAATTTTTTATTAGTAGGCCATATTTGCAATGTACTATTGAAAAGGGAATATATTTGAAATACAATAAAGTATACTTTTTTTTCACCAGGGAAATGAGGCCCCAGATGTCTTCCTGCTGAAATAAACACTTAGTGCAGCAGCATGTGAGGAAAATATGATGAATTCATTCAGACCTGAGCGATTTTGTGTTCGTTTGTGGGATTGTTTTGATGTTTCATAGTGAGAACTGTTACTGAATGTGAGTCAAAAGTCAAAGTTTCAGATCTGAGGGAGATCTCTTTTCACATCTTTGACTGATCAGATTTGTGTTACTTTATATTGTTAAAATATTGGAACTGGATACTGCTAAATACTTTACATTGAGCCTGTAATGAGCCATCAATATGTAAATGTTAATATATATATATAAATATCAATACAATTTGACACTGAAAACATTACATTTCGCTTTATGCTGTTCTTTATTTTTTAAAGGTTTTATTATCATTGTCCGTTTTGATCTAATTTAATTAGTTGCTACAAAATCGAACTTCATATTTGCATGGTGCTTATTTATCTGTATGTTGATGTTTGTTTTTTGTATTTTTTTATTCATGTCATATTGTGAGAAATAACAGCATTGTCTTTCAGTAGAGCAGTTTTATAGTCTTTTCTCATATATCCTGACTCAAATAATCAGTTTCTAACAGCAGACACTCAGAATAAAGTGAGATTATTGTAAAAGAAATGATTGTACAAAATGGGTTTGAGTTGGAAACTTAAAAGACAAGTTTGACAGCAACATCCTGTGGGTTTCAAAGGAACGATGTATGAGGGAAAATGTGTCTGTGGCAGTGGTTAGTAAAATCAGAAATAGAGAAACTTTCATGTATTTCTCGCTTTGCAAATGAAAGGAGTTGCATGAGCAACCGCTTTGCAAAAAATCTTGCTACAGAACACTGGGAAGAAACAGTGAAAGTTTATTAATGCCAAATGTTTTTGAAATAAAAAGCTTGTTGAACTGCACTATTTGAAAAATTGCGTTTGCATTTTAATGCATTGTATTTTTAGGGTTCGCATTTTTATGGGCTGAAATTCAACATGGTCGTATTCATGCTGTGAATATTTCAATTCAAAACATTTCACACACATTTTCATTATTAAAATTTGAAGATTCACATTCACCTTTCAGATTTCACTTCCAACATATTCAGTCTGTTTAAAAATACAACCTAAAATATTCAACAGGCAATTTTCAATCCATTTTATTTCGGTTTACAAATTCGCTGGTTGCAGAAAATGACAGCAGCAGTCTGTGGAAGCCACGGGATAAAATAATAAAAAAAGTTAATTTCGAGTTTATATCCCGCAATTCTGCCTTTTCCCCCTCAGAATTATGATGTAACTCACAATTGCGAATTATAATGTCCGAACTGGGAGATATAAACACGCAAATGCAAGAAAAAAGTCAGAATTGTGAAAGAAAAATGTTATAGGCTATGTTTAAAAGTTATGTAAAATGTTATAGATTTAAATATTGTTTCATGCTGTAACTGCTATGTATGTTTGTCCCCTATGAACTGCATACTGTTTACATCAGATTCATGCTTTGATGAAACCTGCAATGATTCATTTACTATCAGTCTGTGACTTGCCACATAAACTTCTCCGTTTAGCTTCAAAGTGCGTTTCAATGACGGTATTTTATAAAAATGAAAAGTATATTTTTTGCATTCCGATTCTGACATCCAAAGACACAACAAACCATTTTTCTCTAATTATGTGGAATTTTCACATTTTCCTCCACTTGCTACCGCTATTTTTCTGCCACCACTGTGCGCAGCTGCAGTAACGTGACGTAACTGTGACGGTCTGGTCTAGTGCCTATTAAAGCAGCCGCGCAGAGAAGGGACTTACAAAAAAAAAAAAAAGAGGGGGACTTTCCATTCCACAACCCCCTTCTTCAGCAGCATCATGGAGATTAACTCTGCTTTCTGCTCTCATGACTCATTTTCACTAAGGATCCACTTAAGTCTTAAGGTATGAGATTTGATTATTATACATTTTTTGTTTGTCTTTGAAATATTCAAACTGTGAAGTATTTATTGAAACACTTTCATGTTTTCAATTTTGATAGCGTGTATGGCTTGTAGTGACATTTGAATCAGATTCTTTGTAAGTTTTTTGGTCTTCTGACTTAAACTGGTAAATAGGCTACAGATGGGGAAGGACTAGACCAAATGTCAGCCAAAAAACAAAAAACTTATATATAGCAGTGATGGCCTGCTCCTCTGTCTCTGTGCTGCAGTGCGAGCGCCCCTTGAGGCTCGATGTTAAACTCCGCTGTGATTAAATCCTGCTTGTGTGTGTGTGATTTCATCATCTGCTGTAAATGCTGCATATGTATCTTATGATCTTCTAAGCAGTGCTCGAATTGAAGGGGGCTGGGGGGATCCGGGATGCCCAATAAGAAGTAAAAAATAAACTTAAGGGGATCCCTCAGATAGTTTTATTTTAGTAAAAATAATAATGACAAATCTGATTAAATTCATGCAATGAATACGGTAAATTTCGTGAATTAATTATTTACAATAATAAGTTTAATAAGTTTGTTAATGGGCTAGTTGTCAGTTCATATTGCTGTCAACACTTTCTCTGACAAGAGGATACGATGAGACCAGGGTCCCGGTTTGGTCATGCGATGTTCGACATGTGCCCCATAAACCTCCACTCGCAGTCGGGAAGAGGAAGCTTTCTACTATACTATTATTTATTTTTTTTGCGTAAATTGGAAACATTTACGCTTACTAATTTGTCATTATTAATAGGCCTGGTTCTGGGCTGATTTACCGGTCCTATTTCTATGCTACATACAATCCAGAATTTGTATAAAACTTGTTTTTCATGCTGCTAGAACAACCAACACATAGCTACACGCTGCAAAGTTTCGGGAATTACTACATCTGCATATGAATGCGGGATTCAATCTTGAAATAGCTATGACTGACATATTGATATAGCCATAGCATTGTTAGCTCTTGAATAAAGCAGACTTTTGAACTGAAATGGTTGAATATTCAGCTGACTGACTGACAGACTCACTCATAACAGTCCATTGCCGCCACCTACTGGATGTAACGATGTAAACTGCACTGAGATCGTTGAAAAATCCCCACCAACATTAACACACAGACTGACAGCCTGTCTTGTCATAATTTGTAAGTTTAATATCTAATAAACTAACTTCATGCTTTTAAACAAGTATTTTAGAACAAGCATTATTATCACAGTCATCCAGCTGTTTTTAGTGTAAATACTACACAATTATTCTGTTGGACGTACACTACTGTTCAAAAGTCTCTTCTGCTCACCAAGCCTGCATTGATTTGATCCAAAATACAGTAAAAACAGCACTATTATGATTATATTATTACAATTTTAAAATAATAATAATAATAATAATACAATAGTAAAGTGTAATTTATATCCAGTGATCAAAGCTGAATTTTCAGCATCATTACTCCAGTCTTCAGTGTCACATGATCCTTCAGAAATCACTCTAATATGATGATTTGCGGCTCAAGAAACATTTATGATTATTATCAATGTTAAAAACAGTTGTGCACATTTTTTTTCAGGATTCTTTGATGAATAGAAAGTTCAAAAGAACAGCATTTATCTGAAATACTATAGATATAATTTAAAACATGGTAAGAATTTAAATTATTGATTTGTTTATTTTTTGGGAGGAAAGTTAAGTTGGTTGAAAATTAATACTTTTATTCAGAAAGGATGCATTAAATTGATCAAAAGTGACAGTACATACATTTATAATGTAAATTCATAAATTCTTTTGAACTTTCCTTTCTATTCATCAAAGAATCCTGAAAAAAAATGTGCACAACTGTTTTCAACATTGATAATAATCAGAAATGTTTCTTTAGCAGCAAATCATCATATTAGAATGATTTCTGAAGGATCATGTGACCAGTGTATAACTGGTACGCAGGTGCGCATGCGTGGTTAAAATAAACGATGTGCACCAGAAAACGTGGAGGGAAGCGCTTCTGAGTACCAAACTTTTTGGGGGACAGGGACACGTTTACTTACTGGAATAGGATTTTCTCCATCTCTGGTAAAATAGCAATCATGATGATAAGTGTGTATTAATTATTAGGTGTGCAACAGATCACAGTTCCACACCTGTAAGACCTTCGTTCATCTTCAGAAAACAAATTAAGATATTTTGATGAAATCAGATTGCTTAGTGAGGCCTGCATTGACAGCAATATAATTAACAATTTAAGATGTCCAGAAAGCTACTTTTCAGTTAATGTCTTTAAATATTATACAGTACTGAATCAAATGTAATTTATCCTCTTGTTGTATTTGTTATCTTGGTATGTTCTGTCTTATTTTGTAATATGTCAGTCCGTATTTATATATTGTAAGTAATAATTGCAAACAGAAAAAACAGAAAGAAAAAAAAGACATATTTTAAGCAGTTCTTGTGACTACAGTGGTTCAACCTTAATGTTATAAAGAGACGAGAAAACTTTTTGTGTGCCAAAAAAACAAAATAACGACTTTATTCAACAATTTCGTATCTTCTGTATCAGTCTCCGACGCGCGTTCACGAGAGCACCACGACGCATGCGTATGGTGATGTGTCGTCTCATCGTCTGAATTATCCAAACTTTCAACCTGTGGCATGACAATATCACAATCGAAATACATCTCCTGTTTGTTTTGTTTAATGCTATTTTAATTTTAACAATCTGCAGTGCAATGACAACATGTCTCTTTATTTCTACATGTGCTCAGTTTGTGCTCACGTGTCTTCTCAATTGTACGTTACAACACACGTGACATTACCACATAGTGACCTCTAGTGGTTATATCAGATAACAACATAATCTGATATCATTACATCCCCCTTTCTTTAAAGAAAGCATTAAACAGTAAACATAATGTTATTCTTTGATATGTCTAAATTTACATTTAGTATATGCACTTGCTAAAGTAATGATACTGCTGTTAAACTAAAACACAGTTAGTTTCTCATTACTATAACGTTAAGCAATTTCTCACAAATTCAGCCTGTCAGGTTTTCCAACGTCTTGCAGATCTTCTAAGTGTAACTGTGTGACTCAGGATTGCTTTGATTCATGACTTGTGAGTCTTTCTCAGTCTAACAAATCACGTCTGTTTCTCCTGAGGATTTGTCCATCATCTGTTTTCACCTGATAAGATCTCGGAGCTACCTCTTGCATGACTACAGCTTTCTTGCTCCAGTTCTCATCATTTCTGTTTCTCACAACATCATGCATCATCAGTGGTTGCAGATGTTTTGCAGCTCTGTCATAGTAGAACTTCTGCTTTACTTTCAGTTGGTTGAACTTCTGCTTCAGTTTCACGTCTTCTTTGTTTTGAACAATGTAGTATGAAGTTTACGATTCACTTTGTCACCTAGCAGAGATTCTGGCCCACTAAAAGCGGTACTGGAGCCCCACTCAATGAAAGCATTCACTCATACTACTCTTCAGACCTGGTCTGCAAAACTACAAGCACATTATATGCTTTACACTCACTTTGCATTTGTAAAACACACTTTTTGCAAAATTACACACTTTTCTACATTAGACACATCACTCAAAACTAACAGCACTTGTGTTTCATTGAGAAAACACTGCCAGTTAAATACCACAATAATTTCCCAATTACCTACACCTAATGATCATGTGTGATAACACTTATATATTAATTGGTCACTTAGAAATCAAAACTCATTGTTTTGAGAAACAAATAAAATTTCACCCATGCATTTCTATTTATTTTATTTTGTAAATATATACTGATTATACATATGTCATCACCCTTATTTCTTTAGCGCTTTATAGAATACAAATTGTTTAACAAATTCAAATTCTGCTGTAAAGCAGCTCTAACATTATTCAGCTCAAGTCAGTTCAGTCTGTGTTGATTCAGTTCAGCCCAATAACTGTAAAGTACATCAATTGTACAACAATTGTGCACGTATACTGTATATACAGTGAATTTGTGCACATACCTGTACACACAACTGCACACTGATCAAGTAAAAAAGACATTGGGATAATGTTTTACATTTTTCACATCTGTGTGTAGTTTGTGTGTCTGTTTGTGTGTGTGTGTGTGTAAACATAGTTTACATTTTGTCTCTTTATACAGCTTTTAGATGAAGACTACTCTTTGAGCGCGGTCAAACATGCATATGCCACTTGTCTGCCACCTGATGTCACCTGATGGAGTTTGGGTTCCTTGCCGCTGTCGCCTTTGGCTTGCTTAGTTGGGGACACTTGACATTTGACTTGACATTTGATATTCAACAGTGCTTTGATCTGCCTGCATTGACACTATTCTTTAAGAGCTGCTGTGCAGCCAAATAATGTACCAGTTATCAATGTAAAGCTGCTTTGACACAATCTACATTGTAAAAAGCGCTATATAAATAAAGGTGACTTGACTTGACTAGGCATTAATGAGCAAATACAGCATAAGAAAATTAAAAGACAGTCTTTCTACATTAGAGTGTTTAAACTGTGATTTTCTTTTAGTTCATCTTTCTGGTCTGTCTATGAAGCGGACTACAGACAACATTATAGGTCCCACCTTATCCATTGTTCTTACTGTATTCAGGGAGATCAGAGCCATGTTGTTATTTTCATTTTTAACCCAAAAACGCGTGTAGTCTGTATAATTCATAAACGCATCTTCATTCTTATTGAGTCTCTCCAACAGTGTGTAGCTTTAGCCACGTTAGCCGTGCAGCACGCTATCAAACTCATTCAGAATCGAATGTTAGCAAACATCCACAAAATACATGCCATACTTACGTGATCTGATATGCTGCATCACGAACAGTTTGTAATGATCCATTTTGAGAGTTATATTATCTGTGTGAACTTCTGCTGTATATGTGTGCCTCAGTGTATTGTTTCTTTGATTTTGTTCACGTTTTTCTGAAACACTGTTTTGAAATTGTTTACCATATTTTAAACATCAGCATTCTTAATCTATTGTTTTACTTACACTTTGCCCCGAAAAAACAACAGTTTCCTAGAATCTGTTGTAATGTTAGTGGTGTTCTCGGCTTCTCTTTGTTCATATACCACAGTGTTCCCGTGAATTTGCTTGATTTAATAAGATGATGGCTTAAACCATCGTTTTCACTTGAGACATTTACATTATATTATTATACTATCCTAGTTTTTAAATATAGCTCTTAAATATATGTTTTATTTTTAACCCATTATGTGGATATAGAATGCAGCAAAAAAAAAAATAATAATAATAATAATAAAATACTGCAAAACAAAGGTATGAAGACATCTTTCAGTGACCTTTACAATCCACAGTGCATCAGCAAAATACATTGCATTGTTTCCAAAAAGTACAGGATGTTGTTCTGAATAATCTCACCAATTGTGATGTTTTATGACTGCGGAAGGATGACTTTCATCAGAATGGTTTTGATGAAGTGTCATTTAAACATCTAGCCTAAGTGACTGTCGTAAATCCATTAACACAAACACATTTGGGCTACACTCTCCCCGCCGCCAGGTCGACTTGCAAACACATTTATTGTGAGTTAAATAAGTGTTTTTAATTCTTTTTGTCTTTTTGACATTGATCCTATCGATGTGTCGGGAAACACAGATTCAGATGTTCTAGAAAAACAACACCTATTCTTGTTGAGAAGAATATAGAACAGGGTGTGTAGGTAATGAGGACTCTTTGGCTTGATGAATGTTTCAGATTCTTTGTCTTAGGCACCAGTTAGGTATATGTAAGGAATAAATGACAACAGGCCATTAAATTCTTAGAAAATAATGCACCGCCAAGGTGGTGTTGTTGGTCATAATTGGTCATAAATCATCATTCTGACACATGGTGTTGGCTATAACTACTGTGGTGTCTAAAGCTGGCTATTGGTCTACAGTGGACCTGTTCTGTACAAGATTTTTCCAACAAATCATTTGAAACATTGGCTACTTCTGGCCACTGCTGTCTTTTTCTTTCTTAAAGACACTATCACAGAAAGTGACTTGGCAGCAGCAACATCCTAGATAACAAAGTTTGTGCAGGAGATACCAACGACATGATGGACATTCAGTGTCCATCAACTCACACACTTGCCCTTCTCTGTCAAGATGTTTGGACCTCTTTGGTGTACATCTGCATTTTCATTTGAGAGTCACACCAAAAAACTGAAGAGGTTGTGTCATGAAACAAATTACATTCCATCTCAAATTGCATGGCAATTCAACATACTTCAGTCAATTCCTCAACTTAAACAAACAATGACTAGAGCTGATGTCTCAAATAGGGTGGACAAACTTGTCAGTGACTGGCTTGGTGTGTATCCTCTTGTTGCTAAGGCACAGAACCTGGAAGGTCTTGTTTTGTTGGGATGTTCTCGACAAAAAGTCCTAAATCACAAGGATAAGTTCTTAAAGGAATTACACTGAAATGTAAATTATTAACAGAATATCTACAATGAAATTAAATAATAATTATTCCAAACACAACTAATAGGAATTTCACCTGAAAGCCTACCCAGGTGTCCTATTTTTAGTCTCTATTACAGTAGTTTATATATATATATATATATATATATATATATATATATATATATATATATATATATATATATATATATATGAATGGCCTTAGAATGATTTTTCTTGTCGAGAAACCGTCTTTATGAGCTTTATGTGTTGAGATTATACAGTGAAGATGGCGACGGGAGCTAAAATACTTCCTTGTAAGAAACTCAGTTTACACGCTTTAAATAATGAGACACAAATAGGTCTGCATTATATTAGTTCGTGTTAATATTCTATCCAATCCTGCTTCACATTGAGCTGATGAATGTCAAGTCAAGTCACCTTTATTTATATAGCACTTTTTACCATGCAGATTGTGTCAAAGCAGGTTTACAGTGATAACTGATATATAATTTTGGCTGCACACTAGCTCTTAAAGAAAATGGTGTCATTGTCCAGCTTAAGTAAATTCAGTATTGTATACTTCCTGGTTCTAGTAAGAACTCGTTTTGGACCAGCTGTAGTTTGTTTATTAGGCGTGCAGAACAACCACCCAGTAAAGCGTTACAGTAATCTAGCCTTGAGGTCATGAACGCATGAACTAACTGTTCTGCATTTGTCATTGAGAGCATATGTCGTAGTTTAGATATATTTTTAAGATGGAAGAATGCGGTTTTACAGATGCTAGTAACATGGCCTTCAAATGAAAGATTGGTATCAAAGAGCACACCCAGGTTCCTAACTGACGACGAAGACTTAACAGAGCAGCCATCAAGTGTTAGACAGTATTCTAGGTTATTACGTGAAGAAGTTTTTGGTCCAAAAATTAGAATCTCTGTTTTTTCTGAATTTAGTAGTAGGAAATTACTGGTCATCCAATTTTTTATATCAGTTTTTATATCAGTAATTCCGTTAATTTTGTGAATTGGTAAGTTTCGTCAGGGCGTGAAGAAATATAGAGCTGAGTATCATTAGCATAACAGTGAAAACTAACGCCATGCTTCCTAATGATATCTCCCAAGGGTAGCATGTACAGAGTGAACAGCAACGGTCCTAGTACTGAGCCTTGTGGTACTCCATATTGAACTTGTGATCGAAATCTCTTCGTTTACTACTACAAACTGATAACGGTCAGATAAGTATGATTTGAACCATGACAATGCAATTCCACTAATGCCAACATAATTTTCAAGTCTATTTAAAAGAATATTGTGATCAATAGTGTCAAATGCAGCACTAAGATCCAGTAACACTAATAGAGAGATACAACCACGATCTGATGATAAGAGCAAATCATTAGTAACTCTAATGAGAGCAGTCTCAGTACTATGGTACGGTCTAAATCCTGACTGGAAATCCTCACAGATACCATTTCTTTCTAAAAAGGAGCATAGTTGTGATGATACTGCCTTTTCTAGTATTTTTGACAGAAAAGTGAGATTTGAGATCGGCCTGTAATTGACTAATTCTCTAGGATCAAGTTGTGTTTTTTTTAATAAGAGGTTTAATAATAGCCAATTGGACCATTTAAATTAATGTAATCGTCTGGTTTTAGCCAGGTTTCTGTCAAACACATCACATCTAGATTAGTGACTGTGATAATATCATTTACAATAAGTGCTTTTTTTTTATTTGTTGAACATCAATTAAAGTCCCCCTGTGGTGAAAATCAAGTTAATGTTGTTTATATGTATTGTAAGCAAATTAGCTCAAAAGGGAAATATTACTAATTAATCATAACTCGTTATAATTAATTATAAATATTTGAATCAGTTAGTCAAATTAACTTAATGTAGCTGAATTAATATTACAATCAATTAATCTGTTCGACCAGCGAACACTCAGTATTGATCGTCTATCAACTTTTCAAGAAGGATATTTTTCCGTGGCCACAGAAGCTGTGATCGAATCGTTATCAGGGACACTGGTTTTATAAGCAGATCAGAATCAACTCGCAAGAGTGTGCACACAAGTTTTATTTAACTAAATCACAAACACATAACTAAACTAACAAACACAAACATACCAAAAAGTGAAAAATGAATTTGAACCGTATCATAACAGGGGAATGAAACAATGGAAAGAGTAAATTAACAATCGCTGGACGAACCATCAGTTTCAATACTATAAAGCACCTTTGTTAAAAGGGGTTCACAATCTTAATACTAAATCGGCATTTAGTGTTCAAACAATACTTGCAAATGCCTTAGCTGTCCGGATCTGCAGGCTCAGGAGAAATCCTTGATGGTTCGGTCCGCTGGTGTGGAAGTTGTAATCAATATGTTCTGCGTTGAATGAAGAAAATGAAGACAAACTTTGCGCTGTTAATTTGACTCTTTTGTGGTCGCTGCAGTTGTGCATGGATAGTAAACATGCGGTCCCATTTAATATATATATAAATTGCAGTACATATGTGTTGGCAATAGATCTGCTTGTTTTGGGGGGTGTTTGTCTATTCCTTCCTGTCTGTGTTATCATTGTGCAGATTTAGGCATATCTTTCGATGCAACAGCTTGTTTCTCAATCAAAAGCACACTTATAGCACTTGTATTGTCTAAATCTCCCATTAACTGTGTAGTGTGAAAAGTGCTTTACAATGTATAGCAATAGAATTCTTGGCTTGCCTTTACACCAGAATAGATCTGCTGCTGCTGCTGCTGTGAATGTATTGGCAGTAGAAGGTCTCGGAGCGTAGCAGATCTATTCCGCCAAGACCAAATACATTAACATTGTCATATCCATTACCATGCCAATCTCAATTACTATACCAATATCCCAAGAGTTGTCTTGACAGAACTACTGTAAAATATGATGTTAATGTTCTACAGATGAAGCATCTGAATTAGGGGTGTCGCAATATACAGATATTGACGATAACCGTGATATTCAAAGCATGAAATATCGATATTGTGTTAATTTAGTGTGTGACAATATACCGGTATTGGCGGTATTGGGTATTGGCGATAACCACAACAAACCTTTTAACCAAGAATCTTGTGTGTGGGGGCCTTTTGAACTCTCCAGACAGTCGACACCTTCAAGTCTTGGCTTGACCAGAGAAAGGTGCAATTCTCTGGCCAGCGATTTCCTTTGTTTGAAAATGAGTTCACTTGCATGGGGGGAGTTCACTAGAAAGTTTGTGTCCATTTATACTCTGATAAATATAACAAACATACAGTGCATTCTATGGTATTGTGATGTCCATCAAAATGTGAGTCATTAAACAAGGAGTAATTTGATAGTAAACATCACCTAGATGAAATACATTTTCTGGTAATTCCAACTTTCAGGCATGCATAACACTATACAACATACGAAAGAACAATATACAAACAGTAATAATACACAAAATGTACTGGGGAAATGCATGTTCATTCATTTAGACGAAGTTGTCAATGAACTAGTGGCAAATATTCCATTTTTACAGACCAAATGATTCTGGTGACCTGTGTTTTCCTGATAAAACACTGTCTTTGAAGTGGATGTTAAGAGCAAATGGTGATAGCGCTGAGTGGGGAAGCCAGACCTTACGGGGCCTGCATGGGTGATTGACTTTTACAATTGTGTTTGATTGCTCCAGACGCTATATGTGGTGTTTTTAACATGCTTTAAGACAAACCATGTGCAAATTCATAAGTCAACACCATTGCTAAGTATTTTCTCTTTAAAACTGCAGTGATCTAAAGACAGTCTCAAACCCACGGTTTGAAATCGCTGGTGTTTCTTACGTCACAAACTACCTTGTAACCAATCGTGTCAATGTGCCAGCAGGCTTTAGCATATCGTTAACTGACTGCGCAAGGGTGTCTCAAAAGAAAGTAATATTTTTCTGCTGATATGAAAAATTGTGTAGATTTAGCAATATGGCTGGTGTATGATGCATATTAAGATGTTATGATTAACTATATGCCTTTCAAAGTTGATCAAAGCATTTCTAAGGATACTGATTGTTAGAAGGCAGCTGTCTGACTCGTGAATGTGAACATGGTTTGTGTAACATTAGCAACACATTATTAGCTGTTTGATAACGTAGTCCCCAAAGAACCATTCAATAATGTAAAGAACCTTGACCTTTTGTGGAATGGAAAGTTTACATGAATGTTACAGGTTCTTTATTAAACCATAGATACCAGTAAAGAACCTTTATTTTTAAGAATGTACATCTCATATCTCACATTTTTACCCTTAAATGGGTTTGGAAGTTTTTTGTATTTACTAATTCGGGGTACAGACACAGTCTCTATGTGATAATATCTAGGTGAAAGAGTTTCTATGTGTTGGGATTTATCTGACTTCTGTGACGTGAGATGGCTAGCAGATGGTCGGTTTAGCCAGTCTGTCTGCTTCCTGACCTAGGTCCCAGTTTGTCATGTTTCAGCTCTAAGACTATGTGCCATATTACTAGAGAGAAGAGCAGCACCATCCCAGGAGGGATGAATACCATCTCTTTTCAACAGGTCAGGTCTGCCCCAATAACTTTTCCAATTTTCTATGAACCCTATATTATTCTGTGGACACCACTGCTAGCCATTGAGTGATGATAATCTGCTAACTATCTCATCACTCCGACAAACAGGGAGGGGACCAGAGCAAATTACTGTTTCTGACATTGTACTTGTGAGTTCACACACCTCTTTAATGTTAATTTTAGTGATCTCCAACTGGCGAAGTCGAACATCATTAGTGCTGACGTGAATAATAATCTTAGAGTATTTGCAATTAGCTTTAATGTAAGTGACATGTGAGTTCATTTCTGCTGTCGGTTTTCTCTGAACCCAGGGAATCACAATACAGTCGACTCTGCCTTATTTTACATTCATACTCCATATTATTTTTCTCTTTCAGAGATCAGCTCCAGTCTAGATGATCCAGTGATCCGGATTCTTCTGAGGGACAGAAGCTCAAAAGCTCACCAGGAAACACTATATTGGGAGAAAAAAAGTTTAAAGTTAAAAAGAAGCATAAAGCTGACGTTTGTGAGCAGATGAATTCTCCAGGTCTGAATAAAGAAGATGGAGATGATGATGATGAAAAAGCAGCTGGTCACACGACACGCCTGGACTTTATGATGATGAATTCAGTAAAGTGGAGATTGTAGCTGATGTTTTTGTCTCCACACTTTTCTCATCATCATTAAAGTGGATTTATTCACTTGGGAAAATAAAAAGAAACATGAAGAAACTCAAAGGGTTGAAGTCGATCACAGGAAGAGTGCGGTGCGGATATTCTGGTTTCTCAGAATTTTTAAGAAAGAAACACCCTCCTCCTTTGTGTGTGTGTTTAGCCTACTGTTTGTTTATGACACGAGCTCTCGCTTGCGTAGGCTACAACGTGAGAAATATCATCCTGTCCTCAAGATCCCCTCACTCATTCTGACTGAATATCTGCTATCAGGTAAGAAACACAGTCTTAATATAAAGTCTATAGGTTTAATTACGGTTTCTGTTGATTGTTAAGGATTTTAAGTAGAGTGTCAGCGCCAGGATAGCCTACTGAAGGAGGCATGTTAGGAATTTCAGAGAGGAAAGATAAAAATCCTAGAAATAAAAATGTCTAGCGTGTAACTGTCTTCTAAAATGAGTGTGTGTGTGTTTTATGGTTGCTGCTGAAGGACGATTGGAAACTTTTACTCATGATACTGTAAAACAAAATGTTCACAATATTTCCCTTTGAACATGACGAAATGGAAGAAATATCAACTGTTTATCAGTAATGTTCGACGGCTGCCTGTACATTTTGTATGAATGTTGATAATTAGAGTGAAAGGTCCCAAAAAGGCTATGTGTGCTCATTTTTATTTAAATACTCAACAAAATAACTTGATAAAGTTAATTTGTACAGCGCTATAATCATCCCTGACAGACATCTATCGGGTCAAAAAAAAAGTTCAAGCTGTTTCTTCTACAAGACGGAGAACCGCCACTACTTCCTCTCACCTCAGTCATACAACGGAAAGGCGTCATGCCTCACACTAAAAGGCTTCAGTCATCGGACAAAACAGCATCGCGCCTCAGCCTAAAAGGCTTCAGATCTCAGGAAAAACGACGTCAGGTGTCAGGTCTCGTACAATTAGGTGTCGGATGAAACAGCCTCAGACAAAAAAGCATCATGGGTTTTTTTTTGTTTTTTTTTGTATAGCCTAACTTTCTATTGGCTTTTTAATCATAATTACATCCTTCAGCTGTCTTTTTCTTTCTCTCTTTTTATATATTTACTATATATTTACTATTCCCAAATTGATTTAAGGTGTGTGTGTGAATGTTAATTATCTATCTATTCATGTAGGCTATTTATGTAAATTTATGTAAAGTTTCACATTATTATGAGAAAATAAGTAATTATTATGAGGAAGTTTCTCGTTATTATGAGATGTTAAGGCATTATTACGAGAAACTTTCTCCTTATTATGAGAAACTAAGTCATTATTACGTGAAAATATATTGCCAACTTTACTGAGTTAAGCACTGACCGTATTCATTATATGCTACTTAATTCCAAAGTAAACCTCTCTACTGTAGCCTACATCTATATAGTGTAGGGCAGGCGCTAAATTATTGCTTGGCCCAGGGCCGTGCACAGACCTTTTGAGGGGCATGTGCTGAAACTGAAAAATCTCAATTTATAAAAGATGTAATACTACTGTATGCACAGGCTATTTAAGGCTATTTGTAGGGTATTGGCTATGACTAACTTAGCTGGCAAATGCTAGCCCCCTCCCTCTCTCTCCGCCGCCGGTCCGGTCTCAGGCCTCAAATGCATAAAATATGAGCCTTTATAGACATACTAGTGTTTCTTCCGTAAAGACAACGTTGTACTTATTCAAACAACAAGATATTTATTTACCGTTGCAAGACGTTCAGCTGCTCTGCTGTGAAACTTCAGTTCGCTGCACTCAGGGGGCGGAGTTAAGAGGTCAGACTGACAGTTTGAGCGGATCCAAAAAGATTTTGTCACAAGCTCTTTTTAATACCTTTAATTGGCTAAATATATTTGTAAATCAGACAGCCAGACGTAAAGGGTGACCAATAGCATTGATTTATTGAAGAAAATAAATAAATAAAATAAAACACCTCCAAAAAAAGGGCACTTCGGAGTGTAAGGACAAAAAGGGCATGTGCTCTGCACAGGTTGAGCCCTACCTGTGCACGTGCCTGGCTTGGCCAGACGTGCCATAGATCTACAGCGCTCTGGGTGAATACATCAACACCCGCTCCACCCCCGGCGGTATGGTGGTACGATCCACCCGCGAGCGCTAATTATATAAATGGACGCAACAACCCAGACTTGTAGAATCGAAAATTAAACTGAGTGACAATTATCCGTTTGTGAAGTATTCTAAAAATGAAAAATGAAGCCAACTTTTCATTTGGTTCATTTTGATGGTGCGAATTGAACAAAGAACTGCAAAGTCATCGCTGTCGTGTCATTAATCACCTCATTTGCATCTGTATTTAAGTTTCCCTGTTTATGTTTGTTTTCGGGTCTTGTATATGTTTGGATGTGTGATAGGCTACGCTAAGACTGTGTCATTATCTTCATCTTCGTGTTTGTGTGTGTTCTAGCAACACAACCTGTGATAAAATGCACAATATTCTCTGAAATGCTTACATAGTTCGACACATGCTCTGTTAGAAATGCATAGGGCCTATGAACATTTTCACTGTGTTAAATGACCTTTTCTGGAAATGTTTAAATGTTTATTTCAAGAAAACCCTTGTCATGCAACGGTAATATAATGTAGTAATTTGGTCTGTGATTTTAAACAGGTTCTTCATTTGAGTTGAAAGATGTCCAACATCAGTGTGTCGTGCGCAGAGATTCAGACAGCAGTGGGGTTTGTTGTGTACACGACTCTGCCTGTGATTCTGAATCACACACTCAATGATCCTGACTGTGAGCAGAGCTGGTATTCAAAGGTGACTGTTATTACTGCTTTTATGAGCTGTACGAACTGAACGGATCAACTGTCTGCGCAATATGACTGAAAGTTGAAGACTTAAGTAAAGTTGGCCACACAGATTCGAATTTCCCGGATCAATAACTCGTGATTTAAACGCTGTTATACTACACAAATAACACCTCTTTTCAACCATAGTAACTAGGGGTGGGATGGTTCGCTTGCACCGCGGTTCATCCCAAATCTGACGACGCATTTATAATATGGTTTGTTGAAAACAACGTGCAAAACAGACGGATTCGGCTAATGTATGTTTCAGTCGATGGATGTCTGTTTCTAGTTTCCCGATACTTTACAACAGTGATGATCAAAAGAACATGGACAAAACAGTCACTCTTTGTAAACAAATGTTTAATTAAAAGACGAAGAAATCACTCTTGACTGAATAGCTTTTGTAACTTCAATAATGTTTCATCTTTATTTATCTATTCAAAGAAGTTTATGTGCAGTGTTATTTTATATTTGATTACTTTATTCAATTTCTGTACCTGAAAGCTGTTAAAAAAACCTGTAAAGCATTGTTTATTTTGTATTTGTTGTTATTTGTATCTTAGCTCTCATGTATTTATTTGTACTGTTTCTTGTAGTTAGATTATTTGTTTTTATTTTGTTTATCTTTATTTGACAATTGTCCTATTTTTTTACTGAACATAGCACATACCGAAACCGTGACACTAAAACCGTGATACAAACCGAACCGTGAGAAATCTGAACCGTCCCACTCCTAATAGTAACGTAGACAAGCAGCTACAACCTAATTTTCCTCAAAATCAGCTTTCCTCCACAGTGGACAAAATGCATTGATCTCTATGCGCGGACGGCTGAGAGACAGATCCGAAGGGACCGTCTGCAAAGAGCAAAACCCAAAAAGCGTTACTACAAAAACAGTCAATAACTTGACTGCAATACACTGGTGTTGTAGCATAACTATCAGGACAGCAGTGATGTGTGAACTGAATTTGGTGACAGTACAGTATATTACAGTGAAGTTATTAAATATAATTTTCATAATAGTCAAGTTATTGAATAGCCTATGTTTCATTATAAAAAAAATCATAAAAATTATGCAAAAAGACATTTTCCCAAAATAAGTGTTGTAGTATAACTATCAGGACAGCAGTGATGTGTGAACTGAATTCGGTGACACTACAGTGTATAACATTGAAGTTATTGACTGTTTTTGTAGTAACGCTTTTCAGGATTTGCTCTTTGCAGACGGTCCCTTCGAATCTGTCTCTCAGCCATTGAGATCAATGCATTTTGCCAAACACTATCAACGCAATTTCTTCCTGCCTATTGTCTGTCATGTTTATTCTGAAGTCTCGAGAGATTTTGCGAGATTTCCCGTGTTCACAGTTGTGACTCTGGTTGAAAATCTGTTCACGTCTGGTGTGCTGTGTTTGTCACATCACGGCACACCACACACTATAGGAGCAAAACGGTTAAATCTGGAATTTTTTGTCCTCATGTTTGTGGTCTCTCACATTTTGAAAATCTTATAAGTTTTCAAAAATCTTTTAGTGTATACCCAGCATAAGGGAATACATTTTTCTCTAAAGATTTATATTGCGAGTGTGGCATGTTGTAGCTATAGTTTCTAACTGTGTTGCTGTTTTTCATAACGTTTTCGCCATGTGTAAAATGTTTTCTGCTAATAATGACAGATATTAGGACAAACCTGGCTTTCATGACAGAGATGACAGGAAATTAACGTTCAACATTTTAAGTAAAAAGTGTTTGTTAACAGAACTGCAATAAAGTAGTATTTAGCTATTAACCAATTTGCATTTATTTTTTTCCACTTCAAGCACTGCTCTCTCTCTCTCACACACACACATACACACACACACACACACACATGATCTGATCCTCTTGTGTTTGATTTGTTCAGGACGGGCGTCTGTTAGCAGATCCATCAGATCCTGAAACACTGATGAATCCTGTTATTTCAGTCTCATCTGATCGTCTCGTCACTTCTCACTGTGTGGACGAACTTCATCATGAGATTCAGTGTCATTCTAAAGGAGTAAATCAACTCAATCTCTCTCATCATTCATCAGTTTTCATATTTAAACAGACAGAAATGATCTTGTTATTGTGATTTGACTATGAATCTTTAGAGCTGCAGTTCAACATGAACACAATAAACTAACACAGTACTGAATCCTTCATGAACACTATAAACGCTGCTCTGATGCTTCTTTCTTTCATTTCAGATCACACATGAGACCGTGTTCAGAGGTGAGAGAGACACTTCAGATCTCATCATGATGTTTATGATGGACAGATGATCCTTAAAGACACACTTCACACTGAAATATCCTCATGTCGTTCCAAACCTGAATGACTTTCTTTCCTCTGTCAAACACAAAGCAGACTTTTTGAAAAGAAAACCTCAGTATTTTTGGTCCATGAAATTAAAGTCACAGAGGTTTGGAGTGACATGAAGGAGTACTTCTGATACACTTTAAACACATTCATTACTATGAGAATCTGCCTCGACATTATTGCAGACTTTCACTAAAAGAGACACACACATCTGTCCTGATTCAGATCAAACTCTGTGTTGAAGTGAATCTGTCCTGATTCAGATCAAACTCTGTGTTGAAGTGAATCTTCTGTAAGTGAATCATGATGATTATGAATGTGTTTTTCAGTGTTTAATGCCACAGACTCCAGCGGCGGATCGACACAAACTCCAGATTTATGTGAGTTCAGATGATGATTGAGTCTGAAATATCTGACTGAAGATCACAAGACACATGCCAAAGTTTAGAGAAAGAGAAGAAATATATAATATATAGCTCATTAATTCAGATGATTGTATTGTGGTGTTGTTTGTGTAGATCAGATCTGATTTTATATCGTGTGAATAGATCATTTGCGGTGGATTTTGGCTCTTTTCTTCATCATGATTCTGGCACTTCTCTGTTTCTTGCTGCGTAAAAGGATCTTCAGGTGAGTCACGAGTGATTCATTGTGTATGAGAGACTTTAAATAGTCATGAAATCTTGATGAAATCAGTGGCCTAAACTATAAAATCTCTCTGAATAAATATAATGAATATAATAGTATTTGATAATCAGTTTCAATGTGTTGTCAGATATTTTCGGAAAGCAGAGATGTACGACTTTCATTGCAGTGATTCAGAAAACAGGTGAGTGAATCGAAGCGAGGGAAAGAAAGAATCAACCTGAAGAATCATTCAGGTTTCAGACTCTTAGGTTTCTCGTTTCCTGTTTTCAGCCGGGTGAACAGGAGCCTGTCGTGAACCAGCCGTGTGTTTCCACATTAGACTTGAGGAAGGAAGGTGTTTACCTGTCTATAACTGATCCAACACCAACGGTGCGTGTCTCGGTGTTTGTGCGGGCGGTGCTGTTCACTGTACCGGGAGTGATTCTAGTGAACCAGCAGATCACAATCATCTGTCCTTTCTGGAGATAAACTGAAACCGTTGATTCACTCGCTCTCTCGCACACAGTTGTATTGTGTATATATTTAGATATAAAGAGCAATGATTGTTCATTGAGACAGCGCCAGTGTTTCTCTGGCTTTTAGGGCCGGAGCTGAACCGATCTTTCCGGCCCATGAACCACCTCTCGCGGCATTGTTTGAGAATGGTCACTCACAGGCCAGGAACACTTAAGAAAATTAACGTAATCATAAATAATAGACCCTTTTCACAGACTGTGATGACGCGTTTTAACAGTCATCAATATCATAAATCCTGCAAAGTTTTTCATATTTTCATTTTTTTTTTAAAAAAACATATGTAAATTTATAACACTATACTTAGTAGGCCTATTACCTGTCTGTCGTTATCAATCACTCTCTATTTTTTTCCTCTTTTTTAAAGTTGTGAAAACACTATTGTGGAGTTTTTATTTTGCTATTTAAGCAAATGGAAACAAAAAATACATTTAATGTATTCTCTCATTCACCGTGCTGCGATCTTGTTGCTCAACTGACCGTCCCAGCATATTATAGTAGTGGCTAATGCACAATAAATACAACATAACATCACAAACAAATGTCATAACCTATTAAAAGACTTCTATCATAATATTATAGACATTGTTTTCATTTAATTTTATGTGTTTTTTTTTACTGCGCGTGTTTATGAAAATGACAAAGCATGTAACACAAAGGCTACTCAATGTTAAGATTATTTTTTATATGCTAAAAATACTGCAGGCTTTCTTCAGGTTATCACTTTATTAAAATTAAGCAAAACAAACGGACAAATGTTTACTTTCACGAGCTGTCACGTATTTGTGAGCTTGTAGCGGGAATCTCATAAGTGAGAACGACAACTTTAAAGCTTACAGGCTTCCGTACGTCGACCGCCCGCAGCGTCTTCTGGGATTTTTAACGGTTTGATTCTCTCAAGTCTGCATTCGATGCATCCTCGATATCAAGAACACATCCGGGTACTTTCATGCGTCCTCTGTTCTTGCGTTCTTGAGTATTGAAACTGAACTTTGACAGTTGATGATGATGAGCAAGAACACAAGGACGCAAGATCGCTTAAGAACGCATATTGAGAAACAGCCATCATTTATATCCACACCGGAACTGAGTCGGTGGAAAAGGGGTATGTGTGAATCTTCATCTGCTGTATCTGAATGTGTTTCTCTCAGGGATCCTGAATCTGCTGTCCAGAAGAAGCTCACTGAATCATATCTGAGGAGATCAACGGCTCTGTGGCCAGAGGATCATCCTGTCATCATACTGAACATCATTCAATAATGGTTTCTGTGCGATATTTCACTTGCTGTAATTGATACTGGTTCTGTGTAATATAATATGTTGCTGAAATAATGTGAAGGAAATCTGTTTTGGGGGACAATCCAACCGTCTCCATTGAGTTTGTATTGCGTGAAGCTGCCTTCTTGTCATTTCTGACTTATAACAAAAACAGAACAATGTCTAAAAGCTGTTGTGTGACAGGGTGTACAGCAAATAAGCTAAAAACCCAGAACTAAGTTTTTATAAACTGTCGACCCCAAAAAAACAAAAAAACGAGCGTTTAAGGAAACAAAAGAGGATACAGGCAACTGAGACAGAGCGCGACATGTTATATTACTCTGAGAACTACACCCACTGAACATAATCAGTGACAGGAAATAAAATATATAAAACTTACATTTGGATATTTGACTTAGCAGTGACTTTCTTCCTGCTGATGCTTCACTTCTTATTGCCTGTATCCACTTGTCTTTTTTTATTTTTTTACAAGACAAATATAAGACATTGTAATACATATCAGAACATATAAAACAAAGAGTAACAACAATACCTAAAATACAAAAAGAAAATGTATACAAAAAAAAAATAAAAATAAATGATTAAAAAAAAGAAAAGTAATAGGATAAAAAGTGCTACATATTATTAGGGCAGTTACATGAATTTGAAAAGCTTTAGAATTTGTATTGTTTTTATAAGCTTTTTGTTTTGTGATCTCATGTTTGAAAGTTTCAAAATATATTGTGAGATCAGTGTTATAAAAGGTAATATATGAGGGTTTCTTTTGAGTTATTTTTGTCTTATGAATATAAAACTTTGCCAAAATAAAAGATTAATAAGATAAGTTTTTGAGAAAAATATGGGTTTTGAAAAAGTAAAATGTCATGGGGTTCTAAATTAAGAGTTCTGTTTATTTATTTTTTGTCATGTCTATTTTAAAGTCAGTCCAAAAAGAAATAAAAAAAAGGGCAATACAGAAATAAATGTTCAATATCAGATGATGTGTTACAAAAAGTACATTTATCAAAGACAGTATGGATACATCTACTAATGGCTGCATTTACAGGATAATGTCTATGAATAATTTTGTAAATGATTTCTTTTACTTTATTAGAAATTATATATTTATATGGTAAGGTCCAAATGCTGTGCCAAGATATACAATGAGGTTTAAGCCATTTTGATTGACATGAAGGAATGGATCCAACATTAAAGAATTTCTTATAAAATTGTTATTAAAACGTTTATCAAAAAAAAGGAGAGACCATTTACAAAAAGTTGAGGATTTTGTAAGGTATTATTAACATCTACGTCTGAGAATTTGGTTAACATTATTATGCCTTAATTACTTTATTTTGAGAATGAAAAAGAATTTAACAAACATATTTTGAAATAAAGTTAGGGTATGTATATAATTGGCCATTCTTGTCAATAAGCTGGTTAATTAAAATGTTGTGTTGAACCCAATTATCCATGTACAATGACTTCTTATTATGAATGATATTACCATTGTTCCATATAAAGCACCTGCTAGGAGAGAAATTGTGTTTGTACAAAAGTGACCAGAAAAGTAATGCTTGTTTGTGATAATTTGCTAAAGCAATAGGAAGTTTCAGTTATATAAGGACATTGCAACAAAAAATTTAAACCCCCAAGTTTTTCCAAGTAAAAACTATGGGACTATATTGAAAATACTTGAAGTTTTTAAGCCAATTAATTTTTAGAATTTGGTTGAAAATAGTAAAATGAATAACATTTAACCCACCATCAGATAATTTATTAACAAGGACATTTTTAAATTTTATGAGGTTTGTTTCTCCAGATGAAATTAGAGTAATTTATCCATTTGTGAGCATATATCCTTTGGAGCACTAAGAGAAGAGAAAAGGTATGCTGCTCTGGAGAGACCTTCTGCCTTAATATAATTCTCCCTTGAATAGAAATGTAACAAGGTCCACCTTTAAATAAACATCAACACAACTCAGGTTCGTTTAAATAGATCCCCAAGATTTATTGATGGCTTTACAAAGTTTTTATTATCCAGGACACCCTATACATGAGGTAACCAAGCCAGAGTTGAGCATCAAACCACACAAAAAACAAAAAAACCCATAAATAAATTAAAATAAAATAAAAATAAACCTCGTTTAACTTTTCATCAAAAGTAAGTTACATGCAAAAATAGCTCAACTCTACTTAAACACTAAGCATATAGTGTCCTTGTAAAGTATATGTAAACAATGGGGGAAACAAACAAATTACAAAGAAAAGAAAACAAAATGGAAACTAGTCCGCCCAAAGGGCCATAACCACTTCTTTCAGCCCAATTACCGATTTAAATACCTGGGCGGACTAGACAATATACCCAAGCATTCAAACCAAAAAAAAAAAATAAACAAACTCAAATACAACAAGAGCAACAAATGGGCTCCGTAGAGCTGAAACACACACATTAAAATACCTTTATTATCTATTAAAATGTTTTAATGCTTCAAACAACCTCATACCTATGTCTAAGATCCAAAAGACAGCACATGCAAACCTCTCGCATATGAACCAATGGGCTCCATAGAGCTGAAATGCATGCATTAAAACACCTTTATTATTCTTCCTAAAAACAAACACCACATATTAAAACACTTTGTTCAAATAAATTCATACCTATCTCCGAGATCCAAGAAAATCCACATGCGAACCTCTCGCAAACAAACAGTAAGAGTGTCGATCTATTTCTGCCGGCCAAAAACAAACGCACCTACCGTTCTCGTTCCTACCGCCAATCTTTATACATAGCTATCCACACCCCTCAATTCATAACTTTACTCCCTAGATGTGATCTCTGGTTAACAATGAGTTATATTTCCTTTGCATTTTTTCAATAACAGGCACTTTTGTCTCCTTAAAGGGATAGTTCACCCAAAAATGAAAATTTGATGTTTATCTGCTTACCCCCAGGGCATCCAAGATGTAGGTGACTTTGTTTCTTCAGTAGAACACAAATGATGTTTTTTAACTCCAGCCGTTGCCATCTGTCAGTTGTATAATGCATTGAAATGGTAACACCATCTATGAGAGTAAAAAAAACATGCACAGACAAATCCAAATTAAACCCTGCGGCTCGTGACGGCACATTAATGTCCTAAGACACGAAACGATCAGTTTGTGTGAGAAACCGAACAGTATTTATATCATTTTTTACCTCTAAAACACCACTATGTCCAACTGCCCTCCACATCCGGCTAGTGAGGTCTGATCGCGCTCTGACAACGGAAGTGATGTCTCGCACTCATTGAAGCAAAGCGTGAGAGATCACTTCCGTCACCAGAACGCGTTTTTTGACCTCACTAGCCAGATGTGCAGGGCAGTTGGACATAGTGGTATAGATTTTAACAGATTTTAACACTTTTTAAGAAATCTTCAATGCAAAAATATATGACTAGAAACATAGTCTTTTATTCGAATGAAAGTCACAAAATACAAACCAATGCAGGTGGACCTTGAGATGTTTTAAAGTGCCCCTATTATGGTTTTGAGAATATTTCCTTTTATGCAGTGTGTAATAGAGGATAATATAATGTTTATAATATAATGTATATAGCTGTCTGTGAATGTAAACATTGTCAAAAGTGCATGATAAATAAAGTTATCGTCTCTCAAAAGAAAGAATCGACCCTGAACCGAGTCATCAGGAATTCGAGTTACATGTGCAAATACCTATGGCAAGCCGTTTTGACTTTTATTCATTCTCTGGATATGAATTCTTGTTATCAACAATTCAATTCTTGATATCAGGAATCACATTTTCACTAGTAATCTATAATTCTTGATATCTGTAATTGTATTTTCACAAGTGAAATGTCACCATAGGCTGCCATTCAAATTCAATTGTTGATATCAAGAATTGATTTCTTACTAGTTGAAATTCCAATTTCACATATCAGAAATACAATTCTTACTAATAAAAATCATAATTTTTGATATCATATTATATTTTTTGCATTGGTCACAGATACTCTTTCAAAAGGTACATTAAGAGTGCATGTTAGCTGGTACCAAAAGTGCACATATTATAACCTTTCAAAGGGTCCCACCCCAGGCAGGAATCTGCACACCAGGTTTTTCCACTTTGCCTGGCAAGAGATAACACTGACTGTGACGTGGACACAGTTTCAGTTTGACTACTTCTTCTTCTTTTTTCTCTCTCTCTCTCTTTTTTTTTTTCTTTTTTTTTTGCAATTATATACTGTAAGACTTGATTTTCCTGCTAAGTCAAAAGCTGAGATCAAGCACCTGCAATAAAGCAATAAAACTCACCTAGAGAAGATCTCAAAGAAATAGGACACCGCCTTACCCAATCTCTCCTCACTCATCTATGCAAACTGTCATGGTTTTTTGACACAAAATATGTTTTATTGTGTCCTGAAAGCATATACTCTCTCTCTCAAACGTACACATGTACTGTATAGTACGGACATTTTGTCAGTGCTGCTCTGACAAATTAATCAGTGAAATAGTTTAGCAACTTAAGATACATGACATTTCCCACCAGCGAGGTAATAACTGTGCGGTTCTTGTGGTAGATAAACTTATAGTTTCGCTATTAGTAGAGACACTGCTGCCGTGAGAGATGCACACTTGCTAATTTGGTATGCACACTTGGTATGCTAATTCACATATGCTTATTTTCTCTCTCTCCCCAGGTGAAAAAAAGTGCATTTCTATAATGTACTTCAAGTGCTCTATTTTCACGCACTAATTTTGTACTTAATATACTAAAAATTCTTCTTTAGTACTTCTTAAGATAATCTTAAAGGTGATCAATTATGCCCATTTTTACAAGTCTAAGGTGTCCCTAGAATGTGTCTGTGAAGTTTCAGCTCAAAATACCCCATGGATTTTTTTATTATACCATGTTTTAAACACCTATTTTTGGGTGGGAGAAAAAATGCTGAGGCATACATAATACAGCAGAAGTTCACACAGCAAATATAACTCTCAAAATGGATCATTACAAACTGTTCATGATGCAGCATATCAGATCACGTAAGTATGGCATGTATTTTGTGGATGTTTGCAAACATTCGATTCTGAATGATTTTGATATTATGCTGCACGGCTAACGTGGCTAAAGCTACACACTGTTGGAGAGACTCAATAAGAATGAAGATGCGTTTATGAATTATACAGACTGCAAACGTTTTTAGGTTAAAAATGAAAATAACGACATGGCTCTGGTCTCCGTGAATACAGTAAGAAACAATGGTAACTTTAACCACATTTAACAGTACATTAACAACATGCTAACAAAACACATTCAGGAAGACAATTTGCAAACATCAAGAAATAAATATATATGAAATTGGATCATGAACAGTTGGTATCGATCCATCTTTGAGAATCTGTGCAAATCCTGTGTTTTACTGACCAGCATTCTAGTGTTAATGACTTACACATACTGCTATATGAATTTATCTGGACACATTCCCTTCATAAATACAATTACACCACTGCATCCTTAGTGTCTCAGATGCCAGGAGGTTATGTTTACTCTTATAGCCGTTAACAGATCAGTGATAAGGTGTACATAGCTGAGACATATCACAAGCTCAGGGACGGTCGTTCTCGAGTGCTGCTGTCCTGAAGTTTTGCTCTGACACAACTCACCTTCCTTCACGTAGCTTTAGTAATCCTGAAAACATTCAAGTGTGTTTGATCAGGATACACTGTGCAGGACAGATGCACTCCAGGACCAGTGTTACTGGTACACCGCTGTCTGCTCGACCTTGAGCGGCAGTTAGCATCGGTCCCTGACAGCAACATAGTGTCGGGCCAGATCCGGCCCACATTTGGTCCGTGTGTAATCCACATGCACCAGATGTGGGCCGGATCTGGGCCACACTATATTGCTGTCTGGGGTGTTAGCTGCTGGCTGATTTGATCTGTGTCCGATCACGTTTGAGGATTCCTCACCCACATTCATTAACACTTCAAATCTGTTCTCCAGATGTATTGGCGGTGGTAGGGAACCAGTGTTTGGGGTAGAGGATGATCACAGTGACGTTCAGCTCTGAGTTTGAGTCCATGTGAAAATGAGCTGTGATGATGATGATTATGATGATGAAGATCATCGTTGTTGAACTGCAGTGAATGAGGATCATCAGATCTGACTCCAGAGAAACACATTCGTTTCTGAACAGCAGTGAATGTTAAAGTGATCCAGTGCAACTCGATACTTTCTCTCGGTTTGATTCACTCACCTGTTTTCATTGACACATGGCACTGCCCTCAGAAAACTGACAACAAGATTGAAAACTATTACTTTCATCAAAGAATTTCCTATTTACTAAAAGAGATTTTACAGCATAAATATTAAAATATTTATATAGCATTCATGTGTTTGTATTGTGCTATATTTATGTTTATTGAATGGTGTAATATTGCTCTGTACATGTGTTTTGTCTTTTGTGACAGAAAGTAGTGTTTCTTTTTATTCTCTGTCCACTCCTGCACACATTCACAGGCTAAATATGTTTTTTTCACAATGCAAATGCATGAAATGACTTATTGACAATTACACAATCATTGCAGACTCTCTTTCTGACTCATATGTATATATATATATATATATATATATAAACCCTCGTGACTCACCTGAGTTCCTGAGAAAGCATGAACTGCTGTGCAGTTACAGGCTGAAAACACATTCACAATCATCATGATTCACTTCAACCACACAAGATTCAACACAATTAAACACCTTTCAGCAGGCAGATTCTCATAATGACTGTGTTTCATCTGTAAGAGACAGTTCACATGAAACAGGAAGTTGTTGTAACTCAGGCATACAATGTCGATCTGCTCCAAACTTCACATGTTTGAGAACACTCCTGCCCTGAATACATTAACATGACAATATTCAGTTACAGTAATAGCACCACCCACTGGCAACAGGAAGTGACGTGTTTAACACTGTGATGCACTACTAGCAATATCGCCACCAGCTGGTAGCAGGAAGAGTGGCAAATACAAATGACTGACATAGTCCTCCTATATTTATATATTTAATTGTAGTTTTAAAAATCTACAATTTCAATGTTGCTAAAAATGTATATATAAAAAGTCAGCTTATAGTTTTCCAAACGGTGAAATTTAAATTTACCTGGGATTAATTTTATCAGGTTTTTAGCATAGTTTTTATCAGGATTTTTCATTACGATTTTAAATATTGAAACACCACTGCGTATACTGAATAAAGCTTTCATTTTGACAAAAGTCATGTTAAATTAACATGAAGTCATGTGACAAAAAGCATAAATACACCATATAAAAATCATGTTCATGCATAAATTAGGCAACAAGAATAGAGACATTATGATGAGAGAACATAAAATAAATATGTGCAAGAGAATTTTAAAATTGTGATTTCCAGACCATGAAAAATCTTGAAAATAAATAAATGAACTATTAGTGTATCAGCAGGTTGCACTCTTTGTTGTATAGTAACCCCTTAGCTGAAGTCAAAAGTTACATACACATTGCAAAATCTGCAAAATATCAATAATTAAAAAAAAGAGATCATTAATTACATGTTATTTTTTATTTAGCACTGCAACAAATATAGGCCTAATGATATCTGGATTTACACAAATGAAGCAGTTCAAAAGTTTACATACACTTAACAGATTCTCAGTATTGTGTGTCATAACCTGGATGATCCATGATTGTTTTTATGATTTGTTTTTATGTCCCACGTTTGTCCTGAGCAGTTAAACTGAGCTCTGTTCTTCAGAAAAATCCTCCAGCTCCTGCAGATTCTTCAGTTTTCCAGCATCTTCTGCATATTTAACCCTTTCCAGCAGTGACTGTATGATTGAGATCCATCTTTTCACACTGAGGACAACTGAGGGACTCAAACTCAACTATTAAAAAAGGTTCAAACATTCACTGATGCTCCAGAAGGAAACACGATGCAAAACATTTGGACAGGATGATTGGGGGGTAAATTGTTCTTATTTTGTCTTCTGGAAAACATGAATTTTATAGCTTCTGTACGGCAGTACTAAAAAAATAAGATCTATAAATAAAATAAGAACAATTTCCAATCCTCCTGTTCAGAAGTTTACACCCATTTGCTCTTAATGTGTTGTGTTGCCTTGATCTTTGACATGATGAAGGAGTTTCAGTTCATTCTGAGCTTCTGGACACTTTCATTCCTCCATCTTTCCAGACGTGTGACCACATCTTATAGACTCGATCTTAAACCCTGCTATGTTTTTGTCGATCGGTCAGTCAAATCTCCATTTTTAAATGGTGAATTCAGACTCTCAGAGTTTGATCACCAGTAAATTAAGCTGCTGATCATGTATTTAATGTAATGTATTGATCCAGATTCATGTGCGACGACTCCAAGCTAAAACCTGCCGTCCAGATCATTACTTCTGTTACTCATATCATACAGATGCGAATTAGTATTATCATATGAACATTAATTTGATGCCAGGGGAATCTGATTTGATTCTTTTGGTCTCAAAGACATCAACGCTTTATTGCTGTGAAGCTGCTGACACTGAGACACACAGATCTCTGTAAAGCTGCTTTGAAACGATATGTCTCGTGAAAACAATAATAAATACATGATCTGAAAATAACCTTTCACATTTTAAAGAATTCATTAACCTGATTCAGGTTTTACTTCATCTCCAGTATTTCACTAGTTTGTTGTTTCTGATTGTGAATTTAGTGTAAATACGCTGTAGCTGAAATAAAAAACAATGAAAAGTTCAAATTAGAGACGGAGAGAAATGCGTCTCAAACTCTCAGTGATGACCTTTGATGACCTTCTACGATCAAATTCAGGAGAAAAACTATTGTGCTCTTTGTCTAAAGATCCACTTACAGGTACTAATGACATGTTATAGGGGAAGATGCTCTGCTTAAAAATTGTGTGCACGATTTACTTTTTTTTTTTTTTCTGCATGTCATGTGCGGGGCTTCGTACTTCATAATAAGTATTAAATTAAAAAATAATAACACTAGTGACAACATGCCACTATTCTGGTGGCCCATCTTACCCCAAGGGTTTAACTTTATCTTTTTACCTCATTATCAAAAACATTTAAAATTTACTCCACAAATCTGAAAACACTGATAGGTCCACAAATCCCTCATTAACATCAGACACAAAAAAACATTCAACATAATTAAATGTCATAGATCATATTTTCCAGAGACTTAACCTTTAAACTGTTTTGACTGTGTATCACACATGCAAGTGCATCTAGTTTCATTAGACAGTGAGATATAAATAAAGAGCCCTAAACTCAGCATGTTCTTTTTCAGGAGGATCTGTGTGTGAAGTTCCTGTAAAGAAGCATCTTTATACGGCGAAAGTGAAAGTGTTGTCTTTCTCATGTGTGTGAACGCCAAACACATGCTCGGTGACGTGATTGTGGTTTTACTAGGAAACAACCAGAAGTGAAAGTAAAAAAAAAACTGCTGTTCACTCGGCCTGTTTCCTGACTAGTAATTCAGAGAAAGAGTGTTTAAACGTGTTCATGTTTTGTGTTTTTGTTTTGTTATATTGGACTCACTGGCATACCCACAGTGGCAGCTGGCACACCTAAAAATAGGTATAGCACAATAAACCTCACAAGAATCGAAAATGGGCTACTTTCCCATAGACTGGAGTGAGACCATAGACATTTCTCGAGGTGTCACGATCTTTCTTGGCGCTGTCAGATCGCTTAAGCGCTTCAGTTCGCGCAGAGCGCACGTGAACCGCTTTACTAGTTTCAACACGAAATAAACATGAATGAACATCGGAAGGTATATGTTCAAAGATACAGTACTTACCAAAATCTGTATCATGTCACATGTAATCGATCGATCAGCGTTTCAACCGCGTAAAGCCGTCAATAAAACAGCTTGTAAAAATTTACCATCACATCTACCTCAGAAAAGCGTTCAATGTCCAAAAACTCATTAGTCATCTACAAAAATTAAATTAGAGAGGAGCATTTTGCACTATAGGCTATTGCATATTCATTGTATTTGTACTTAACATGTGCTTCAATATTGACTGTATAAATCTGTTTTATGACAGCCACCATTTAAATGTTAAAGCCTACATAAAAACGAGTAGAAACATATTTTTGTCATTAAAATGTATTATAACGTTACCATAAAAACTTCCTTATGTGTAATTTATATGTAAGTAGCTTACAAATAAATTAATATTAACCTTTAATATTATAATGATATACCAACTGTGGTTCCTTGTTTAGTTTACATTTGAGAGATATTTTTTCTTTGAGGAAATTTGCCATTTAATGTACCTGATAGGCCCCAAATTAATCAATATTGAATCAAAGGTAATCAAATTGCAAGCTTCTGAATCAAAGTGTCAATAAATGCTTTTTTTTATTATTTTTATTTTTTACTTGAAGCAAATGTTGTCTTTTCCATTAATTTTATTTTCAGAGTGCACCAGAATGCTTCGTTTACATGTTAAAATCTCAAAAATTTTCTCTAGGGGGACCCCCCTACAACAATTTAGTTAAGGCTCGAAATTGTGACCATTTTGGTCGCATATGCTCCCGAAATTTAATCTGTGCGACCTCAAATTATTTTTGGGAGCATTTGTGCGAGTGCAAATAATTGTTGAGGTGCGACCTGTTTTCATTTCCCTACAAAACGTTCACTAATTACTGTACAGTATGTGTCTGCTGTGAGCAGTAATCAGTCCCACCGTTCTATCACATAACCAATTAAACTTCATCTTTACGTTCTTAAGTTTAAAGCAGATTTTAGGTTGGTTAGTATTAGCCGTCCCCTTCACTTCATTTAATTTGATTGGTAACAGCCCCATGGTGTCTTATTAATTGAATTTATTGATCAAATTTAAGAATTTAAAATGAAAGATGAAGAATATATTTAATACGATTGGGGGAAAGAAGCCCTCGGGGTAAATATCACAAATATGCAGATTCAAATATGTCAAAGCTGATAGAACTGATGAGAATATTGCTTCAGAATAATTTATATTTATAATATCCTTTACAAATCCTGTTTTTTCCAGACAAGCAACTTTTTTCACTCGGACAAGTTAATTACCGATTTACTTGAACACACAAGGCTTAATGTTGAGCCCTGATATATATATATATATATATATATTGTTGTTATCAGCCACACCCTGCTTCATTAGGAAATGCAACTTTTCTGTGCTAGTTGTACCTCTTCTGCTTATAAAGAATAATAATGACAACACAACTGAGATTTAAGAAGAAAAAACATTTATTGAGATAATAAGAGTAACAATAATGAAAACACAACTGTGATTTGAAGATAAAGAAAAAACAGATACCTTGTTTGTGTGGAAAAATGGAAATAAGAGATTTATTAGAGATAACTTTTTATATCAAAGAAATAACAGATAACTCGTCTGTGTGGAAAAATAGATGTGAGATAAACATGTATTAGAAAGAGCTTTGCTATAAAGTACAAAAAAGGATAATTACCTTTGAATGAGGTTTTGCAAGATTAGACACCGGAAACAACAAGAGAGAAGAGTCCAAAAGCAAACAAAAGCGAAAGCCTTTATATATAGACTCAGATGAGGGGAATTCCAAAGAAGATGACCTCAAGAGGTCAGATAGTCTATAAAAGACTGGAACGAGAAGACAACAGCAGATGCTGCTTCGCACCTGAGGAGCTTCTCCAGCACCAGAAGCAACGCTGATGATGCCTCCAGAGCTGATATTGCCTTGACAGAAGAACTTTTTGATATTATACTTTATTTAATTACTTGTATAGAATGTTTGTAGAATATATATAATGTTAGAAATACTAATTGTAATAAATAAATGAACTTATAACTTTGTAACTAAACTCTGCCTCACGCGGCATTAATTTAAGTCGTTGAACCTGAACAGACCACGGAGAAGTCTTCTGTCTGATTGTAAGTATTTTAAAGTGCTTATAATTTAGATCAGATTTGACTTACTTACCTAACCTGAGAATAATAAAGAATAAGGTAAAGGTGTTTGAAGACGCACCATAAAACAATATATATATATATATAGTTGCTCCTAAATTTTATACAGTGCTCCTAAATTTTTGCTGGTGCTCTTAACTTTTTGAAGTTGGGAGCACCAGTGCGACCAAGTAAAAATTTTAATTTCGAGTCCTGTAAAAATGTCACCTTTTTCACCTCTTTTGAGTTTGCAGGTCTGAGCCCAGTCTATATTCTGTAAGATTAGTGATACGCACCCTTACAAAAAAGAAGTATACTTCAAGTTCATTTTATCAAGTATACTTAAGTAATGTTCAAGTATATTTTTTAAGTATACTTTATGTAGTAAGTATACTAGTATCAGTGTAACTTGTAAGTGTACTATTTCAATACAGCTTGGGACTAAATTGGCCCAACTGAAGTATACTTTTAAGTGTACTATAAGTGTAACAGTAGTAAACTTTAAGTACACAACTAGTTCACAGCTACGTTTCTCATTTGTACTGCATCTGTACTACAAGTAAACTAGTAGTTTATACTATAGTACATTTTTAGTAGACATGAAAGTACACTTTGAAATATACTCTTAGTAAACTACTAGTTTAGTGCAAGTATACTTGTAAGTTTTCTTTCAGTGAACATAACATCACTTATAGTTTACTTTTTATATAGTATTTTTGCACTTTTAGTATATTACTATGTTCCTGTTTAGGTATTATTTTTTATTGGCTACTTGAAATACAGTACCTTTAACTGTACTTTACATTTTAAAAACATTTTATTCTCGCTTCATGAATCCTTTTTTATCAACACTTAATTGTGGGTAAGTTGAAGTGAAGCAGATTTGAAGTAAATTCCTACGTACACTACCACTAGACTAGCCTACACAAAAATTCAGATACTCAGAATCAGGAATATATCTGTTTTCTTTATAAATCAATATTTTCAAACAATGTGCTTTTATAAATATACTTTTAAGTATATCTCAATCAAAACACAAAGTCCAAGTATAGGCCAAATATACATAGACTTTTCTGCCAGTATAAGTCAAGTATACTTAAGTGCAATTTTAAGTATATTTCCCAGAAGTACATAAAGTATATTTCTGAGAAGTAACCCTAACCTTTAGCCTTCTTATGGCAGTGAGTGTGGGAGCACTGCCATCAGAAAACTAAAGGTTATAGTTCACTAGTGCTGTAATATATTTTCATTTTCTCCCTATCCAGCAGCTCCAGGAGCTATCATCATCTCCATCACTCATCTGCGTAAGGTATGAAATTGCTCTGTTTAATACATATGCATGCTTGATACAGAAACATGTTTAAATACAGTTTGTCAGTAATCAGTGTGGTAGATTTTCCCTATACGCACCTGACTTAAGTTTACCTGGGTGGTCTCCTAATTGACGCCCCTAAACGTCTCCTAATTGACGCTTAAATAATTTATACTCTAGCGCGTCTCCTAATCGACGTCGGCTGAGTGTTCCCTAACTTGCTGCGCAACAATAACCAGACAGACTCCAGACTATGCCTTAGAATATGCTTTAATCACGGCCGGAGGACCTCGTATCAATCACAGAGAATCCCACCAGCAAGAAGAAAACAACAGTTTATATAGGATAGGAGCATGGCAAAACATCCTACAATATGATTGCTTCTTCATATGTCAAACCCTCATGTTTCTAGGTAAAGCAAGATCTGCCCAAATCATGTGTTTATTAGTTCGTTTGTTACTCAATATCATGGGCTATTATATTTAGATGGTTGTCTAGCTGTCCCTAAGTTTCATTTCCCCTTTTGTTATATTCAGATATGATTCAGACACACACTGACTTTGGTGACATTTAGGTTCCAAAAGCATATAAATGTTATTCCTGCAATGAAAAAGAAATGTTAGTTATGATTAATTAAAAAAATGCATCACAGTACCCCCCCTCTGATCGTTTTTTACATGATCAAAACGAATTTTTTATGCTTACATAATTTATATATTCTTTACTGAATAATCCCATTATAAGTCACTGCTAAATTGTACTTGAATACCAAAAAATGAAGATTCAGTTGTATGTGTGTTTGCTGCGCTCTTAATCATTTTCTTAACCATATTTGTTAGCTTTTAATGCAAGTAGGCAATGGTCTTACTTAGTAAGCTGTTTAAGGACCTGTGTAATTTTTTTTTTTTTTTTAGAATTCATAATATTATTAATTGTCATTAAAGTCCCCCTGTAGTCAACAATTTTATCCCTTAATACCTTATGAATTTGCACATGGATTGTCTGAAAGTACATTAGAACACCATATAGACATATAAACAACATTAAAAACTTGATTTTCACCACAGGGGGTCTTTAAGGAATATCATTTTTACCATTAACACAAATATCTTGTCTAATTTTGCATTGTTTCAAAATTAACTCTTGTCATAGGAATAGCTTTAGCTGCTGACATGGCATTAAATCTTCACCTACCTCCCTACAATCCTATTTTCAACTGATGGACATGACATGTCCTACCTATATTTTAAACTAACTCGGAGCCAATTTAGGTCATTTTTTCATAGTGGAATAGTTCATAATGGATCCACTGATCCAGATCACAGACTCTATCCACATTGTGAATTAAGAAAGCTTTTCAGAATTTTGCTGTTTGAGCAATTACTCTATTTTGCTGGGATGTCCAAACTGTTTAACATGTTTAACATTCTTCTTGGTCTAGGTTTTAGCTTTGTGCCCACCACATAACTTTTTTAATACATTCTCTGAGTTTTATTAAAACATTAAAATCTTTAGCGGTATATTGGAAGTTGTTACATCCACGCCTTCCTGGACTCCAGTTCCCAGCATCCTCCTGTTCTCCACACCTGTCTACACTTCCCTCATCAGTCTTCCCGCCATCTCCCCGGATTCCCAGCACCTGTTGTCCTCGTCAGCACTCCCTTTAAGTTGGACTCACTCCTTGCACTCCTTGTCCGTTCTCTTGTTTGATACATGTGTGTTTGCTGTTTCCCTGCTGCTGGATTATTCAATAAAGCCCATTTACTAGTGGATTTCCGCATTTGCCTCATCTCTACAGCACAGCACATAACAGAAGAACGGACCTAACCGCTGGAAATCTACATTTCAAGATGGGCTTATTCTTCATCTCCGAGATCCCTGTGTCTCCTGTGCCTCCAAAGCCAGCTACAGCATCGGATCGTCTTTGTGGGTTCCGGCAGAACGGTCGCTCGCTGGAGAGGTATGTGGAGGAATTTGTCGAGCTCGCTTATTTAGTGAATTGGCCAGATGCCTGTTTGAACGTCTGTTTTCTGGCAGGGCTGGACGAGGACACGATCCGTTTTGAAGAACCTGCCTGCTATTTTTCCCTAGTCGAAGCAATTAATCTGATTTTGTTTCTAAATTGTTCTGATTTTGTCATTGAGGAGGTTCTTGATAAATCATGTCATCCTCGTCCAGTTCCCGCAGAAACACAGGCGGCCTGGCCAGTTCACAAATCGCCGCTTCCCTCCGCCTGCCCCTCCAGTGAGCATTCCCCTGGTGTCCTGCCGGACCCACAACCCCGTATGGCCAGTGAAAAATCCTCCGCTGGGCCCAGACAGCCCAAGAGGAAGAAGAAAAGGGCCACCAAACAGCCCAAGTTCCCTGAGTTTTCTGCCTCCGAGCAGCCCAAGTTCCCTGAGTTTTCTGCCCCCGTGCAGCCCAAGTTCCCTGAGTTTTCTGCCACCTTGCAGCCCAAGTTCCCTGAGTTTTCTGCCTCCGAGCAGCCCAAGTTCCCTGAGTTTTCTGCCCCCGTGCAGCCCAAGTTCCCTGAGTTTTCTGCCACCTTGCAGCCCGAGATGCCAGTCCTAAATAAGGAGGACTGGTTAATTGACTTTTGGGCTGAACCAGCTCCCAGTCCCCTTAACCTTGCTCCAGCCGCCGCCGAGCCAGCCGCTCCAGCTCCAGCCGCCGCCGAGCCAGCCGCTCCAGCTCCAGCCGCCGCCGAGCCAGCCGCTCCAGCTCCAGCCGCCGCCGAGCCAGCCGCTCCAGCTCCAGCCGCCGCCGAGCCAGCCGCTCCAGCTCCAGCCGCCGCCGAGCCAGCCGCTCCAGCTCCAGCCGCCGCCGAGCCAGCCGCTCCAGCTCCAGCCGCCGCCGAGCCAGCCGCTCCAGCTCCAGCCGCCGCCGAGCCAGCCGCTCCAGCTCCAGCCGCCGCCGAGCCAGCCGCTCCAGCTCCAGCCTGTCACGAGCCCGAGCCAGCTCCAGCCGCCGCCGCCGAGCCCGCTCCAGTAGCCCACGAGCCCTTCAAACCTCTGTGTCTCCCAAAGAATTTTTTTTGGGGGGGAAGGGTATCCGTGGGTGGGAAAGATGGGGGTGGGCTCGGAGACCCACCATGGCCATCCCTAGCTCCTGACCCGCCATGGCCGCCCACGGCTCCTGACCCGCCATGGCCGCCCACGGCTCCTGACCCGCCATGGTTACCCACGACTCCTGACCCGCCGTGACGGCCCGAGGTCCTGGGACCGCCCTGGAGACCTCTGCACCCGTCTGCACCCCCCGCACCTGCCTGTAGGTCTCCAGGGAGGTAATGTTACATCCACGCCTTCCTGGACTCCAGTTCCCAGCATCCTCCTGTTCTCCACACCTGTCTACACTTCCCTCATCAGTCTTCCCGCCATCTCCCCGGATTCCCAGCACCTGTTGTCCTCGTCAGCACTCCCTTTAAGTTGGACTCACTCCTTGTCCGTTCTCTTGTTTGATACATGTGTGTTTGCTGTTTCCCTGCTGCTGGATTATTCAATAAAGCCCATTTACTAGTGGATTTCCGCATTCGCCTCATCTCTACAGCACAGCACGTAACAGAAGTCTAGTTATAGCTAATAATAATCTAGAAATGTGTTTCCCTTACAAATCAATCTCCTATGTCAAATTTGCAAGTCGTATTATGATCTCACAACTTTAAAAAGTTCCTAAACACAGGTTGTCTTTTCTACAATCACTATTTCACAGATTTACTGGATTAGTCAGATTTTTTTTGCGAGCTTTAATCAGATTGAACGAGAATATTCATCGCTTTTTCACAGACTTTGACCCTGTTTAATGGTCATCAGCATCGTAAATCCTGCAAAGTTTTTATATTTCCATTTTTAATTTTTTTACCTTTGCATCAAAATACAAAAAAAATAGTTAACACTGCTGTTAGGGTGTTTCTAATAATGTGGCTAAGGTCAAATGTCGGTAAAATTGACATCAGTCTCTATTTTTAAATTAAATTCTGAAAACACTATTGCGGAGTTTTTCCTTTGCTATTGGAGCTATATATATATGTAGTCTCTCATTCACCGCTATAGAAGTTTAAATGTGAAAAGGGTCTATATTTGGACCTAGTCCGGCGAAGCGATTTATCATACATTCTCTCTTATTTAGAGAACAACTATTGCAACTATTAAAAATTAAAAAATGTAGCATCTATGGTTGTAATTGTCACAGTCACCGTCTGTCTCACCTTCCCCAGACTCCATTTCCCAGCATCCCTCTGGTTCCTCACCTGCACTCAGTCACCAATCACCTGCACCTGCAAGCCATCCACTCATCAAACACGCACTATAAAGACTCTCACTCCCTGCACCACGGTGTCTGGTCTTGTCAATGGAAAGCACAATGTCTATGGCAAGCACTACGTCTCATGTACCTGGACTCCTTACCTGTTACTCACCTGATTCCTGTATCCTCTTCCATCCGTCTTCTGTCGTCTGCTCTCCGTTCCCCGTGGATCCTTCACCTGCAAAGACATTCATCTATTAATCCTCCAGCTAAGTGACTGTTCCAAAGTGGTTGATTATTGATTCACCTGCATTCACCGTTTGCCAGTGTCCGTGCCTCTTTTTAAATCAACACCTGTTTTGCACTTACTTGTCTGTGTCCCTGACAGTAATGTCTGCATTAGGATTTTAAAACCCTCATGTTTCTTCAATAATAGTTGCTAGATTATTCATTATTTTTATAATAGTGTACCTAGTCCCACATCTTCTTCCAGGTGTGTTGATCATCTCGTTCGCCCCATGGACATCTTCCCCAGGGTGACTCTTTGCGAGCCGTTGCAATGGGGTTTTCCCTGGTTGGCGAGGGAGGTCGTTACCAGCACGCACCTTTCATCCCTCACTTTATGCTGTGCGGGGTTTCTGAGGCTGGTTGGTGTAGTTTGAGATGAGAGGCTTGGACCCAGGTGTCACACTCTTCAGCCATTTTGCTGATCATTGCGAAATAAGATCCTCCTTTCCCTCAGATCACAACCGCACCTCCACTGGTCCTTATTGGTGGAGAAGTGAACCATTTCCAAGTTGCCGTCACCTGTGAATACAAACCTTAAGTATGTTTGTTAGTGACAACATGTATTACCCCTCTGCTTATCTGGCCAGTTGTCCTTTTTAGTTTGACCTGTGGAAATTTCATGAGGGCTGTCCTGGCTCTTTTCTTTTTCTTTGAACTTGTTGGGCTGTTGCATTGGATCTTCAGCCAGTGATGGCAATGGTGTTGTGGTGTATGGGCTCCGTTGTTTCTCAGTCTCTCAGACAGTCTGGCTTGTGATCGATCCTGCCACAAAATTGCATAATGCAAGGCAAAATTGTCCTTAGGAAAAGTCTCAAGTGAAAGTTTTTCACCTTTTCCTGCACTGTATCGGTCCTCTCCATGCTGACCCCTCCGAAGTGTCAAACATTCTCTTTCAGGAGGGCAGCTGAAGGCCCATCAGCCACTTCCTCTTCTTCTCTCTGCATTCATGCATCTTGTCGAACAGACTTCAGTCTATTTGCTCCCATTTGTCAAGGTGGCTGTTCCAGAAGCTGACTGGTCTGAAATGTGAACACTCAAGAGAACTGCATAATTAAAATTAAACATACTGCTCTTTTAAATCCTTTTTTTTCTGAACCATAATCAATGTCCCTTAATTCTAGAAGTCTCATCTGGTCAACGGTCCGTGTACCTTCGGATAATTTGTTTTCTCGTTTTTGTCCTATAAACGGATTAACGAAGAAACCATTCATTTATCACATATTCGACCCTCCTCGTGAGCATAAATAAACAAAACCTCGAGTCGTTTTTTCATTTTTATTTTTATTTTAATCACACTTTGTTCTAATCCGCCAAATGGAAAAACAATAAAACCAAAACGGATAAACAGCTTGAATATTCGATCTCTACATGGGCGGGAATAAAACGCCCCTTTCCGCTGATTGGTCAACCAAAGATCAAGTCGCGTCATCAGCTCTTAGCTCCAGAACTCAGCTCCGCGAAACACAATATAGTAGCCTAAATCTATCTGATACATTTGTACGGATTATTACAGAGTTTATTGCAACTACATTTAATCTCTTTCTCATCAAACCGCCAGACTAATAAATGGCTCGACACAACCCGTGCCAGGGCAGAGCCTAGACAGAGCTTTCTTCTGTGTACACATAAATTCGCGTGCCGCGAAACACTAATTTATCATATTAAGTAATTTACGTGACATCTGCTCTCACAACTACCCCTAGCCTGTGTATCTGGCACACCGCCTGTTTTATTTAGCTGACCAACTCTTGAAATCTGTGTGCCAAAAATGCGCGACTCACTGAACAGTGCATAGAGAATGTAGTGAAGTTCAAGTGCAGATCAGCAGTCCTGACTGTTGTTTTGAGCAATACACCGAGTTTATTTCATTAACACTGAGTATTAATTGATGTCCCTCAAACAATGTTTTATTTTTTCTGCCAGCTAAATTTCTGAAGCAAAGTCACTGATCATTGTGCGACTCGCAACATAAGGCGCACAGAGTAGCCTATAGTTAATTCGTGAATGAATCCGAGTCTTTGAACAAATCGGTTGAGTGATTCACCAGCCATACAGCCTTTTTATTACTGAATGAATCAGCGTTTCGAGCGAATCAATTGAATAAAATGACTCATTCATTAACACAGTGACTTGCTGCCACTTACTGGCGATATTTCACATTCGTTTCATCTTGTAATTTATTTCATATTTCAAAGCATTTTGTATAAAACATAAAATTAATGTCATTGCATTATGTTTTGCTGCGGACCTTAAATTGTGTAAATACATCTAAAAGCGACTTCAGATGCTGCTATGCACCTCTGCAGCGCAAGATGCCTTTGGTTGAAACAAAATAGTGCCAAACTCTAATTGTATTGACTAAATTTAAGATTTTAAATTTAAAGATGGCATAGGCCTATTTAATAAGAAAAATCTAGGTAGCCTTATTTGACTAATTTATGACGGTAATGGATGGCAAATATATATTCATCTCTGGCTTTATTGTTCAAAGTGTTATTTCATAGTCTACCCTTAAACACGTAAATGAACGGCAAGAACGCATTAAAAGTTTCTTTACAATCTGTATTGTAAAAAGCGCTATATAAATGAAGATGACTTGACCCTTGAATCGATTCTGCTCTGCGCTTCACTAGCTTATGCATTCTCTCCTCGCAGCCTCCGGCACACAGATTTTGAGAGTTGGTCAGCTGAATAAGTAGGCTAATAAGTGTGCCAAATAGTTGTGAGAGCAGATGCCACGTAAATTATTTAATACGATAAATTAGTATTTCACGGCACGCTAATTTATGTGTACGCAGAAGAAAGCTCTGTCTAAGCTCTGCCCTGGCACGGGTTGTGTCGAGCCATTTATTAGTCTGGCTGTTTGATGAGAACGAGATTAAATGTAGTTGCAATAAACTCTGTAATAATGCGTACAAATGTATCGGAGAGATATAGGCTACTATATTGTGTTTCGCGGAGCTGAGTTCTGGAGCGAAGAGCTGATGACGCGGCTTGATCTTTGGTTGACCAATCAGCGGAAAGGGGCGTTTTATTCCCGCCCATGTCGAGATCGAATATTCAAGCTGTTTATCCATTTTTGGTTTTATTGTTTTTCCATTTGGCGGGTTAGAACAAAGTGTGATTAAAATAAAAATAAAAATATGAAAAAACGACTCGAGACTTGTTTATTTATGCTCATGAGGAGGGTCAAATATGTGATGAATGAATGGTTTCTTCGTTAATCCGTTTAGAAGACAAAAACGAGAAAACAAATTATCCGAAGGTACACGGACCGTCAACACAACAGCAGTTCCTCATCCTATTAATAAGCTTAGTTCTTCTTTGCAGGAAAAAGCAAGCAGATCCTCCTTTGCGAAATGCAAGAAAAAAGCAGTAAACTTCTCTAATTAATATAGAGTATGGTGTAATGTAATAGCAAAGAATTCTTTGTCTCTTCTTTTTACTAGAAACTAAATTACTAAACTAAATTAACTAAATAAACCAAAATCTTAGCATATCTGCAATAGATCAACTTTTCATACTGTCTCCCAGGGATAACAGGATACACATTCTAGACGTCTGCAGTTATCTTACTATTTATTCATCATTTTTAGAGTGCCTATTTATACATTTTTATGTAACCCATCTGAGCCAATACACAAGTAAATCAAAGTCAAAAGTGTGTCCACTATTCAAAACATCATAATTCTCACAGAGTGCTCCACAGGTGCATATTCCTATTATTTATACTTTTCAGCATTTATTTATTTATTTCAAAATGTAACAATATTGATCATATTCAACTCTTTCAACATTTCTTTCTTAATCAGAATTAAAGTCTGATTCAAACAAAGAGCAAGTTGTAGTGCTACAGCATCTCAGGGCATTTCCCCTTCCCGAATATGGTGAAGCTGCTATCACTACCTACCCAAATTCGCAGGCGAGTGTCAGGTCTCTAGCATCTATACAGAGGATCATTAACACTAACTCAGAATTACTGTCTCACCCTGAGCACAGGTCTTTAGTCGTCCAACACTATCACTGCCTCGATTGTGATCATTTGAGCGTAGAATCTTTAGCACTTCTAACTCCAGCATACATGACAAGTTGCTCTTTGCAGGAACAAAGTTATACTGACAGCTTGCTGGGAGCACTCAATCACAACATCTAAAATACTCAACAAACACCACTTTGGTTGAATCAACCATAATCACTCACTGCCCTTAACAGCCAAAAGTAAACATCATTTGAATGTGATCACCAGAGTTCTCCTAAAATTGTCTTAACAGAATCCAAAATGCAATTTCACTTTTTAATTAATTTAGAAGCATTTGTAAGGAAAGCATGGAGTCTGTCCTACCTTAACCTTAAGTCCTTTTAGCCCGTCTGAGGGAGATGCCGAGGACTCCTGAAGCTGGCTCGCCAAATTGTCGTAGATTTTCCCCTATGCACTTGACTTAAGTTTACCTGGGTCATCTCCTAATCGACGCCCCTAAATGTCTCCTAATTGACGCTTAAATAATTTACACTCTAGCACGTCTACTAATTGACGTCGGCTGAGTGTTCCCTAACTTCCTGCGCAACAATAACCAGACAGACTCCAGACTATACCTTAGAATATGCTTAAATCACGGCCGGAGGACCTCGTATCAATCACAGAGAATCCCACCAGCAAGAAGAAAACAACAGTTTATATAGGACAGGAGCATGGTAAAGCATCCTACAATATGATTGCTTCTTCATATGTCAAACCCTCATGTTTCTAGGTAAAGCAAGATCTGCCCAAATCATGTGTTTATTAGTTTGTTGGTTACTCGGTATCATGGGGCTATTATATTTTGATGGTTGTCTAGCTGTCCCTAAGTTTCATTTCCCCTTTTGTTATATTCAGATATGATTCAGACACACACTGACTTTGGCGACATTTAGGTTCCAAAAGCATATAAATGTTATTCCTGCAATGAAAAAGAAATGTTAGTTATGATTAATTAAAATCATCACATCAGTTTTGATGGTTAGCTAGTAGGTAACCTATATTGTCAAAACAACTCTTAAGTACAAGCAATATGTATTGTGAAAAGCGCTATATAAATGAAGATAAATTAAGTATTCTTGGAGGATAAAGCAGATTGTGTAAAAAAAAAAATTACGAAAGACAACATGTGACTTAGGAGTAAATCAGCAAGATCGATCTTTCTTCCACTGATGCTCGATTATTAACTGTGCTGTGTGATAAAATCCTGGTTTTTATTACAATATGTGTCAGTCCGTAAAACTGCAGGGCGTTTCCTCTGAGGAGGCAAAGGAGGCAGTGCCTCCTCAAAAAATTAGGGTGAGAAAATAATCCATATTACAAAAATAAAACAATGCAAACATTACAAAATGTGACAATAGAAAGTGTACAAGTCACAGGATACATCAATGATAACAGCTGAAAATCGATATTCTGTGGTATGGTGTTGCCTCCAGGCAATGAAAGTTTTAAATGAACTTTTAAAATAAATTAAAAATTAATGAAAATGTTTATTGATATTGTTATAGTGTCCAATTTTAAGCAGGAAAAAAACACCACAACTAATTTTTTTTTTTTCATTGTTATCATATTGCGTACCATAGAGGGTTAAATTGTTACTTCCTTTAGTTATTATTTTGGAATAAATTTATTAAAACCTAGTCAATCTCATCAAGTTAGTGTTTTAAGTATCTTTACATTAATTACGTTGTTAATGTAAAAATACAAAATAGAATTGTATTTGGTTTCTTTTTTTCTGTTTTGATGTAATGTTCATTTAACGAGGAAAATGTGACAACGTTAAAATTTACAGACATGAATTTACATTTGATTTATAAAAAAAATAAATAAAAAAACTGAGGTCATTGTTTGCCTCCTCATTTCAGAACACCACTGCATGCTCATTCAGGATCCATCTCTCTCTCTCTCTCTCTCTCTCTCTCTCTCTCTCCATTTAGTAGACGGTAGTGTAGGTATTTATTTATTTATTTATTTACCGCTTCACTTATATATATCTACTGTAATGTGTAGAACGCCTCGCGAAGTGTTTCCTCGAGCGCTACTGCGCATGTGCAGTTCTAAAGAACTTGTTCGGAGTTGCTTGATTTTTGCCTAAGCTCAAACGAGTCTGATTTAGGATCCGCTTAACTTGAGCCATGTATGTGATAGATCTTTTTAATGAGTTGAACATTCATCATTGATTGTACAGGATTTTGTGTTTAGCAGTTTAATAAATTATTTTTATATATATATTGTCAATCAATACGTTTAATGCTGTGCAGAAACTTATTGTGTTTGTTTGTAGCTAACCAGCCATTGCTGAAGTGACCACTGAACTGAAAACTCTCTGTGCTTTTTACTCTGTTATTATTGGGTAGATTCATTTATTTTTTGGAAACAAACCCATTTTTGAACATTAAAACATTTTATCATCTAAAGCGACTTCCAATAGAGAGATATAAGCAATTCATCACTGAGCCAACAATGTTCAAAATATACAGAGGAAAGTTTATTAGAAAGCTAAAGAGGAAACAAGCGAGAGCAGAGGAAAAATGCAGAGAAGAAAAATAAGTTTTTTTTAACGAAGGATATCCTGGTGACTGAATGAGGCCTGATGCTGTTGAGATCCAGAATGACAAAACACAGAAATCAAGCAATTCATTTATTTGTTCTGTGCTTTAACATAGTCATTTTTTCAGCAGTGAATCATGTACAACATCAGTGTGTCATGTGGAGAGATTCAGACAGCAGTGGGGTTTGTGTACATGATTCTGTCTTCTGTCTTCAATCAGACACTCAATGGAGACTGTGAGCAGAGCTGGTATTCAGAGGTGACCATTACACACACACACACACACACACACACACACACACACACACACACACACACACACACACACACACACACACACACACACACACACACACACACACACACACACACAGTACACAATACTTCATCCTCCTGTGTTTGATTTGTTCAGGATGGGCGTCTGATCGCAGATCCAACGTATCCACACAAACTGATGTATCCTGCGACATCTGTATCATCTGATCGTCTCGTCACTTCTCTCTGTGTGAATCTGAATCATGAAATCATCTGTCATTCTAAAAGAGTAAATCAACTCAATCTCTCTCATCTTTCATCTGTTTCCATATTTAATCCTTCATGAACTCTGTAAATGCTGCTCTAATGCTGCTTTCTTTCATTTCAGTTGAGAATGGAGACCATGTTCAGAGGTGAGAGAGACACTTCAGTAAAACACATCAATCTGTCCTGATTCAGATCAAACTCTGTGTTGAAGTGAATCTGTCCTGATTCAGATCAAACTCTGTGTTGAAGTGAATCTTCTGTAAGTGAATCATGATGATTGTGAATGTGTTTTTCAGTGAGGAATGAAACTGCAGCGACTCCAAACTCAGGTGAGTTTCAGCTGATAAATGCGTCTAATTCACTAATAAAACACTGATTCAGATCTGATTCAGACTCAGTCCAGTTTGAATGTGAACAGGCCTTTGTTTTCTTTCATATTGTCTGATATTTGTGATCATTGTGTGTTTTAAAGATGTTCTGGATGAAGTGACTCCGTCTCTCCAGCTCTCAGGTAAAACATCAAGAGATTTAAACCCTTTAAACTCTAATATTGATTTATTATTGTTCTAGATCATCTGATTTCACTGGGTTATATATTGATTTTATTGTCAATGGCTTGTATAGATCACTTGTTGTGGCTTTCTGTTCTCGTCGTCATCTTTCTTTTGGCATTTCTCTGTTTCATGCTGCATAAAAGGATCTTCAGGTGAGTCCAGACTGATCTTTCCTAACATCATACTTCAGTCTTTACGTCTGACACTAGTTCAGAAGAGCTCATGTCATTATCAATCACATTTTCATTCATTTTATCAGCTTTAACATTTTTTTTTTTTATAAATCTGTTGCATTGATAAGCAGCTTTCTAGAGTATGAATTTATATATGTGACCCGTGCTGGCAAAATGAGTCGCAATGAGCAAATTTTCAAAAATTAGTTGTTTATATCAAAAAACCTTCAAAATGTTGTTTTGATTTGTTGAAATCAGACAAAAAAAAAAAAAAAGATGACTGAGCTACACCTCTTTGAAGTCAATAGATTCAGCAAAGTCAATTTTGAGAAAAATCGAGTTTAAGTTTTCTGAAGGTTCCAAAACAAAATCACATAGAAACCATAGTATGCAATAATAAGTGTCAGTCTGTTGTTTTCAGAAGGAATTGCGGCTCATCTGTCAACGTGAGGATGATGAGTGAGAGAACAGAACAGGTGAGTGAATCAAACTGAGAGAAAGACTTGAACTGAGTTTCATTTCAGAGGTGAGACAGATGGATGATGAAGTAATCTACAGATGAGATGGATTAATCTTACCTGAATCTGAATGTGTTTCACGCAGGGATCTGGCGAAGGTCGTATCTGATTCTCATTCACTGCAGGAATCTGAAACGGTTCAGCGTCCAGATGACGATCACCATCTGATGCTTTGAATCAACATCACAGCTCATTTTTAATATACACTCACCTTACAGCGCCTTGTTTTTCCTTCATAATGAGGCACAAAGTTGACTTCCAGACCCTTCACCGCCTCTGTTCCGGTCTGTTGAAATGAGCTGCTGACCTTCATTCGATCTGCTGAGACTCTTATAACCTACAAGAAGCAGCTGAAGGAACTTTTTCTGCATGCACTTAACTAACCCACAACCTTACATCAAGGCACTTTACTAAAAACATTCTCTTCTTCTCTGTAGGGGTGTAACGGTATAAATATTTGTACCAAACATTTTCGGTTCGGCGCGCATGTGTACTGAACAAATGCAGCTTTTTAACCCATAATCACAATCATCTTCTGAAAAGAAACAATGTATCAGCTTTAAAACTCCAAGCCCATTTTTTCACTAAATTCAGTCAATAAATGTGTTTTTGTGTCTCTTTAATGTGTGCTGACAGATCGCTGTGGAACCGATCATCTCTTCCTCTTTACTACTAGTTACAGCAACAATCAGAAGATACAGAACAATTTACTGAAATTAATCATGTCTCATGTAATCCATCAATCAGTGTTTCAATAAATGCCAATAAAACAGCTGGAGAACAATAATGTCACATTTACTTTAGAAAAGACATTCAGTGACCATAAACTCTAGAGAGGAGCATTTTGATAAATATCCACGCTATATCACATATTCATTATATTTCTAACTAACCTGTTGATTATGTCATTATTTAAAGGGTTAGTTCACCCAAAAATAAAAATTTTGTCATTAATTACTCACCCTCAATCTGAGAGGTATATGACTCGTCCATAGACAGCAATATAATCAACACTTTCAAGGTCCAGAAAGGAAACTCGACAAAAAATTAATAAAGGCTGTCTTAACTTTAGGACAACCCCACTGGTGTCCTAACTTCAAATCTTTTTGAAATCCAACAGTAAAAATCACAGTACAAAAGCCTTTTTGAGAATGGCGTTACATTTATTAATGGTGGAGAGACTTTTGGAGGACCCAGAAGATGTGCTGCGCTTTGATGATAAAATATTTCCTTATCTTTGTGAGTGAGCTAAGGTGAAAACTTGCTGAATAAAACAAGCTTTAACGTTACCTTTTCAACGTAACTTTCAATCTCTGCCGCACTGAAATTAGAAGCGCGCCGTTGTGTCTCCATTTTGATTTTAGGCTTCCTAACTACAGATAAGATGAGATTTTGTAAGATAGGATAAGAATCCTAAATCAAGTTAAGATTTACTTCTGTAATACGAATTTGTGAAAAATCCTAAATTAACTTATATCTTAAGGTAAGACCTAAGATAGAAATTTTCTGTAATACGCCCCCAGATTCTGTTATCACAGCTGACTGTGTCCAACTAATGTCAATATTTCACAAATGTTCAGTTCAAGATAACACAAACGTGTTAACATATTAATTTTAGACAGAAATAATGAGCTCATTAAGGCAATTATTACGTTGATTTAGAGTTGGTGTCATCTGAAGTCATTCTTTTTTGTCTTTATCTGATCATGCCTGAGTTAGAAACATCCCGAGATAAAACAGAAAAGCAGATGGGTCACTTAAGCCTCAGAAACTGCAAGAGGAAACTCAGAAGTGTAAGGAAAGCTCAGACCGCCATATCTTCCTGTCTTGACTCCACTACTAACCTCCAGTATATTTTCTGCCATTCAGTTTGAGTGACCCCTTCATGCTCCTGTTTGTGCTGTTTCACTTTCTCATCTAACTTCTGCTTCTGAATCTCCTGAATGTGTTTCTCTGTTTCCTCAAACGTCACTGGTGAAGTGTGTCCCTCCATTCTCTTCCACCATCTTCTCTATTTTACTGATCAGTCTGTATTCTTAGAAGCTTCTAAGAATCCTCTCAGAAAGCCCCTAATTTAGCTTAAAATCTCCTACGCTACGTAGGAGTCTTTCTTAGCTTAAGAGCAGGACCAATCAGAGAGCAACTCTGAGCGAGGAAAAGACAAAAACGTTCATCCTAGTAAGGAGGCAATTTTAAGAGGAAACGCCCACAAATTCCTGTGAATTTTCTTAGAACTTTATCACTAGGATCAACTCTTTGCAGTAAGATTTTTTTTATGAATACAGGCCCTGGTGCGTCGATGACTGAGATCTCTTTACCTATCCTCGCTGTAGTTTCTGACCGACGCTGTTTCGTCTGAGCTGATGGAGGAGTCAAACACTTTTTTTTCCCAGGAAGGTGTTTCCAGAGGCTCTTTTCCCAGATCCAGTTTTTCCCAGTAGAACCAGCCTGATCTGGTCTTTCCTCTCAGGAATCTGATGCTCATGTGAAACTTCATCTGTTGAACTTTCTCCTGAAACTACAACACAACAATCTGATTAAATACAACCTTCTCTAGCTCTTCTCTTTTAACATCAGTGATATTTATATATCAGGCATTTGCAGAAGTTATGTTATAATGTTTCCTGGGGTGCACTTATAATCTTAGTATAATTTTTACATCACAAATGGTCATAATTTAGAAATAAAAGGCTGATTTTAGCCTCTGATTTGAACTCTCTCAAATACTTTTGATTCTCCATTTCATGACCTCTTATAACTAATAAGAGCCCAACAGATATTGGTGCCTGACATATAATGAACCCAGGGGAGTCAAACTCAATTTCTGTCCGGGACACATCAGTGATGCTGAGTATCTAAGACCAATTTTGTTACTCATTAAAGTAGCTCTAATTCAGACTATTGTTGTCTTTAAGAATGTGCTGCTCTGGAAGCAGAAGTTATTATAACTAAAGAACATGTTTCGCTCAAGTCACTTGTAATTAATTATCATAATTACGACATGGCATGAAAGCATGTATATCACATACGCTTTATGAATTCTATGAGTCTCTACTGAGCCAAAACTTGTTTATTGTCTTAAAGATTATTTGTATGTTATTGTATTCTTTCTTTGTTTCTCACTTGTGGACTTTCAGGTCGAGGGCGCCCTCTGGCTGTGAGTTTGAATGAAACAGACATTTGCTCTCAACACACTGTATTGGGTAAACATAGGAAAAATAATACTTTACTCTCTAAAGAAATTTGAAGTAAGCAAATCCATAAGTATTTCTGAAGGGACTTTTTATTCTCCCAGTGGATGCATAAGATTTCCTGAACTAAGTAAAGAAATTACAGTCACAGAGTTTTTTTCATAATAGTTTAATACTTTATAATAAAACTTTAGACATTTTTAATGATTTATTGGAAAATGAAGCAGTATTTGCAAGTAACGGGTGGATGTTATAGCCCTGTGCCCCCCTATGTGATTTTAACAAATACAAAATTATTACTATAAAAATACCCAACATAAAGAATATCTATGTATTTTAATGTGATTAAATTTAATATGTGGTTTCATGCTTAATTAAACACATCATAGGATCAGTGATTTTAACCAATAAATGTTTCAATCGATCACTTTGTTGAGCTCATTAACTTAAAAACAGTCATGCTTAGAGATGGACATACGAAACAAGATAATAATAATAATAAAAAACATCCGGGTTACAGCCAGCATTGTGTTCGAGCATTTTTCCGATCACATCGGATCTCGGTGGTGTTCGTGCAGACCACATCCGTCACACTTAGTCCTCCAAGGTTTTAATGGCAGTGAATAGGCCCCACATATATATATATATATAAAAAAAAATAATGGCCCCACATTTTAAAAAAAATTATGAAAAATGCATCCATCCATAGTAAAATACGACTCCAGAGGGTTAATAAAGGTCTTCTGAAGCGAAGCGATGCGTTTTGTGTAAAACAAATATCCTTATTTAAAACTTTATAAATCCAAATAACTAGCTTCCAGTGGATTAACATTAATCAGTGATGCTGTGACTGTCCACACGGGAAGTGACGCGACAAAATGTTCTACTGTAACCGACGCCCCGTTCTATTTTGGATCTTTGAAATATGCGTAGTATTT